>OY019134.1:47081828-47659375 GCA_955652365.1 Eristalinus aeneus | reverse complement strand
AAAAATACGATCGCGGTGCTTCGAAACACGTCTATGACATCGTGACAGGTTATGAATCGTGGATTTACGAGTATGAGCCCGAAAGTATGGGTGTATGTATGTATGGGTGTTTCAAAATGAGCCAAATCCAACAAAAGTTGCTCGCGCACGAAGCACTTCAAAGCAAATGGTCGCCTGTTTTTTTTCGGAAAAACTGGACATGTAGCAACCGTACCACTAGAACTACGTAGAACAGTCAATTCTGAGTGGTACACAACCATTTGTTTCCCAGTTGTCTTCCAAGAAATTAGGAAAACCAACCGCCGAAGACGGATCACTCTTCACCACGACAATGCGAGCTCTCACACATCGCCTCAAACATCTGCATTTATGAGCACTCAAAACATCGATTTGATGAGTCATCCGCCGTATGGTCCTGTCTTGGCAGTAAATGACTTTTTTTAATTCCCGTGCGTACAAAATAAAATGAGGGGTCAACGTTTTTCGACACCTGAAGAAGCGCTCGATGCGTTCGGAATGCATGTTTTGGAGATACCTCAATCAGAGGAGCAAAATTGCTTCGAGAATTGGTTTTAAACGCATGCAACAGTGTATAGATCTTAATGGGGAATATTATGAAAAACAATAAAGCTTTTTTCGAGGATTGATATTTGGTTTTGTTCTCTAATCCCGAAATATAAAAGGCAACCGTCGTAGTAGTGCTACTCTTGGACTTCTGGCAGGTGAATTGGCCTTCTTTTATTTTCCTAGCGTTCATAAACGGATAACGTTTGTCAAATTTGACTGTTTGTCGTTCATCGGCGGAGGTTAGCCTCGGTTTTCTTCCTCTTATCTCTTCCTTTTGAGCGTATTTTTTGGCATTTGCTATCATTTAATTTGAACACCCAACAATTTCACGTATAAATTTGTAAATTTTACCCCCAGAAAACAATTTTTTTAAGCATGTTTTTCGGGCGTATAATCCTCACCCCGACCCACTTTGCTTACAACGCTGCACTTTTAAAATATTATTAAAATATTAGTATAATAGTGGTAAAGTTGAACTTGGTGTTATTTTTTGCACAGTCCTGTACATCAGCTATTGGAAAACGTACAACACACGATATAAGACGGTAGTATGCGCCTATTAAGCGCTTCAGTGCAGTGTTTCCCAACATACACCCATTGTAGATGGTCCAAGCCCTATAGCTTATGGTCGTGTTGTTCACATCCATTAAATTGTGAAACTAAATTGAAATTTCGAGCTTCATAAGAAAGTAATGAAATAATACAACCATTGTGTCATGGGGAGCTCAAAATCCCACTTACTGCCAACAGCTTCATTTTTTCACAAAGAGGCGATGATTCCTACATTTCTGTCAGCTCAAGACGGCAGGCCTCTGCAGAAGACACTGAAAATAGCATTCGATTTTGCGACGTCCTTTCCCTCACACTGTTACGCTTTATGAGTCATAAAATGTCAGCCAAAAAATCCACAAAAATACCCACCATTCCCCTGCACTTCTCCAGGTTGTCATTGATCCGCTTGTAGAGATTTGTCAGTCCAAGACTGACGACCATCACAAAGCTGTCCATGTAGTTCCAGCCGAACGTCATGATGAAATTCAAAATCTTCCCGTACCACCCCAGGAGGGGCGAGTACGAGAACACGTAGAAAATCTGACTGCCTGTTCTCAGAAAGAAGTTCTCAATAGGATCATCAGTGAATGGGCAAAAGTTTGCGTAGTGTATGTTCGCGATGATGCTCAGAATATGCTCCACTGCAAAGGAAACCACGTCAAGGTCGATGAAACGTCAAACAGAGACCCGAACTTACCCAGCGACAGCATCAATGCCACGAACACAATCGTTCGAATACTGGTAGCCAACCTTGCTTTGTCCATCTGCGACTCGTACCGCGGCAACTGTTCCTCGACCGCAGTCCACTTCTGCATCAACTCCGGCCAGTTCTTCGCCAGTTGGAGGAAACTCATGCAGGCAATAATATTGGAACCCCGGAATATAATGGGCTCTGTAAATCAATGAGCCATCAAGAGATGTGATGTGACAGGGTGCCTGCACTGCTTACCAACGCTGTTAAAGGATATCGGCTGATCGAGCACCATGTATATGGTCAGGGCCATGTCAATGACTGTCATCACAATCAGCAGTACGCTGTAAATCGTGCGAACACTGAGCCATGAAAACGACAGGTCGGCAGGGCTATTCGCCTTTACCCCCCTCACCGGCATGATGCCAAAGAATTCGGCAAGCAGCAGAACTGCGACGTTGGGAAATTTCAGAAAGCAATCAGTTGACAGTTCAATTAAATTCACGTTAGTAGCGTTGCTTAACCGACTGGAAGTGACAACGCTTTGACGCTTGGGAATGAGTTGTCAAGTGGTCGATTTCAAATTATATTCCATACCAAGTGGCATGGACATGTGTGGCATTTGGATTGGTTTCCGTTTGAATTCTAGGCCTGGGAAAGCGAAACTATGGAAGGTCCCCGAAAAGAAGTTCAACGATGAGATGAAAAGTACTCAGCACGTTCCTCGGTTTCCACCCGGCTCACGACTGCGTGTGCTTCAGCCAAAGTCTAAGAATGCGACATCGTTAAGAAGTCTGCTAAGAACTCCACAATACATAGAAACGCTCTTGAGAAGATCACTTGACTTAAGGTCTGTTCCATTCGCCGAAAAACTGTCAAAAGGCGTTTCATTTGCTGATTTTTTTAGTAGAAGGGAGAGCTCATGAGACAGCAATATATAAGGTTGACAAATATCTCCCTTCCGCCTGTGTGTCTTTTGAATTTTCCGGTTATGCACAAAGCGCCGCAGAGCTCGTAACTGGTTTCAAGTACTGTCAAGTATTGCCATAGCCTACAAAACGGGACTATGCGTGGCTAGTTTGGATATTGCGTGGACGTGTAAACATGGAGTTCACTAACGCTAAAATTCGCGCTATTCTAAAGTTTTCCTTCGTCAAAGGCAAATCCGCTAGGGCAACGTTCCGTGAGATTAATGGTATTTTGGGGGATGGTACTCTATCGCTTCGAACCGCGGAGGAAAAGTTTCGACGGTTCAGAGCCGGTAAAAATTACACCATGGATAAGCCAGCCCGCGGAAGACCTGTGACGCGAATACCGATAGAATCATGGAAGACATCGAGTTAGACCGGCATGTGGCATCTCGTGACATCGACGATGGAAGTTAGTCCACAAACCATTTTAAACCATCTGCAGAAGGCTGGATACAAAAAACAAGTTCGATGTTTGGGTGCCGCATGATTTGACGCAGAAAAACCTTCTGGACCGAATCAACGCCTGCGATATGCTGCTAAAACGGAACGAACTCGACCCATTTTTGAAGCGGATGGTGACGGGGACGAAAAATGGGTCACATACGACAATATCACGCAAAAATGGTTGTGGTTGGAGGCCGGTGAATCGTCCCAAACAGTGGCCAAGCCGGGATTGACGGCCAGGAAGTGTGTTGGGTGGAATTGGAAAGAATTCATCCACTATGAGCTGCTTCCATATGGCCAGACTCTTAATTCTACCATCTACTGCGAACAACTGGACCGCTTGAAGCAGGCGATCGACCAGAAACGTCCAGAATTGGCCAACAGGTAGGGTGTAGTGTTATACCAGGAAAACGCCAGACCACACACTTCGTTGATGACTCGTCAGAAGCTACGGGAGCTCGGATGGGAGGTTTTATCGCATAAACCATATAGCCCGAACATAGCACCAAGTGATCACCACCTGTCCGTGGCGGAGGCCCTTGATGGTATGAAGTTGGACTCAAAAGAGGCTTGTGAAACGTGGCTGTTCGAGTTCTTCGCAATTAAGAAGGCGGGCTTCGACGAGGGGGATATTATGAAGTTTCCGTCTAGATGGAAACAGATTATCGAACAAAGCGGTGCATATTTGAACTAAATCTGATCACTGTAACACTTTTTATGAAGCATTGAATGAAGAGCAAAAAAGCGGAAGGGAGATATTTGTCAACCTTATATTTCTTCTCCCTACAAATTTCTGCCGAAGAAAAATCTGTAGACAGCAGACGACTGTCAAAGTGACAATAAAAAAACCTTTGACATTTCATATATTATAATTCAGTAGCAGATTCTGAGTTCTCGAAGAACCTGCTCCGATGCTGATACGACGATAAGACTAATACGGCAAGACGAACGCAGTGATATTGAAGTATGAGCATTTTGCTGACGTTTAACTAGTAACGGTTCAAATATTCTACCGGTATACACATCCACCAAGCAAAGACGCACTAGTGAAAGTTTAGTTTTGGTACAAAATCTCAATTCAAAATTAAAACAGAGCGGGATACTTCTCTTTCTTTCTTTGTATGGTGTGTGGTGGACATGGGCTCCAACTAACATGACTCTCTTGTCAGCACGATCTCTCCCCAGCTGCTTTCGATTGCACACTCCATATTCGTTAGGATTCTTGTCAAATTGTGTGCACCATCTCGGCCTTGGCCACACTCTGTGGCGTTGTCTCAATGCCTCGAATTTAAAGACTTTTTGTGCCAAAGCAGTGATATGCCTCTTCCAGCCCCCTTAAGTGTTGCATATGATGGCGCTTAAGAAGACACATGCCGCCAACAGCCCATGAAATTTGTTGATAAATCTTCTCCTCCAAATGCAGTCATCGAAAACAAGACCAAACATTTCTCCTTGTAGGTCCCTTCTCCTCGTAAGGGAAAAACAGCACGATCAACGTGAGTAGTTGATGAATAAGGTAAGCATTGGTCCTCTGTGGCTTGTCACGCCATTTAATTAATATTACTAAGTTGCCACGGCATAAAGCAGAACTGGGATTCACAAACAAACAGACAGCAGAACTGGGATTAGCAATTCCAGCTAAGTCTTTCGATAGAGGGCTCTATAACCCAATTGCCTCTTGAGGCCAAAGAAACAGCGAATGGCTAGATTGATCTTTGTTTTATTTCGGTTCTGATTTTGTTGTCTCGCGGACATAGGATTGTAACACTCGGTATTGTCGTTGATCGGGTCGAACTGCCTGCACTGTTCCCGTTAGTGCACAGATCAAGTTGACATACAGCCTCTTCCCTACGCCCCCTAGAAAGCCATCACATTGTAACCTGTTGTGTGGTGAACCAATGTCTGCAGCGAACCTCTCTGCTCGAGGGTTAAATATTGGACCTGGCCTGCCTATGGCTTGTGCGTGAGGTTAAGTTCCTCACCACGTAGAAACGTATAGTTCAGAAAAGCCGACATGCCTCATATAAGGACGGATTAACTATCGACGACCTCCACAAATCTTACAAGGACAACGATTTATGGTTTTGCACGTGGAATGAAAGGTTTATTGACAGAGCACGTGGAGCTGATGGATTTGCGGAGGTTCTGGACTGATTTTCCATTATTCAACAGAAGCCGAACATAAAACCGATAAAAAAACTTTTTTTTACTGATTGACAGTTAAGTACCAACTATGAAATGATAAAATGTGTT
Organism: Eristalinus aeneus; assembly: GCA_955652365.1. Lineage (NCBI taxonomy): Eukaryota > Metazoa > Arthropoda > Insecta > Diptera > Syrphidae > Eristalinus > Eristalinus aeneus. The sequence goes on along the minus strand of OY019134.1, from coordinate 47,653,897 downwards.
CAAAATTTCGATTACATCAGGTAACCTAAAAATTGAACTGATTGAACAGCCATCTATGAGTCAAATCCGCAAATGCTAAGTGGCCAACCCAATACAAACCATACATCAGCGCCATCCAGGAATTGCGATGTGATAGACCGGGCAAAATAAGCAGCTGCGATATCTACGTATGTACGATTATTCGGGTGCGGATTTCGTTCGAGGCAGACTTAGGCAAAAAGTCTTGAGCTACGACCCCGTCAGAGAACGCTTCACAACAATCCGCATCAAGCCTGAATTCGGGAACATCAGCTTAATCTCGCTCACGTCCCGACAGAGGAGAAGGATGACAACACCAAGGATGACTTCTATGATCTCCTAGAAAGAAAATACGATCGACGTCCCAGCTACGACACAAAGATCGTTCTAGGAGACTTCAACGCTCAGCTGGGAAAGGGGGACATCTTTGCTGGAGTAATCGGAAAACACAGCCTGCACGACAAAACATCCGGAGACGGATTGAGGCTGTTGGATTTTGACTCGGGGCGGAACCTCTCTGTGGCTATCACGCGGTTCCCACACCTGATCATCCACAAAGGGACCTGGAAATCCTCTGATCACTCCACCGTCAACCAGATCATCCACAAAGGGACCTGGAAATCCTCTGATCACTCCACCGCCAACCAGATTAATTCCATTGCGATCGACGTCAGATACTCGGCCAGTAAACTCGATGTCCGAACCTTCCAAAGTGCAAACATCGACTCGGATCATCACCTTGTTGTAGCCAAGGTAAGAGCCCGGATATCGAAAGATCAACGGAGTCGAGACAGGTCCAAACGGTTTGACGTTGAGAAGCTACAATCGCAACTGATCGCTGGAAACTTTGCCCACCGAGTCTCCCTGAAACTCGTTCAGAGTTCGATGTTGCCTGCACTAAACATAAAAGAAGACTGGAAACGTTATCAAGTAGCCATTAAAGAAGCTTCCACTGATGTGCTGGGTTTTACGTCACCAACCAGAAGGAACTCATGGTTTGACGACGAGTGGAGGCAAGCGCACGCAGCCAAACAAGACGCCTTTAAGGAGACACTGCATCGAACAACGAGGGCTGTCCGTGAGCTATACGAACAGAGAAGAAGGGAAGGGCGCCGGCTTCTCAGAAGGCAAAAGAAGGAGCATGAGAAGCACGCGGTCGAGGAAATGGAGAGGTATTATGGCAGGAATGAAGGCCGAAAGTTTTAATAATAATCATAATTGTTGGCGCTACAGTCCACAGGGGGAGCCTAGCTTGCCTAGCCTGCACATCAACTACTCGTGTTGTGCGCGCTGCAGATCTCTCACGAGCAGAAGGGGCCTACTACTTTTTGCCGACTCCGAACGGCGAAGTTTGAGAAGCTTTCTTAGACAGTTATTACTCTTTGAGTGTTGTCAACAGCTCGAAAGAGGTGGTGCCGTGAAAAATTCGAGGTGTTCAGCCGGGAATTGAACCTGGACCTTCGACATGTGAGCGTAGCATTCTACCCACTACGCCACGGCGGGCAAGTGTAGTTTGAAGGTGGATTTTGAGTGAAGGGTGGAAACAAAACGAAGTTCAAACCCATTGTGGGCATTTATTAGAGAATAGGATTTTTTTATCCGAACAATGTTTGTCAATCTTTTCTTAAATATTCCCATACACACATCGGCCTTTCTATCCGATCTTGTGATCTAACCGACACAATTAATTTCCAAATGTTCCTTGGTATAAATACTTGTGCGAAATAAATTCACTCTCTCGTCTGTTTGTCAAATAAAATAGGCCTGCTTGTTTTTATTCCTCCTTTCCACCTACTTTTCCTACACAAGTGAGCACTGAAAGAAGTAATTCATTGCTTATACCAGCGCCAAGAATGAATATGTACAAATATTGTGAGAAAGTTGACATGGTCCATCAACATCGGGAAGTGCTTGGCAACGCTACAGACCTGCAAAAGGGGCTGCGGGTAGGATTCTTCATCGTACACTCCCGATATTTCGGTACCGGCTTAACAGCTGTCTCACGGTATTTTGCCGACAAAGTTAATGTTTACTGCATGACGCGACAGTCCACATGAGGACCAATGCCTAACTTCATCATCAGCTCTTTGAATCTGCGACCTTAAGCGTGTGAGTGTTGCACTCTACCCACTAAACCACGGCGCACAGTGGTGCCCTTGAAGGGGGAACACGGAAATGAATCTGTAACTTTTAAACCCGTTGACCAATCTTGATAAATATAGCATTGGGATATACTCGTAGTATGAGTGTCGTGAGATCCTTCCGCTGCTGAAAAATGCCTGATTTAGCATGAAGGAGAACGGAGAAATCCTAAGTTTACAAAATGAAAAAGAGCTTCGTTCTTTTTTAAACTACGCCAAAAAAAATATTGAATCACAATTTATCACAATAAATGTAGGTCCAAAACAAAACTGGAATTTATATCTTTATAAAAAAAATACATTCAATCCCATTGCTAATACACTTTCCTTGTAAAAAAAATTTCAAAGTCGGAATGTAGTGTAATAAGTCTTGCGCTTACTGGTTCATGTCCATGATATTTGCCCAATACAAGCATTAGAAGGGAAATCGTGGGGAAATTAAAAAAGACAAATACCGAAAATGCCCGACATTGCTTTACTTAAACGAATCGTTCTCCCAAACTGCAGAAAAGCACACTTTTGTTTTTGCACCATCGATAGGGAATATTTCAAGCTTTCAGAACAATGGGGTACCCTGATGAAGGCTTTTGGAGAACTTTTGTTTTCCTCCATCAAACATAGAAGTACTTCCCGCAAAAGGTGGCCTTAACAAAAAGCCTGGTCTATAAAACCGGTGGTCAAAGGGTAAAAACTTTTGATGCAGTTTGAAGATGTGCAAGTGTACACACTTTCAAATTAATATAACGTCATATTCCAAGGTGGCTTGTTTTAAGAAAATATGTCACATTGAAATCGATTGAAAAAAATTTCCATTCAAGATCCAATCTACTTTTAAATTGAAAAAAATTTCCATTTTTTTCAATTTAAAAGTTCCAAATCTGATCTTGTCGTACACCGAAACGGCTCATGGGAAGTCAACAAGTTTTTGACTTTCTAGATTCTCAAATATGTAAAATCGAAAAGCCAATACCACTTGGTCGAGAAAATTGTACGTATTTGTTTTTCGCTGGGACACCACTGTGCGGCGGCAACTGAAACCGAGCAGACTTCTATAAAAAGTGACTTATGAACCCTGAACCACACTGAAAGAATGTTCCAGAAGTTAATTGGTGACATTTTGACTGAAATATTGACTTTAACTTTCCTCAACCCAGTAGGGCGTGTTCCGATTTCCCGGTCTTAAGATGTGAACTTGCACAAAGTGCATAAGTCTGTTTGAATTTCGTATTCCAACAGCAGAACGATCAAGCGCAGTCCCACGTTCTTCCTAAAGCTGAGAAATTTAAAATGAGCTTACAGCAACTACGCCACAGTGCTTCTTTATTGTCTCCTCTCTACCGACGTCCCCTGCAGGAAGTCTATTTCCGCAAGAATCATACGACGCTCACATGAACACGTATGCACATCAACACGACGTAGAAGTGTCTACTGTATCGTACGAGTGCAAGTTTCCTGCTCTCAACATACCTATGCTCGTATGGAATGGACAGATTTATCATTGAACAGTTTTTTCAACTTGTCGTCGCTGAAGGAGGTTTTCTTTCCGCTGTAAATGGATTTAAATCCAATCTACATACTCATGTCCTTGCATCGTAGACAGACACAGAATCAGGGCATACACTCAAGTGCACGGATTCTTAAAAATCTGCAAGAGTTCTTAACTGACTGTGAAATATGATTAGAGCACACTTCAAGTTTCTGTCATCCATTGCTGTGCATACAAAACACTTCCACGTCCCCTCGAAAAGCAAACAATCACCAATACATCGCAATTTGTATTCACTTACCCGACCCCACAGCCTCATAGAAACTCCCATCCTGCATGAATGTCTCCTTAGTGGCTCTGCGAAGATGTCCTGGCCAACGTGGGGGATTAATCCAGCACATCGTCGAAAAGAAAGCACGAGAAGAGAAATACGAAAAAAAATATAATCATCATAATTTTTGCGTTTCCTAAAATCCCGAACGTGAAATGCGCTAAACAGGTACTTCACGTAGCCAGGCCGACGTTCATGTGCCCTGGCAGACCTATGCCCTTTTCATACTCACGTGGTGGTGGGGGCGGTGAGATTTTATGAAAATTCTCCAAATCCTTACAAGCAGCTACGGCTTTATCCCTGAAAACGGTATTTGTCGTTACCATTTCCGTGGTTGTTGTCGTTGTCGTGCTCTGCGTCCTGACAGCGGCAAGTACATACCCACCAACTCTGCGTAAGGGAAGCATGCATTTATTATTACGTTTCTTACGATTGCTGCGCGTTAGTGCGTGTGTTTGCGAACTACACGCGGCTTTAGGGATTTACTTTGCGATTTTCCTTCGACCCGAACTCAGGCAGTTGCGCAGCCTTTCCACACCAGTCGGCCTGCGATATTTCCAATCGAGCCTTCTGATAAATTTCATTTTTGTGTCGTGCCAAATCCGGCCCGCAATTGAAAGCAATGCTGTTTGCTCGGCGAAACAGCGGTGGCGTACTGAGGGCGAGACAAGCACCCGCCTACGATCCCAATCGGCAAATTTTCATTTAGCGTGACAGCGAAATATTTATGCGCGGAATTTAATTTTTAATGCTTGTCAGGACCCGAAAGGATAAGACTGTCGGGTGGGTAACACGAATGGGCGACTGTGTGCTTTGCTGAGACATACATGTAGGCGCTGGTGCATGCAATGTTGTTTTGTTTACACCAAGGCGAGTGGCGTGCTTTCGCAAATTTGTTTGTTTTTCATGTTCAAGCAGCACTTGTGCGTTGTTATTCTAATTCGTCGGTGAAGTCAGACGCCTGCAGATTTCACGGTTCAGCGAGGCTTTGATTTGATTAAAAGCACAAAGAAGAGCAAGAGGAGACACTCTCCTGTTCACTGATGCACCAGATGATGTGACTGGATTTATGAATCACTTGATTCAAAATCACATCCGTATCACTGTTTATAGTGACAAGGGAAACACTGATGGAGGAAAGACCATCTGTGGCGGGATGGCGGCTAACAGACCCAGGCTTTGAGGGAACCCGACTGGTAGTGACAGCTTGAGCAGAGGCTATATTCTGGTGCCTCGAGAGGTCAGGAGCCCCTGGAACTTCGGTTCCAGGCTGACTGTGCGTTAGGCACCCTTGTGGGAGTATCGTGGTGGCTGTGTTTTATCACCTAACATCACGGGTAGAATCGAGGATAGTGTACTGTGCTGACTTGTTTAGTTGATTGTCCACCAACAACTAGGCAAGGCGGTTAGGGGACTATCCCTTCTCAGTGTGGAGTTGCATTCTCAACCGGGCGCTGCGACCCATAGAGAGCGGAAGAGGTTTTAGAAAGGCTTCGCATCAAACCAAGGCGAGGTGATTGCCCCTCAAGCATGATCTCAGCTTGGTACTTGGGTAACTAGGCATTTAGTCTTGCGTTACTTACGGCTCTTGAGAAAATGAACTCCGTGATATAAGCCGTAAAGGCAGGTGATCACGTAAAACCAAATCCCACATCTGTTCATTGATGCGGTTTAAAGTAATGAAGGGACACGACAGTTGGCAGCAAATTTTGAGGCAATTTTAAAGTAGACATTCTTACGAACAGGATTTAGGCTTAGATAGCTGGTCAATCGCAAAAGTCGATTAAAGAATCTCAAAAATAGATTTGGGAAAATTTTATTTCGAAAGGCTGACGATTTCTCAAGTAGTCCACAGAGTTTACTAGTTCCTGTAAAGGGGGCCAGACCTTGGCGACTGCTCTATAATCTGCCAAGTTCAAAAGGTCGGACTGTTGAGATAACTTACCTGAAACGATTTTTCGGTGAACTTAAATGACACTTACCCCTACACGCATTAAAACTTGAGCACCTGTTAAGGACTCCACGCACCCGTTCAACTGTTAAGGACTCCACGCAAATGAAGAATTAAGTGGCTTGACGAGGACCTCCCATCTTCAGGTCCCACTTGCAATGTAATGAATTGCTACTCAAATCCTGGTGGAATATGACGTTGTCATGCCTCTAGTGTGTGTGAAATTCCGTATAATCTTTGTTTCGAGGACATAATAATAATAATAATTGTTGGCACTACAGTCCAAAGGGGGACCGGGGCCTAGCTTGCTCATCAACTACTCATTTTGTGCCGACTCCGTACGGCGAAATTTAAGAAGCTTTCTTAGACAGTTATTACTCTTTGAGTGTTGTCAGCAGCTCGAAAGAGGTGGTGCCGTGAAAAATTTGAAAAATTGGTGTTGAGCTGGGAGTCGAACCTACACCCTTCGGCGTGTGAGTGTCGCACTCTACCCACTACGCCACGGCGACCACAGGACATAGGCCACCATAAATCGGTGTCTCATATCCAGAATTGCCATTTTCTTGGTTCTGCTCTTCGACGATCTGGTGTGCATTCGCTTAACTGAGCTGGAGTGAGAAGTGCTCATTTTAGGTTCTTTTTAACTAGCTGCCCATTCACACTGGAAAACTTGTTCATCCCGGTAGTGAATATCTTCTCTTACCCTTCGCCGCCAAAACCTGGACGTTACTAAAGACGAATGAGGAACCCCTTAGTCTCTTCTAGAGAAAAGCTTTGCGTGCGATTTTTGGTCCTGTTCGCGTTGATGACATCTGGAGGAGAAGATTTAACGACGAACTCATGCGACATGCGCCTGGTCAAACAGCTACGGATGAAACGCTAGGCCACGCAGAGCGTGTGGACACCACTGCTTCGGCTTGAAAAGTCCTTTAATCCGAGCCATTGGGACAACGCAACAGATGACGGCCTAGGCTAAGGTGGCGCATAAAAGTGGAGAATAACTTTAACCAACTTGAAGTCCCCAATTGGAGGCAGCTGACGGCTTCCGTGCTAGCTGTTGGTTGAGGCCCAGGTTCACCCCGGACTGTTGTTCCATAAGACGAAGAAGAAAAGATCCCTCAGCTGCGCCATGGAAATAAATGCCATTATGCCGTTTTCCTGAGGGGTTTGCATCAAGTGCGACTGCCTTCAAATTCACTTGCATGGGATTAAGTACTGTGAGGCGGTTACAATTCACGAACTACTGAGACTAAGACTAGAGGTTTGTTGATCGCGTAGTTAATACATTTTAGTGTTGCCATGATAATGCTTTACTGTGACAGATTGAAGTGATCTTAAGGTCAGGAGTGGTAGTTCATGTCACGGCGTCCATATTCTTAAGAGTCTTGGATAACACACGAATAGACGCCTACATTGCCCAAGACCCAAAAGAGATCATGCTTGAGGGACAATTACCCCAAGTTTATTTGAAGCGTGGTCTGTCTTGAAACCTCTACCAGTCTCTGAGTTGTACTCTGTTGAGAACTTCACACTGAGCCGTGAAAGTCCCCATACCGCCAGGCCTGGATCTGAGGTAACAACAAACTAGACCAGTCAACACAAACTCTCCGCCCGCGATGTTGACTTTTAAGCCACAGCCACCACGATACTCCCACAAGGCCTCCCGCACAGTCAGGCTGGAACCGAAATTCTGGAGGATCTTGACCTCCCGTTTAAAAACTTCCAAGACCACGCAGGTAGGAAGGTTGCCTTCTATATTTCGGGATTGGCAACCCTAGTATTACATTCTAGCAAATGCCAGCTCTATCGTAAGGTTTGACATTTTTGAGGTTATACGTATTCAGAACGTTTTGACATACGAGCGCTATTTGCGTTGTTTAATAATTGTTGGCGCGACAGTCCACAGGGGGACCAGTAACTACTCGTGTTGTGCGCGCTACTGTTCTCTCACGAGTAGAAGGGACCTACAGTTTTTTGCCGACTCCGAACGGCGAAATTTGAAAAGCTTTCTTAGACAGTTATTACTTTATTTGAGTGTTGTCAGCAGCTCGAAAGAGGTGGTGCCGTGAAAAATTCGAAAAATTGGAGTTGAGCTGGGAGTCGAACCTACACCCTTTGGCGTGTGAGCGTCGCACTCTACCCACTATGCCACGGCGGCGTTGTTTACAGTAACTTAAAAGATTCATCTCGCCCAAAAATTGGAATTGAATCGTGAAAATTTTCGTGCGATTATTTTTTGCAGCTTTCGACGTGGATTAACTCAACAACAGTGCATCGATGAACTTAGTTCAATTTTAGGCGATGAAGCTCTATCAAGGACCAGTGTTTATCGATGGTATGGTGAATTCAACCGAGGTCGCAGTTCACTCCAAGACGAATTTCGTGAAGGTCGTCCAAAATCAGTTGTTGTTCCGGAAACCATTGGTGCTGTGCGCCAACTGATACTGCAAGATCGTCATGTAACCTATCGTAAGATTGAAACAACCTTAGACATTAGTGGGACCAGCATACATTCAACATTGCTTGAACATTTGACTGTAAAAAAAATTTATTCGCGTTGGATCCTACACAATTTGTCAATCGGTTAAAAATAGGCTCGTGTCGATTGGTCGCGAGAAATGCTCCAAAAATACGATCGCCGTGCTTCGAAACACGTCTATGACATCGTGATAGGTGATGAATCGTGGATTACGAGTATGAGCCTGAAAGTATGGGTGTTTCAAAATGAGGCAAATTTAACAAAAATTGCTCGCGCACGAAGCACTTCCAAGCAAATGGTTGCCTGTTTTTCGGAAAAACTGGACACGTCGGAACCGTACCTCCATAACGACGCAAAACAGTCAATTTTGAGTGGTACACCATCATATGTTTGCCAGTTGTCTTCCAAGAAATCAGGAAAATCAACCGCCGAAGACGGATCACTCTTCACCACGTCAATGCGAGCTCTCACACATCGCCTCAAACAACTGCATTTTTGAGCACTCAAAACATCGATTTGATGAGTCATCCGCCGTATAGTCCTGACTTGGCACCGAATGACTTCTTTTCATTCACGTACGTAAAAAATGATATGAGAGGTCAACGTTTTTCGACACCTGAAGAAGCGGTCGATGCATTCAGAATGCATGTTTTGGAGATACCTCAATCAGAGTGGCAAAAGTGCTTAGACAATTGGTTCAAACGCATGCAAAAGTGTGTAGGTGTTAATGGAAAATATTTTGAAAAAAGGTGTTTTCGATGATTAATATTTGTTTTTGTTCTCTAATCCCGAAATATAATGGGCAACCCTCGTACGGATGCCATAACCTTGCCAGACGACCTTTGTGTATTTGGACGCTTTGGGCGTGGTTCTCCGGCTGCTTTCCACTCCGCTGGCTGCCGATTTGTCTTTGGAGTATAGTGGCGGATCCATGTTTCATCCTTTCTGACATACCGATGGAAAAAAGTCCTGTTTATTCTGGCAAAACAGCTCCAAGCAGCTGTCAGAATTATCGATACGTTGTTGTTTTTGGTCCATTGTGAGCAACCGCAGCACCCATTTCGAAAACAGCTTTCTCATGAACAAATGTTCATGCAAAACAGTGTACACACTGCCTTCTGATATCTTTAAGGTGTCAACTGTCTCAAGCATTTTCACTTTGCGGTTATCCGAAACGAGTTTGCTTACTTTTTCGACGTTTTCAGGTGTAACCACCTCAAATGGCCTTCCAGGGCGTTCAGCAGCGTTGATATCTGTACGACCACGATTAGAGGCAACATACCACCGGCAAATAGTTGCCTTTGATAAAACAGAGTCACTGTAACACTTTTCATGCCAATGCTGAGTTTGCAAGGTATTTTTTCCCATCAAAAAGAAGTCTAATCGGGACACGAAATTCTGTTTGTTTCCACTATCTCAAAAATCTCGAGAGTAGCGCCATTTGAAGCAATGTAACTTGTAACCATATAATCAGTCATGAAAATTGGACAGGTATCATTTGAATGTTTGTACTTCCTAAGAATAGTATACATTTTTTGTTAGTGGCGCCTCCTATGTGTCAGTCCCAGGACTTATTGAGTGATGTGTTACGGTGAAGCAATAACGTCAGTACAGAGATCAAACGCAGAAGCACTCTTGACAATCGCTGTTTCTTTGAGCTCAAGAGGCAATTGAGTAATAAAGCCTTCTCTCTAAGCCTTCTCGAAGGACTAAGCTCACTTTATATAACAGCTTGATCATCCGAGTCCTACTTTATGGCGCGGAAACCTGGACATTAGCAAAAGCGGATGAAGAAACCCTTAATCTTTTCGACAGAAAAATTCTGCGTGCGATTTTTGGTCCTGTTTGCGTTGATGGCATCTGGAGGAGAAGATTTAACGACTAACTCTATAGGCTGTACAGCGACATGCGCCTTGTCAAGCGTATACGGATACAACGCTTAAGATGGCTAGGCCATGTAGAGCATATGGACACAACTTCTCCGGTCCAAAAGTCTTTGAATCCGAGCCATTGGGACCACGCAACAGAGGACGACCTAGACTAGGGTAAAGCACACAAGTGGACTAGGACCTCAAACAACTTGGAGTGCGAAACTTGAGACAGCTGGCAACAGATCGTGCTGGCTGGAGAGGCATGTTGGTTGAGGTCCAGGTCCACCCCGGACTGTAGAGCCATAAGAAGGAGAAGAAATTATAGTGAAGCATTTTCTCAAGAGACCTCGTTTCAGTTTCGACGACGTGCGCAACCAAATTTTAGGTCCTTGTCAAGGAATACTTACGCCCCAATGATACTCAGGCGACACTGTTTAAAAAGGACGGACTTGGTATAAACTAGTCCCTCAATCATAGCCTCACTTGAACAAGCCAGATAAAATCACAATCTCTGCAGCACAGCCAAGCAGGCAATTTAATGAGTACAGCCCACAAAAACCGCACGCTACCCAGCAGCAATCACTATCGGATTTCATAATCCCTCTCATAATCTCGCATAAACTCTCAGGAGAGTTCATTAAAATCGCATTCGCTCCAACCAAATGTGCCGAAGGAAATGTGTCCCCTTCAGTACCACCCAGAACACCGGCCTGCAAAGTGTTTCATCCCCAACGAAAATCTCATTCAATTTGTTGTTATCGAGTTTCAGCGTTTCGCGGATTCTTCCATCACTTCCAGGTAATCACCGTCTATTTACAATTTACAATTCTGTTATCCATTCTGGCTCCACGGCTACGGTGCTCCCAACTTTCCGCGCAAAAGTTACAAATTGCATTTGAATTTTTAAAGGAATTTTTATTCACACTCAAAGCGTGTTAAACATTCAAAGCGAGGGCTCGCTTCTCCCAGTTAAAACTTTGCCCTTCTCAGCAGCATAGGTGACAGCAAAGCGCGTGCAGCGGAAACGATGGCTATGAATGCATTCACTCGCAGTCATTAATGATGTCCTCTTTGTTGAACTGAAGCAAGACCAGTTCGTACGTTACAATCGTCCCGGCCACCTGTAAGGAAACAGCATTCCGCGTTGACATGCGACTTCCTAGTCGCTCCGCCACTTACCGACAAAACCAAGCCCCGAGTGAGGTGGAAAAACTTCATCCCCGATAAGGCTACCACATCAGTCGCCACTTCCTGCGAAAATCTCTTTATCTGCACAGCAGCAGCAGCCGCTCATCATGGTGGTTGTCTCAAACTGAATGAGTTCACTTACCTCCTTGCACCAGCACTCCCGCGGCACCGCACGGAAGACTTGCAACGGGCGTCGGGACTCATCGTGTATGTCGGCTGAAAAAAGTGACAGAGCAAGTGTGCGCCCGAGCAGGTATAGCAGAGAGAACCAAAAGTACAGAGTGTGTGTGATGGAGGGCTTCTTCCTGCAAGTCGAAACCAGACGCAGATCAATTGTGTCTGCGGCCCGTTCATACTCACTGAATGCTTTTCATAATTTTCCCACAAATGAAGTACAGATTGTTTGAAAATCCCAGCAGGGTGATGGGGGATACGGCGTCGTCCACCTTGTCACAGAGCTTACACAGATTCCGGTAGTTGATGCGACTGTTTATCCAAAAGGATTCCGTTGTTGGCTGCATGGGGGGGGGCAGAGTCAAATTTTTCAATAATGCCATTTCAATTGGTCGCCTAATGGGAGGTGGAATGTGACCATCGTGGAACATTTTGTGGTCGTCGTCGTTGCTGAGATTGTCCTCATAAGTGTGTATCAAAAGAAGAGAAAACAAAGAACGAATTGGCACCAGGACAGTCTGCCTTAATAAGTTCCGGATGCCCTTAAGTCCAAGCAAGTAAATAAATCTTGAACCAAAAATGTGGAGACATGGGCACAAATTTTCTTGCAGTGAGACTTCCTAAGCCGCTTTTGATGACACCGTGCGCAGACGCACGTAAGTCCATGAGCCTAGAAAATGATTTTTCCTACAACTGATTTGGAATGTCACGCATATGCCCATAAGTCCGTTGTAGACTATCGACTTGTCCGTGGTCCACTGATCTCATCAAAATCGCCCCAAACTATTTGTATTGTTTCAAATTTCCTCTCCTCTTGGCCCTTCCAAGGCTGAACTGATGTTGTGATGGACCGTGCAGGTCTTCATTCTGCAGCTAGGGATATGTAAAACATTCATTTTGAGGTCAAGCGCCAAGTGACCAAGGATGGTAGCGTGGATTTTTTTTTTAATTGTGTATCAAGTGAGCAATATCAAAACTGAGACCAGACAAAGCTGCTTGAACGGACGGGCTGTCCGAAGAACTTTATAAAACAGGTGAAGATGACCTGATCGGATGCATGCACCAGCTCATCTCTCAGATATGGTCGGAGGAAAGCATGGTCGATGAGTGCAATCCCAGCGTCGTTTGCCTGGTCCACAAGAAAGGAGACCCCTTTGCTTGCGCCAACTGTCGTGGGATCAGCCTTCTTAAAATCGCCTACAAGATTCTCTCTGAAGTATTGTGTGAGCATTTGAAGCCCCAACTTCGCCTTCTAAATCCTCTCTGCCGAAATATTTTTCCATAACCTGATATCTCCCTACCAGTGTGTTTTCAGACCGTGTTCCACGATAGACCAGATCTCCACTTTACCGCAGATCCTGGAAAAGACCCAAGAGGAACAGACCGACACTCACCTATTCGTCGATTTTAAGGCCGCATATGACAATGTGCATAGAGACTAGCTATACAGTGCCATGTCTAGTTTTGGCATTCCTGCCAAACTCGTCAGGTTGGGTATGATAACGATGGAGAACTCTCGCTTCTCCGTGAAGTTCGGCAACAAACTCACCGAGAAGTTCAATGTCAAAAACGGTTTTACACAAGGTGACGCACTGTCATGTGACTTTTTTGACATCATCCTCGAGAAGATCGTGCGTAACTCACTAGTCAACACCCGAGGAACGATCTTCCAAAGGTTAATTCAACTGCTAGCTTACGCTGATGACATTGACGTGATTGGACGAACACAGCAAGCTGTCAATGAGGCGTTTGCTGGCATTGAAGCGGAAGCGGCTAAAATGGGTCTGGCGGCAAATGAGGGCAAGACTAAGTACAAGCTGTCATCAAGGAAGGACACGCAACATCGACGTCTCGGACAGAGCGTCACACTAGTCAGCAGAAACTTCGAGGTAGTCAAACACTTCGTCTACCTCGGCTCCGCGGTATATATTGACAACAACATCAGTACCGAAATCAAACGCAGAATCACTGCTGTTTCGTTGGGCTCAAGAGGCAATTGAGTAATAAAGCCCTCTCTCTACGGACTAAGCTCGCTTTATATAACAGCTTGATCATCCCAGTCCTACTTTATGGCGCGGAAATCTGGACGTTACTAAAGGTGGATGAGGAAGCCCTAAGTCTTTTCGATGACGAGTGGAGGCAAGCGCACGCAGCCAAACAAGACGCCTTTAAGGAGACACTGCATCGAACAACGAGGGCTGTCCGTGAGCTATACGAACAGAGAAGAAGCGAAGAGCACCGGCTTCTCAGAAAGAAAAAGAAGGAGCATGAGAAGCGCGCGGTCGAGGAAATGAAAAGGTTATGGTAGGAATGAAGTCCAAAAGTCTTACTAAAATTTGAAACTGCTATCCGGAGGGTACAAGGTTTGGCCCGAATCCTGCCGGAACCAAAATGGACAACTTGCGGTAGAGTAGCAGTCCGTGCTGAGAACTTGGAAGGACCATTTCTGCAGACTCCTTAACGGCGATGACGGCCCAAATCCCGCTGTTAGGCAGAATGTTTCACACAATTTGGACGATGATAGACAAGCATTCTGTCCCCCCGACTTAGACGATGTGAAGATGGCAATATCCAAGCTGAAGTCGAACAAAGCTGCTGAAGCGGACGGACTGCCCACAGAACTGTTTAAAGCTGCTGGGAATGACCTGGTTGGGCACACGCACCAGCTCATCTGCAAGATATGGTCAGAGGAAAGCATACCCGATGATTGGAATCTCAGCGTCGTTTGCCTGGTCCACAAGAAAGGAGACCCCTTTGACTGCGTCAATTATCGAGGGATCAGTTTCCTTAACATCGCATACAAGATCCTCTCTGCCATATTGTGTGAGTGCTTGAAACAGTTTGTCCATGACCTGAAAGGTCCTTATCAGTGTGGTTTCAGACCAGGGAAGTCCACTATAGACCAGATCTTCACATTACGGCAGATCGTGGAAAAGACCCAAGCGGAACAGACCGACACTCACCACCTATTCGTCGATTTTAAGGCCGCATATGACAATTTGCATAGAGACAAGCTATACAGTGCCTTGTCTGAATTTAGCATTCCTACCAACTCGTCATGACGTTTGAGAACTCTCGCTGCTCCATCAACGTCGGTAACGAACTCGCTGAAACCTTCAATATTAAAAAATGGCTTAAGGCGAGGCGACTCCTTGTCATGTAACTTCTTTAACATTATCCTCGAGAAGATTGTGCGTAACTCACAAGTCAACATCAGAGGCATGATCTTTCAAAAGGTTTCTCAATGGCTGGCTTACGCAGATGACATTGACGTGATTGGACGAACACAGCGAGCTCTCAATGAGTCGTTTACTGGCATTGAAGCTGAAATGGGTCTGGCGGTAAATTAGGGCGAAAGAAAGTACATGCTGTTGTCAAGGAAGGACACAACGTCGACGCCTCAGATAGAGCGTCACTCAACGCAGCAGAAACCTTGAGCTATTGAGGACCCCGTTTACTTCGTCTAGGCTATGTAGAACGTATGGATACCGCTGTTCCGGCCCGAAAAGTTTTCGAATCTGAGCCATTGGGACAACCCTATAGCGGCCCAAAAAGTCTTCGAATCTGAGCCATTGGGACAACGCAACAGAGGACGGACAAGGCTGAGGTGGACCACACAAGTGAAGAAGGATCTCAACCAACTTGAAGTGCGCAACTGAAAACAGCTGGGCGAAGGTCGTGCTGGCTGCAGAGGCATGTTTGTTGAGGCCCTGGTCCACCCCGCATTGTAGAGCCACAAGAACAAAAATAATTGTGTGTACTCACCTTTCTTTCAAGGCTTCACTTCTTTCGCGGTTCAAATTTTCTAATCTAGGTCCTTGGAGTAACTGATAGGGAGAAAAACTTTAGCAACCGTGCAGTTTCCCTAATAAACAAATAGGGGGCACGAGGACTGTTCAAAAACTACAGCGATTTGAGTTTATAAGTTTCTCGCTCTTATATCCCCTTCAGCTTCGCTTTCTTTGCAGTTCAGATGACTTCAGGCTGGCAGACTTTGTCCTTACTCTTTAGGCTATAATATGACATTACTTCCTATGTGTATACACTTACATACTTATTGGCGCGACAATCCACAAGCAACCAGGCTCTGGCTTTCTCTTCAGCATCGTCCGCGCTACTATTCTCTCATGAGTGGAAGGGACCTACAGTTTTATACCGACTCCGGATGGCGAGGGTTCAAATGCTTTCATAACTTTTTGGGTGTTTTAAAAGCAACTCGAAGAAGGTGGTGCTATGAAAAATGTGAGGTGTTCACTCCGGGAATCTAACCTGGGATTGCCGGCTTGTGGGTTTCGCACTCTTCCCACTACGCCATTGCGGACATGTTATTTATTTTCTCTTTGTCAGGATTTAATTTTCAAGAAAAATGGGGCACAAGTTTATCATTCTATTGGAAAAGCTGAAGTTTAAGGAACATTTTCCGTGTATACCCTGAAATCCTTCTTCGACCACTGGTGATCTCCTGGACATCAGAACCAACTTTAAACACTGTTTCGTTTGTTTTTGAATGCCGCCGAGTACATCCTGTCACTTTTTATCAAAATTGAAAATTTCATGACTGTCAAGGCACGCAACACGCGTCGGCAAAATCGCTTGACCCCCTTAAAAGAAAATTTCTGCGTTCAAAATTTGATTCTTTTTGTGGAGGTGGACACAATTTAGCCAGTGGTTAGCCAAGCGTGCTTTTCAAATGTTGAAATGGCCACGAATGCAAATGAAATTACGTCCGAGAAGTTTCTGCTTCACATATTTGCTTCACAGATAAGAACGGTGCGCCCAGAGCTACCAAAATCCGCAGAGTGTACTCATCGCACAGAGGTCAAGCACATCCTTCATATTATTGCATATTCAAAAAAAACCTCGTTCGCTTACCTTCCGCGCCATCTCAAAGAGATTCGCATTCAATTGCCGAAAACTGGATGACAAGCCCACACTAACGACCATGATGAAAATATCTGTGAAGTTCCACGCGAAAGTCGACAGCACATTCAAGTACTTTCCAAACACCCCCATCCATGTGCTGTACTCGATAAACGCAAACCATTGATAGAAATTCGAGAACAAATAGCTGTCAATTGGATTCGAAAGGGCTGGACACGCATTCGCATAGTATATGGCCGACAGCATACTCAACAGATGTTCCACTGCAAGCACAAAAACGCGGTCACAATTGACTGAATAGAAATGGATTAAATACCTAGCGACAGCATGCAAGTAATCAGCAAAATCATTTTTATTCGATGCGCCAGCGACCGCTTTTCCATTTGGGACTTCAGTGGTGGTAGATTGCTCTCGACCCTCTCCCACTCGACCATTAAATTGGGCCATTTCCGGGCGAGATTGAAGAACACCAGCGAAATAAGGAATATCCATGTGTAGAAGATAATGGTTTCTGTGAATGAATGAATGAAACGGCTGCGAAGAATTTCAAGGCCCAGGACACTCACCAACCGAATCAAAGTTGAAACGTTGGCGCGAAGCTAGGCTGATTGCGAATCCACTGCATGCTGCAAAAGAGATTATTACAAAAATGCTATTGACGGTTCGTAAGTGCTTCAGGGAAAAGGACAGATCTTGGGCGGACTTCGATGTGATGCCCTTCACCGGCATCAGCGCAAATACCTGCGCAAGGACGAGAACTAAAACAAAATTAAACAAACGGGAATGTATTTCCTCTTTAATCTGATCTGGGATCTGTAACTTAAGGAGAAAGATTATGTTTGAGGAAAGGCATGTTGTGAGCAATGAGAATGGGATTATGGTGTCCAAAGGATGAGAAACCAAGTAGGAAAGACGTTCAATAAATGTTTGAAAAGACAGTATGCAAATGATTCTTTGTACTTGACGCATATTTAATGACCATTTGACAAAAATCATGAATCAAACTGAACTAAACGAATATGAAAAGTGAACTAATTCAGCAAACAAATCTCAACTATTCCAAATGTTCTCTAAATTAAACAAAAACAACGTGAAATTTTAAACAACAAACAAAACTCCACCCTCACAAATCTCTCTACAAATCCAACAAAACAATTCGATTCATTTGAAGCTCACCTGGAGCAACAGCTTCCTGAAAAGTGCCATTGCACATGAAGTCCTTCTTGAGGGCTCTTCGAAAAATTCTTGATTTCACTGTAAGCAAAACAACCGACACATAAAAACACACAAATCAATACATTCTCTAGAAGCAACCTTGAGCGAAATGAAAGCGCTTCCCCGCAACACCGCGGGATAATTGCCCTTTCTTTCCGACGAGTCCTGCCCTGCGAATAAACTAATACAAATCAATCGAAATGCCAGGAAATGCAACGCTCACTCGCTTGAGATCCTGTGCTGTTGCACCTTTTTGATTTTCGAAAATGTTCTCTCATGCCTCGAAAACCAGTCGATATTCTTTGCAAACCTCATCTTTCCATCTAGCCACTCGGGAAAACTATGAATCACACGAGGGACAGTGCGAGTCGCAGACCGCGAAGCAGGTCGTCTGTCCTCCGCAACTGTGATTACATCGGTTGCGGGGGCAGGGCCACAACACAGGTGCACAGTTATTTATGCAAATATCACGATAACGAACATTCCACCACACACAGTCAGAAAATGTATAGCGGTTGGTTGAGTTTTTTTTCTTTTTTCTCCCTTCGTTTTTCATTTAATGTGTGCGCGCTCCTGGCCTTGTTTATTTTTTCCCATTTCCGTGTAGCGTTTTGTGTCGATTCATGCCATGGGGGGTGTTGCTGTGTGGGCGGTGCGGATAGGGCTTGCGAATAATTTATCACGAAGGGCGGCGACAAAAAGGAAAAGGAAACTTTAAAGTGAAAAGATGACACAATGACACTTCCGTTTCATCTTCTGTTTGGGGGAGAAGTTTTCAGTTTACAACCGTAATTACAAGAAAATGGGCAAGCTGTCAGATAGACTTTTTCCATGTGCCGCAGAGTTCCCCGCCGACTTCGGGGGACTCTGTTGATTGGTCGTATAGTTGTCTCGTGGACGAGGGTGATAATTAGGTTGACTCGGTTTACTTTCCTTGGGGTAGCTTCTGTCTTTTAGAAGATTGAAATTTCTCAAAGCATTCCGTCTGGGTCTTGGGCGGAAATTCTTCGAATTATAAAGGCAGTCATGGCGATCTGGGAGACAAGCGTGAAATTGGATGCTCTTAATCAGTTATATGTCCGGCGGCAGCAGCAGCGGAAAAACAGATCGAAGAACTAAATCGCAGACTGAATATGTCAAAATGAAATGAATGAAATGAATGAAAAGAATGAAATGAATGATATGAATGATATAATTGAAATTGATGAAATTAATGAAGTTAATAAAATAAGTAAAACTTGTTTTTTCTTTAAGGGTTTGCCTTTCATTACCACTTGGCCTGAAGCAGTGTCCTCCTCATGAAGCATAAATCTTATAAGTGCAGTGTTTGGCTAGTAGGGCCCCGTAAATCCAACCCTCACATCTCGCTCATGCAAATAATAATGCATAAATTTCTTTCAGAAAAACTAACCTCCAAGGTATCACCCCCTCTAACAATCCTAACACTACCTCCCAACAAAGGGACTTTTCACCAGAATATGCGGTTCAGTAAGTTACTTTCAGTAGGGCATCCAATTCAATTCAAATCTATTTCATGTCTTCTGCAGTTCTCAGAATCCTTCAGCTGGTCGCCTTAATGCCTCTGCATGGCATCAATGCATCATCGGCGATGACTCTGAAATTTTCTCTTTTCAGTCTTCTTACCTTGTATTCCTTTCTCACGATTAGTGGATGCTTGGCATATGCCGCCATAGTGTTCTACCACAACACTCAAAGCGGATGCACGTTCGAAAAAGTCCGTAAGATTAACTACATCACTCTCTTGCCATTCACATCTGACTCAAATTTTTCGCAGGCCCCTTCATATGGTTCGCGGCGAACTCGTTTGTGATGTTCCAGTTCGTGCGAGTGGCTCAGAAGTGGCCGAAGCTTATGCAGCACTGGGAAATGTTTGAGAGAAGAGTCACTCAAAGAGATCCCAAAGTGCACTCACAAATGCAAACACTGATGCTCTGTATGAGCTTTCCCATCCCTCTCCTGGCCACAGTAGAGCACGCCTTCTCGTTGGGCAAAGACGTAGCAACCGCCATTCAGTGTAGTGGAAATGGTGACACCATGACTGCGTACTTTGACGCAGCTTTTCCGAGCTTCTTTTACTTCTTCCGAGCCAACTACGTAACTGGGTTCCTCCTACAGTTGATTAACTTCTACGCCACTATGGCTTGGTCCTTGACCGATGCCTTTCTTCTTCTTGTAAGTCTGGGTCTGATCACGCAGTTTCGGCACTTTAACAAGCACATCGAGAAATACCAGAGCACGGTAAGTTTCGTTCACAAGGATGAGCTATTTTCATGGCCTTGACTTAGCAGCACCACCCGCCTGATGTGTGGGGCACGCAGCGAACTTACTTCACAAAGCTCACAGAGCTACTTGACCACGCTAACGAAAGCTTTGCAATGCTGATCGTTACCTCGAACATTGTCAACACATTCTATATTTGCGTGCAACTTCTGGAGAGCCTAAGGTTCGTAAGTCACACAGCCATTGGCACGCTAGTACACAATTCAATTCCAGTCCAAATGCGACCCTTATGCGAACCGTGTACTTTTGGTTCTCCCTGATATACCTCATTAGCAAAACGTTTCTGGTGTCGGTTGTGGCGAGCCTTATCCATGACGAGTCAAGGAAGCCGATTAAGATTCTGCAGTCTGTGCCCGCAACGTCCTTTGGAGCGGAGGTAAGTGTGCAAATGTTCCTCCATTAGTGCTTCATTCGTTTGTTTCTCTAGGCTTTCAGATTCATGCAGCAGCTAACACACGATACAGTCGCATTGGGAGGCATGCGATTTTTCTATATAACAAGGACTTTTATCATCAAGGTAAGAGACAGAGAAGTAACAGAGGTCCTCTGAGCATGAGAGCAGGCAGCGTATAGTGCATTCTTCCACGGAGTCCGATGTGAAGGAAATTGCATTTGCTCCCAGTTATGTAATCCTTCACAGCAGATTGAGTAAAGAAGAAGTGCGACTGCTTAATACCTGCCACCCATTGTGTGCGAGTATTCCACAATTTGAGTGTGGAATTTAAGCATCCAACTTGCTTCCATTTCAATCTCAATCAAAGGAATCTTCACTCCAGTTGAATCCTTTCATGATGACCCCAACCTTGAACTGACATTTGCCTGCCCTGTGTTAAGGTTTTCTACGAATCCATGACCAAAGGGGACAATAAGAGTGAATTCCTTGAATTTCCAGGATGACAGAATGAAGTAATTGAAGAATTCAAATGTTCATCCCTTTCCATCCTTTCAGATGATCGGAACCATAGTGACGTACGAAATCATATTGATGCAGTTCCGCGGCAGCCAGAAGGAGGAGGCTCACCTCTGCGAGAAATAACAAGCATCATCATAATTTTTTCTTTTTTCGCACAAAATAGGTCCTTTCATGTTTTTCATCATCAAACACCACTCACGCATGCACTGAACTCAATAATACGCCCCAACAGAGCACATTCCTCCGAAGTGTCGAACGAGAAAACCCACGAAAGGAACAATGGCTCGCTTGCGTATGACCCTTTTCAATGGGTGAACACCCACTTGTCCTTGTCATGCCCAAGTGTCTCAACTCACAAAAGATACGGCAAAGTTCGGCAGTTGTAGTCAATTATGAAAGAGCTGGCCTACGAAAGAGCGATAATTAAATTACACAGTACGTCGATTAGATATTTGATGGACTGGGGTGCAGGCTCGTGTCCTGCCCTTAGCACTTAAACTGTCCCTTTCGTCCTGGCCTCAAGGCATTCGAAGAAGTTGAAGTGTGCAGACGTCGTGTGAACCTCGAGGCAACACGAGTGGATCGTAAAACTGTGACAAATGTCCGAAGACAAAGTGTTTCAATCGAAAAAGAAAAGTGGCAGTGTTTGGCTTGTTTACCCAAGTAAGTTTGCAAAGGGACCCTAAACGCACAAATCAACAAAGCAGGAAAGGATTGCTGAAGTTTTGTGTGAAAAAGAAAAAGAAATTGAAAGAAAGACTAAAAGATTTGAAAATATGCGTTAACTTTGGTTCCCCTGGAAGCAGGTCCAAAAGGATATTAAATTTTGTCCATCGACTATGTCAGAACGCTGGTGTAAAATATCTTGGAGGAATATTCAAAGTCCTTTTGGATGTGATGCGTCTCGGGGACATTTTTTTTTCTCTCACATCCATTCAGTCAAATTCGAAATTGGACTTAAAGGGCTAGAAATGCATCCTTAACCTCTGGACACATATCAGTAGCTGTTCAATTTCTTTTTCCAATCCAGACAAATTAGTTTTCAAGATTCAGACGAAAGGTTCGAAATTAGCAATTCATACAAGAGACAACCAACTCCGGAATTATACCCATAACCTATCTTACCATCCACACTTGCGCCATCTGCGTTCTCCTTGGAAATTGTAAACAACTAAGGACTCAAGACTTTGATCAAACTGAAGAGTTGAAAAATGTGCTTACATAACTTCTGAACTGAAAAAGTTATTGGTTCATTTCTGCACTCGCCGCAACCACAACCCATCGAGCAACAACTTCGACTTGATTTTCTCCAGTTGAGTTATGAACTTACGGGAGGTGTTCAATATATTCTCAATATCGATATGAAAGAAAATGCAAATTCAATTTTAAATGATTTTATTTTTCAATATAATCTCCCCTAACATCAATGCATTTGTTACATCTCGAGATAAGCTGTTTTGAGAACTAAAAAAAATAAATTTCCTCTTTCTCTGCAAAATACCCATTTATTGCCAACTTGAGTTCTTCACCATCCGAAAATCTTTTCCCACGAAGACATTTTTTCATATCGGGAAACAGGAAAACAGTCAGTAGGGGCAAGGTCTGGACTGTAGGGTGGGTGTTGGATTTCTTTGAGACCACAATCTCGTGCAGCAGCCTTGAAGAATCGCGCCGTGTGAACAGGAGCGTTGTCATGAAGCAGCAACACACCCGCTGCGAGCATATTTCGTCTTTTTTCTTTTCAATTTCATCCAGCAAGCTATGCAAAGCTGAAGCGTAGGATGTGGCGTTGATGGTTTCACCTTTTTTTTTTTGTACTCAATGAGCAAGATTCCCTTTGAGGCCCAAAAAACTGTGGCCATGAGCTTCCCGGTATACGGAGTGACTTTGAACTTCTTCGGAGGTCTGTTCCTTTTAATGCCACTGCATGAAGTCTTGTTTGCTTTCAGGGTCATAGTGGTGAGCCCATGTTTCATCCCCAGTAACAATTCGATCCATAACACCGTCCGCGTTCTCACTACACATCTCCAAAAGCTCTCAACAGCATGCGATTCTCACTTTTCTCTGAGGCGCTGTGAGCATTCGTGGCACCCACCTTGTACTGACCTTTGAAGGGTTAAGATGGTCATGAAGAATGGTGTGAATGTTCTTTGCCATCATTACGTGCATCTACACCGATGGATTAAAAACAAACGAAGGCGTTGGTTGCGGAGTCTACTCTGAGGATCTTAACTTTAGTCAAAAATGCAGGCTTCCCAATCACTGTAGCGTGTTCCAAGCTGAAGTAATGGCCATTCGCCAAGCACTGTCTTGGCTGAAGAGGAATATAATATCCTCAGTTGATATCCTTATTCTTAGGGATAGTCAGGCAGCACTCAGAGCCCTGGAATCTGTCTCATCAAACTTTAAGACGGTCATGAACTGCAGCACTAAGGATGTGCTGAGCACAGAGGATGTGCTGAGCAGAGAGGATGTACTGAGATGGCTGAGCAGTTTAATATGCACCTGTGCTGGGTGCTAGGTCACAGAGACATTCCGGGTAACTGTATAGCAGACGAATTGGCCAGGCTTACCACAACGCAGCCACTACTTCAGGAACATGAACACCTCTGTATTCGTCTCGCCACATGCAAGTCAGAACTGCACTTGAACGCGATCCATCGGATTAATCAAAGGTGGTCTAACCATAATCTTTGTCGTGTCTCCAAAAAGGTCTGGCCCTTTCTCGAACCCAAACGCTCCAGACTGCTACTATCGCTCAAAAGATCAGGCATAAGCCTGGTCATGGGAGCCATAACCGGGCAATGTCTAATCGGTGAGCATGCTAGCAGGCTAGGGGCTCCCTCAAACGATTTTTGCAGATGCTGCAGGGATGAGGAAGAATCAGAAACTCTCCTACACCTGTTATGCACATGCCCGTCGCTCTCGCGCCTCAGACACAAACACTTTGGAAGCCATTTCCTCAATGGGCTACATGACCTCAATAAAACCCCTCCGGCCGACATTTTAAACTTTATTATCGGCTCCAGCTGGTTAAAGGTGTTTCCCACATGGTGTGGAAGCACAATGGTCCTGTATGGGACTCACTCAGAGCCACCATAACCTTCCTACCTACCTACCTTTGCCATCATTTTCACCTTTATTCGGGAATCCTCACGAACAGGTTTCTTGACTTCTTTGAAGCTTTCTCACGTACAAGCAGTAGCCGGGGCACCGGAGTGGGGGTCGTCTTCAATGCTCTCTCTGCCTCTTTTGAACTTACTTGACCACTTTTGCACAGTTGATAAGAAAGCTGCGGAGCCCTGGTAAACAGCCACCATCTCTTCATGAAGAGTTTTATGACTTTTTCCTTCCTTAGTGAGAAATTAAATTATACCGCTATGCACAATTTTTACCATCATCGTCGCAGTTGCCATTATCATCCTGATAAAACGCGAATTAATACTCACACCTATATGACATTTTACATGAGTGCACTAAAATAATAGTATTACTTGATAAATAATTCAATTTATATATATAACTACAGCTTCATCCCGATACCGAGAATATATTGAACGCTCCTTGTAGAGAGCGTGCCGTATCAAAAAAGTGCATCCACTTAAACGCCATAGGTCTTGCGCTCGTATCGTGTTTTTTTTTACATATTTTTCGATTTGCTAACAAGGCTTAAGGCACAGCAGAAACTATAAATCCCCTTTACTCGTGAGGGAACTAGTGAAGCGCACTAAAACATCAAGTGACGTTGCCACAAACTTTGCCACAATGAGGCCAAAAGCGACTTGAGTTAAACTGTTTCATGGCGTCCAGTTGTTTTTACCAACACACGAATTTTTGGCTGATTTAAACTTCTTCTTCTTCAGTCCGGGGTGGACCTGGGCCTCAACCAACATGCTTCATGCCAGCACGAACTTTCGCGAGCTGCCTCCAGTTGTCCTTCTCCACTTGTGTGCGCCGCCTTAGTCTAGGCCGTTCTCTGTTGCGTTGTTACAATGGCTCAGAATCGAAGACTTTTCGGGACGGAGCAGTGGTGTCCATACGCTCTACATGGTCTAGTCATCTTAAGCGTTGTATCCGAAGACGTTTGACCACACGCATGTTGCTTTACAGCCCATAGAGTTCGTCATTAAATCTTCTCCTCCAGCAGCCATAAACGCGAACAGGACCTAAAATTGCACGCAAAACTTTTCTCTCGAAAAGACTAAGGGCTTCCTTATCTGCCTTTGGTAACGTCCAGATTTCCGCGCCATAGAGTAGGACTGGGATGATCAAGCTGTTATATAAAGCGAGCTTAGTCCGTAGAGAGAGGGCTTTATTACTCTATTGCCTCTTGAGCCCGAAGAAACAGCGATTGACAAGAAGGATTTTACATTTGATTTCGTTATTTGTGTTGTTGTCCCTATTTACAGCGGAGCCGAGGTAGACGAAGTCCCTGATTACCTAGAAGTTTTTGCTGCCTAGTGTGACGCTCTGTCCGAGACGTCGATGTTGTGTGTCCTTCCTTGCAGCATGTACTTAGTCTTGCATTCATTTACCGCCAGACCCATTTTAGCCGCTTCCGCTTCAATGCCAGCAAACGCCTCATTGACGGCTCGCTGTGTTTGTCCAATCACGACTGACTTCTGGAAGATCATGCCTCTGATGTTGACTTGTGAGTTACGCACGATCTTCTCGAGTTTGATGTTAAAGAAGTCACATAACATTGCGTCGCCTTGTCTAAAACCTTTTTTGACATTGAACGTCTCGGTGAGTTCGTTATCGACCTTGACGGAGCAGTGAGAGCTCTCCATCGTCATCCTACACAATCTGACGAGTTTGGTAGGAATGCCAAAACTAGACATGGCACTGTATAGCTCGTCTCTATGCACACTGTCATATGCGGCCTTAAAATCGACGAATAGGTGGTGGGTGTCGATTTGCACTTCTTGGGTCTTTTCCAGGATCTGCGGAAAGTGAAGATCTGGTCTCTCCTGGACTTCCCTGACCTGAAGCCACACTGAAATGGACATATCAGGTTATGGACAGACAGTTTCAGACGCTCACACCATACGGCAGAAAGGATCTTGAAGGCGATGTTGAGGAGGCTGATCCCTCGGTAATTGGCGCAGTCAAGAGAGTCTCCTTTCTTGTGAATTGGGGAAACGCTGCTAATATTCCACTCATGAGGCATGCTTTCCTCCGACCATATCTTACAGATGAGCTGATGCATGCGCCCAACCAACTCATCTCCAGCTGCTTTAAATAGTTCTGCTTGCAGTCCATCCGCTCCAGCAGCTTTGTTCGACTTCAGCTTGGATATTGCTACCTTCACCTCGTCTAAGTCGGGGGGACGGAATGCTTGTCTATCATTGTCCAAATCGAGTGGAACATTCTGCCTAACATCGGAATTTGCGCCGTCGTCGCCGTTAAGGAGTCTACAGAAATGATCCTTTCAGACTCTCAGCATAGACTGCGACTCTACCACGAGTTGTCCATAATTGTCCCGGCAGGCTTCGATCCGAAGCCAACAACTATCCTCCGGATAGCTGTTTTACGTTTAGGTAAAACTTTCGGACTTCATTTCTGCTATAACACCTTTCCATTTCCTCGACCACGCTCTTCTCATGCTTCTTTCTTTGCCTTCTGAGAAGCCGGTGCTCTTCCCTTCTTCTCTGTTTGTAGAGCTCACGAACAACCCTCGTCGTTCGATGCAGCGTTGCCTTCTAGGCGTTTTGGTTGGCTGCGTGCGCTTGCCTGCACTCGCCGTCAAACCATTGGTTCCTTCTGGGTGATGGCGTGAAACCCAGCACATCAGTGGCAGCTTCTTTGATGGCTTCTTGACAACGTTTCCATTCTTCTTCTATGCTTAGTGCAGGAAACGTCGAACTCTGAGCTAGTTTCAGGGAGACTCGGTCGGCAAAGTTTCCAGCGATCAATTGCGATTGTAGCTTCCCGACGTCAAACCGTTTTGACCTGTCTCGACTCCATTGCTCTCTCGATAAGCAGGTGCTTACCTTGGCTACAACAACATGATGATCCGAGTCGATGTTTGCACCTCGGAAGGTTCGGGCATCGAGAATACTGGAGGAGGGCCTGACTTCGACTGACTTCGCAACGGGACCAATCTGGTTGACGGTGGATTGATCAGGGGATTACCAGGACTCTTTGTGGATGTTCAGGTGTGTGAACCGCGTGATAGCTACAGAGAGGTCCAGCTCCGAGGCGAAGTACAACAGCCTCAATCCGTCTCCGGATGTATTGTCGTGCAGGCTGTGTTTTCCAATGACTCCAGCAAAGATGTCCTCCTTTGCCAGCTGAGCGTTGAAATCTCCTAGAACGATCTTGGTGTCATAGCTGGGGCATCGATCGTATGTTCTTTCTAGGAGATCATAGAAGTCATCCTTGATGTTGTCATCCTTCTCCTCTGTCGGGGCGTGAGCGAGATTAAGCTAATGTTCCCGAATTCATGCCTGATGCGGATTGTTGTGAAACGTTCTTTGACGGGGTCGAAGCCCAAGACTTTTTGTTTAAGTCTGCCTCGAACAACAAATCCGCATCCGAATAAACACTGCCTTCTCTCTCTCTGTAGCAATTGATGTAGTAGATATCGCAGTTCTTCATCGCTTTTTTACCGGGCCCATCCCACCGAACTTCCTGGATGGCAGTAATGTCTGCCTCGTAGCAGTTAATGGCCTCCGCAAGTTGTTCGGCTGCACGTCGCCTGTAAAGGGACCTCACATTCCACGCGCAAAACTGCAAATCATAGTCCTTAAACAGTTTGCTGGGGTCGTCAACAGTTAATACGTCCTTATCCGAGGCATATCGGTTTTTCTGAACTAAAGGTTGTTTACTTGTGGAGGAAGTCACCCTCATACACAACCCACAGCCTGGTACGCCAGGCCCATTATTTAAACCCTCGGGCAGAGGGGCTCTCTCCATGCATTGGTTCACCATACAACGGTTGCTGTGATGGCTATCCAGGGGGCGCCGCGAGGTGGCAGTTGGTCAACTTGACCTATGCACCAAATTGGTTTGTGTTGGTGTTACATTACCATAAACGTTGCTTTACCTCGCGTGGACATGCCCATGCCCCCCAGATTTAAGCAGATAAATCAAATACTCGTATATTGGACGGCGAAACAGCAACACGGCAAAGCTTCGGCTTTTGCGTCCCGCACTTTACTAACCATGCCAAGCCCGCCAAATATCGGCCTTGTAAAATCTGCAAATGGGAACAATTTTATAAGAAAACAAACAAAAGGTTTCGTTTTTTTTAATTTTTCTCATGCGACCAAAGTTTGTTGTTGAATTCCAGGAATCTAGTTTATGACTGCAAGTCAGACTCATGTACGAACACTTATATCCACATACAAAGCTTTTGACGATTTGTATCCAAAATCATCATCATCATTTTCAACGGCCGCATGTTCCACTAATGGGGTAGCTGGGGCATCGCACCCACAAGAGATCTCCAGGCCGTTCGACCGCCGCCATCGACTTTAACTTATCAAGAGCTATGCCCAAGCGTCTCCAGGTAAGTTCATGGACATGAACCAGCCATCTCTTCCTGGGTCTGCCAAGCGGCCGCCTACCTGATGGAACTGCATCTAAGCCACGTCTCGGGAGTCGAGATAAAGGGGGCATTCGAGTCACGTGACCAAACCATAGAAGTGTAGCACTTTCCGGTGGGAGAAGTAACTGCTCAACATTGAGTTTCTCCGTACTACCGTGTCTCTCACCTTATCCCGGCGATTTATTCCAGCAATAGCACGGAGAAATCTCATCTCGGCCGCTTGTATTCGCGATCTTATTCTTTCGGTCATTTCCCATATTTCATGACCATAGGTGAGGGTTGGAACAAACACCGAGTTGAAAACTCGGTTGGCTCTGACACCAATTTCGGCCTTCCTTATTACAGATCATCAAAGCTGCTTCAAAATTGATCCAGCTTGGCCACTCCTACAAGAAAGCTCAGCGTTGCTCCTCCCATCACTCGTGAAAAGGACCCCAAGATACTTAATTTTCTCCACCTGTTTCAATGAGACTCCGCTCACATGTAGAGTGCATTGAACAGGGGTTCTGGAAATTACCATAACTTCCGATTTGTCCACATTTACCTTCATCCCGGCTTCAGCAAATACGGCCACAAACCTATTGAGTGCCTGTTGGAGTTCCATCTGGGAGATGAGAGAATTACTAAGTCATCTGCAAAAAGGAGTTAACTGACCCTCAAATCTCCCAAAGAGAAACATTCCTTACCTCGGCAACGCTGTAACATCCAATCCATATAAATTATGAAGAAGAGAGGTGGAAAGACACACCCTTGGCGAATTTGTTGCCCACCGCCCACGGTGAAAGGTGTTGATTTACTACCGTTTACCCGGACACAGCTACCGCAGTTTGTGTATAGAGACTGAATAGCACCCAATAGAGGACCATCAATCCCATACTCCTGCAGGACACTCCAGAGCTTACCTCGAGAAACTCGGTCATATGCCTTTTCCAAGTCTGCAAAACAACTGTAGAACGGTTTGCCATACTCCCAAGCCTTCTCGAGTACCATTCTTAGAGTGAAAAGCTGGTCGGTTGTACTTCAGATGGGACGAAAGCCACATTGTTCATCTCCCAACCTAGACTCGACCATAGCTCTAGAAGGGACTTCCAACACCTTAGCGTAGACTTTACCAGGGAGACATAAGAGAGATATGCCCCTGTAGTTTGAACACACTCTCTTGTTCTTCTTTTTCAAAAAGAGGAACAATCACCCCAGTCTGCCAATCGCCAGGTGTCTCGCCACGTTCCCAGGCCACCTTAATGACACAAGTAAGCCACAGGGCTCCCTCTTTACTCATTGCCTTGAGCATTTCTGGCCGGATTTCATTATCACCAGCGGACCTTTAGCGATTCAATTGCCAAAGTGACTTCCATCCAAAATTGTATCCAAAATTTGTATCCAAAACATGCATTCAAATGTTTTCCTTAAATTGACTTGCATCGGGCCCTCAGAAGCGAGGTTTCCATAAGCAGACTTGCAACTGTCTTCAAAAAGGAGGTTTGCATACACGGGCCATAGCTGCATATATTCTCATAAGTTTCCATGCTCATATCACAGTTGCTACATCAAGTGCATTTAGCTCTAAAAACTCTGTTAGTTTTGATGTGCTGCAGATTTGAAAAATATACTGAAACAGCGTACCTATAGAGACATAACGTTTGCTTTAGAAAACGAAACCTTAAAAATAATCTTTCGTCAGCAAGCGTTTCGCCACTTTAGGACCCCAACCGCTTTATATCATTTGCAAAACCTCAGTGATTACAAAATAAACGAATAAGTCTGATTCAGGCTTTCCATGTCTGGCCGTCTGGTTGTGCTTCAAAATTCAATGAGCACCACGACATCACTTCGTCCTTTAAACACTTACAATTATTCATTTCTTGGCATGACCGCGCCTCCAATTTTCATCACCCTCAACTGCTTAAACGATTTTTTCCTAAATTCGCAGATGAATTCAAGACAAAAGTGTCACCCCAGCTTGACGGGTCATCGCACTGCTACGACGGCACATTTCATCGGAATGTTAAAGTTTGTGAGTCTCACTGATACTTGTCACCCACTTTCCCCCATGCAGCACTCTCTCTTTCACTCATCCTTCCCGCACACAGTTCTGACAATAGGCCAGGCTTTCGCCTTGATGCCAATTAATGGCATTGGCGGACCAACCTCAGCGTCACTGCGTTTCTCATTCTTCACGCTCCGCATGCTGTACTGCCTCGTGATAATGGCCGCCTCCTGCTCCATGGCCGTAATCACCCTCTACTGGAACACTCTGCGCGACTTAAAGTTCGAAAACGTTGGTAAGTACGCGTCCCCGAGGAGAGCGACACTTGCTAACCACCACGTTCGCTGATAGTTCCACTGATTTGGTTTACCGTCAACACCTTCGTAATGGGCCAATACATCCGCGTCGCCCGCAGGTGGCCCACCCTCATGCGGCACTGGGAGACGGTGGAGCTGAACATCACTATCCGAGATGCCAGCACCCACATCCTGTTCCGCAAACTCATTTTGTTATCCAGCATCGGCATACCAACCCTGGCCGGCATCGAACACCTTCTCTCCCTGGCCAACAATGTCAACACGGCGCGCTCCTGCAAGTACACCAAGGAGCAGATGGTCGCCTACTTCAAGCAGGCGTTCCCCGCCTACTACGCATTCTTTCCGGTGAACTACGCAAACGGCCTCGCTCTGCAGCTGCTCAACTTGTTCTGCACGTTCACATGGAACTTCACCGATAATTTGATTATAATCGTGAGCCTGGGACTGATAGCGCAGTTTCGGCATTTCAACGTTCAGTTTGAGCGTTACAAGGGCATGGTGGGCGCTCCGAACGCAATTGTTCCACTGGGAGTTTGACTTTTGCATTATTTCCAGTGCCTGCCGGACGAGTTTTGGGGGAAGCAGCGAGCTTACTACAACCAGCTGATGGCGCTGATTGCTCATGTGAACAAGGACCTCGCGGCAATAATTCTCATTTCATACTCGAATAATTTATTCTACATCTGCCTGCAGTTGTTTCACAGCGTAACGTGAGTGCACGGTCTCCAAGCATCAGCCCCTTTTCCATGTGTCCTGATTGCATTTTAATTTTCCAGGCCTAGCAACTCGGTCATTCGCAGCATTTACTTCTGGTACTCGCTCATCTATCTGATTGGACGGACGATTGTTGTGTCCATGACGGCGGCGCTCATTCACGACGAGGCTAGGAAGCCCATCAAGATCCTGGAGCTGGTCCCGTCCACAGTTTATCGGTCTGAGGTATGTAAATGAAGCTGGTTCGCTGGATGCAACGCACTGATTTATAAGTTTGAAGAAAATTCAATTTTGATCACGGTCTGCGCGGTTAATTGGATTAGGGTTGCAATTTCAATGCGAATTGCGCTTGACGGCGATTCGACTGACATTCTCCGGGGATGTAATGGATTGGCTAGAGCTTCTCTATGCATAGGGCCACTGTCTCATGGTCCTGTACAGACTCTACATGTGAAAGAGCGGCATTTTTTCAAATTGCTCCCAGCAATCAAGGTGTCATTTGACTTGTCTACGGACTACAACAAAAATAGCTTAGGAGTTTAAACCTAAGCCATCCAATACAGGCTTAGGGGAAAGGCAGCAATAAGAAAACCCTTAGTACGACCGACGATCTCACCGCGAAATTCCCACTCCACGGCGGAACATATACTTCGACTGAGATCAAGTTAAGAAGTGCTAGCTGTCTTTGTCATCGGATTGGAATCTCTGGTCAAGCTGTCATTTCCACTCTTGTAAACAAACTTATACCCTGCGATTGTATCACATGGTCCCTGGCTCTATTAATGTAAAGCACCATAACTATTCCCAATCTATCACCCATCGCCGTTTTGCATCATTAACAATTTCTTGTGGTAGGCACGTAGTTTCTTGGGGTACACGACCCCCGGTGAGGCTCCAAGCACGTCGCGGTAGAAGTTGTAGTCGTAGAACGTCATCATAGATTACATTATATAGTGAAGGTCCGAGGACTGATCCATGTGGAACTCCTGCCATTACGTTATAGGACTGTAGGCCATTATGTGTGTGACATAAGTACCCTAAGCCTAAAGTAGTGCACATAAGCGGGTGAACCATTTTTGACGAGTGACCTTCGTATGTGCACTGGGATGCATAGTTTAAAGAATATTTGTCCCTGTTGCGATTTGTTGTGTTTTTGATGCCAATGGTGACAGTTCTTCTTCTTCTTGTGGCGCTACAGTCCGGGGTGGACCTGGGCGTCAACCAACACGCCTCTCCAGCCAGCACGATCTTTCGCCAGCTGTCTCCAGTTGCGTACTCCAAGTTGGTTGAGGTCCTTCTCCACTTGTGTGCGCCCCTTTAGTCTAGGTCGTCCTCTGTTGCGTTGTCCCAATGGCTCGAATTCAAAGACTTTTCGGGCCGGAGCAGTGGTGTCCATACGCTCTACATGGCCTAGCCATCTTAAGCGTTGTATCCGTAGACGCTTGACCAGGCGCATGTCGCTTTGCAGCCCATAGAGTTCGTCATTAAATCTTCTCCTCCAGATGCCATCAACGCAAACAGGACCAAAAATCGCACGCAAAACTTTTTTCTCGACAAGACTAAGGGCTTCCTCATCCGCCTTTGCTAATGTCCAAGATTGTGCGCCATATAGTAGGATGATCAAACTGTTATATAAAGCGAGCTTAGTCCTTCGAGAGAGGGCTTTATTACCCAATTGCCTCTTGAGCCCAAAGAAACAGCGATTGGCAAGAGTGATTCTGCGTTTGATTTCGGTACTGATGTTGTTTCCCGAGGTAGACGAAGTCCTTAACTACTTCGAAGTTTCTGCTGCCTAGTGTGACGCTCCGTCCGAGACGTCGATGTTGTGTGTCCTTCCGTGATGACAACATGTACTTAGTCTTGCCCTCATTTACCAGCAGACCCATTTTAGCCGCTTCCGCTTCAATGCCAGCAAACGCCTCATTGACGGCTCGCTGTGTTCGTCCAATCACATCCAATCACGATGGTGACAATGTTGGATTGAAATTTCATTAGTTTAAGTTTGATGGCAAGTTCCTCTGTTCAGGCCGTGTGGGAACATCCCAATGAATTTATCGTTGCTAAAGACCGCCACATCATCACGATAGAACCTCTTCAAACCACCGGGCGTCTAGAATTGAGTAGCGCGCATATATTTCAGCCCTTGTTGTTTCTGGTGACAAGAGCTAGTAGCTGTTCTCAAAGTGGCGTGCAAACGCTTCTCCTTCTCCAGAAGGCTAATTGAATCTCCTCCGTTTCCTTCCAGTACTGGTTGAAGTTTCGTAATTCCCTTCTACTGCGTGTAATAGTAATAATTGTTGGCGCTACAGTCCACAGGGGGACCAAGGCCTAGCTTCTCCTTTCTCCAGAAGGCTGATTGAATCTCCTCCGTTTGTTTCCAGTACTGGTTGAAGTTTCGTAATTCTCTTCTACTGCGTGTAATAATAATAATTGTTGGCGCTACAGTCCACAGGGGGACCAAGGCCTAGCTTGCTCATCAACTTCTCGTGTCGTGCGCGCTACTGTTCTCTCACGAGTAGAAATTAGCGCTCACGATACGATACTGTGTGTCTTTCAATATGCTACTGTGCGGAGTATAAAGAAGGATTTGCAGTGACACTAACGACCGTAAGCGTCACCAACAATTTACAACTTTTATAACCTTTCACAGACCAAACGCTTCCTCGAGCAGATCACGTCGAACACAATCGCACTGACCGGAATGCAATTTTTTCACCTCACCAGGAAGTTCATGTTGAGCGTAAGTGAATGAAAACAAAAACAGTCTTACTATGGCTTCTCATTTACTTTATTAACAGCCCCATTTGTCTTCCTAGATAACCGGCACCATAGTGACCTACGAACTGGTTCTAATTCAACTGCAGCGGGATCCTGAAACAGAGTACGATCCTTGCGAGGGCTGAGAAATCAAACACGGCTACGTTTTCCTTTGCACGCAGAAGTCAACCCTATCAGTCGCTTCCTTCACTTGATCAAGCAGCACCAGCTCGTACGTGACCACTGTCCCAACCATCTGCACGAAATAAATTTCAAAGTTTTGTGTGCAAGTGGGTGTTGTATTCGTTGTCTCACTTACAGCCAAAATCATTTTCCTGGTGATGAAGAAGAATCTCTTTCCCGACACGGCAACAGTCTCCGTGGACACGACTTGATAGAATCTCTGCAACTAAAAAATAACTTAAAGCAAGATATCCCCCACAGGACAGAGGCGAAATCCGAAACCCTGAAACTGTCACAAAATCTTGTTCTTTTTTTTTGCACTTCCTTAGTTTGGATTTCGGGGTTCTCTCTCGCACGACTGTACCTCAACCCCCCAAAAGTCGGTGGGAATTTCGTAGAATGCGGTCAGAATGTCTGCAGAAACGTCATTAATTGCTGCTGCCGAAAGCATCATAGCAAAGATCCTTGCGAACACAAAGATGAGCGAGTACCAAAAGTAAACAATCTCCGGAAGAGTGCCCCTCCGCCTGCCATATGCAACTTCAATCAAGCCAAATCAATCACCACCAATCCTCATACTCACTGCAGACTGTAGAATATGTTGAAGCAAATGAAATACAAATTATTTGCGCAGGACACCAATATCAGGCTGGACAATTGCTCATCGGCCATCTGAAGCAGGTCCAGCAGGGACAGGAAATCCAAACGAGAGTGCCGCCAATAATCGTCCGTCATGGGCTGCAAAGAAAATTAAATTTCGCCCATCAATCAATTTCACTTAAAAGCGAAAAGTGCAAATATCTGAAAGGACCACATCCTCACCATAAGCGTGCAGCGACGGATTCTCTGGTGGATTTGATTAAAACGCACCGCAAGGCTCGTGGTCATAAGCATCATAAAGATGTCCGAAAAATTCAATACGAACATCGTGCTGACCGTGTACCACTGGAAAGAGAATCGGAAATTACCGCTGTTAAGTGAAGCACACTTGTGCGTACCTCAATCAATGGAGCCAGCCACATGTGGAAGTCGAACACAGTGAAGTACCGCATGTGCTCACGGACGATCAGGTTTTCCCAGAAGTTTACGGTCAGATTGCATCTCGTGATTTGGAGGTTGTTCATGTAGACTGCTCTGCCCAGGTTGATGAAGTGTTGCACTTGAAATTTATGAAAAACACAATTATTGGGCACAGATTAATGATGGAGTGGTTGTGGCTGCTGTTTCCCTTATTTGAGACACCATTTGTGAGAAAAACAAAATTAAGTGACTGTGGGGTATGTGGCCATGCTGGAGCGGACCAACAACTGCATCAACTTCCCAACTAGATGGAAAGTGGCAAGAATTGTTGCAATTTCCAAGAAAGGAGACGCTGATAACGTGGCAGGATACAGACCCATATCCACTCCATAGCCATATGAGCAAAATCCTGGAAAGGTTGTTAGTGCAGAAAATGAAGCAACACTGCACCGAGTCAAACATCATCCCAATTCGGATTTTGGGAAAAACACTCGACTCTCCACACCCTGAAGGAATTTCATCACTATGTCGTGGCGTACTTTAAAAACTACTAGGTCAACGTAATGCCTCTGGATATCGAGAAGGCCTTCGACACGGTTTGGATAGAGGAGCTCAGACTCGAACTCAAATTAATGAGATTTCCCCCTTACCTCATAGCGATCACCCATAGTTTTCGTCACGCCAGGAGATTCTATGTAGAAATAGAAAAAACTAAATCAAGAATAAGAAACATCTAGGCAGGCATTGTACAGGGATCGCGACTGGGACCTATACTGTTCAATATCTACATCGCAGACCAGCCGCCATTAGCGCCATCTGTCAACTGTCGCCTGTTTGCGGAAGACCTGTTAACAAACTCAACATCGTAGTCAGACAGCAGCGCGGAGGATCGAATAACAAATAGAGAATGTTTGCCTCTACTACCACAAGTGGCGCATCCGAATTAACACTAACAAATCGGTCCGCATGTGCCTACGCAGACCAACACGACGAGGCTCCCGAGGAGCCGGAAAATGCCGTAGCATCACGGTAGAGCTACTTAACGTGAAGGCACTAACGACGATGGACAAGGGGAAGTATCGTAGAGCGAACTTCACTGAGAGGTTGATATCCTCACTTCAAAGTGACCCTTCAAAAGTCTAGCTTCGCTTTCCATCGCATCTCCCCATTGATGCGACGTGGGCACGGACTTGCCGAAAAAACGAAGCTATTAATATACAAGCAGCTCAAACAACCCTCAATAGCGTATGGCTTCCCTGTATGGTGCAACATCTCCAAGAGAAACTATCGATCTCCGAAAGAACTACGCATCTGCACCGGTCTCACTTTCGACAAGGACCGGATGAAACATTACAGAAACAAGAAGGTCTATAAAAAAAAGCGCATCATCCCTCTGCAACAGTTCTAGGTTCAGTTTTTAAAGAAGCAGCTGGGCGAAAGTGGAACCCTTTCAAGCGCAACCGTCAGGAACTTAAGGAGCTCAGTCCCTGGACAACGATTTCTCCATCCACACAACATGTTCAACGAAGAGATTTTTCCCCCGAAATCTAATAAACGCGAGCCCTACGACTGCAAAGAGATTTTTCCTCCAACATCAAATAAATGCGAGCCCTACCACTTCTTCTCCAGCAGTGATACAACCTACCATCGGGGCTGAACAGGAACACAAATCCCGGCCCTTCTCCCTTATGCAAAGGAACACCATCGACACACGGATCTGAATATCCCGATGCTAAAGCAGGACATCTTTTTCTCCTTCTTATGGCACTACAGTCCAGGGTGGACCTGGGCCTCAAGAAACATGCCTCTCCAGCCAGCACAGTCTTTCGCTAGCTGACTCCAGTTTCCCACTCCAAGCTAGTTGAGGTCCTTCTCCACTTGTGTGCGCCACCTTAGACCAGGCCGTTCTCTGTTGCGTTGTCCCGATGGCTCGGATTCAAAGACTTTTCGGGCCAGTGGTGTTCATACGCTCTACATGGCCTAGCCATCTTAAGCGTTGTATCCGAAGACGCTTGACCACTCATGTCTTTAAATCTTCTCCTACAGATCCCATCAACGTAAACAGGATCAAAAAACCGCACGCAAAACCTTTTTCTCGAAAAGGCTAAGGGCTTCTTCATCCGCCTTTGGTAACGTCCAGATTTCCGAGCCATAGAGTAGGACTGGGATGATCAAGCTGTTATATAAAGCGAGCTTAGTCCTTCGAGAGAGGGCTTTATTACTCAATTGCCTCTTGAGCCCAAAGAAACAGCGATTGGCAAGAGGGATTCTACATTTGATTTCGTTATTTGTGTTTGTGTCCCTATTTACAGCGGAGCCGAGTTAGACGAAGTTCATGATTACCTCGAATTTTTTGCTGCCTAGTGTGACGCTCTGTCCGAGACGTCGATATTGTGTGTCCTTCCTTGATGACAGCATGTACTTAGTCTTGCTCTCATTTACCGCCAGACCCATTTTAGCCGCTTCCGCTTCAATGCCAGCAAACGCCTCATTGACGGCTCGCTGTGTTCGTCCAATCACGTCAATGTCATCAGCGTATGCTAGCAATTGAACTGACTTCTGGAAGATCGTGCCTCTGGTGTTGACTTGTGAGTTACGCACTATCTTCTCGAGGATGATGTTAAAGAAGTCACATGACAGTGCGTCGCCTTGTCTAAAACCTTTTTTGACATTGAACATCTCGGTGAGTTCGTTACCGACCTTGACGGAGCAGTGAGAGTTCTCCATCGTCATCCTACACAATCTGACGAGTTTGGTAGAAGTGCTAAAACTAGACATGGCACTGTATAGCTCGTCTCTATGCACACTGTCATATGCGGCCTTAAAATCTACGAATAGGCGATGTGCACTTCTTGCTTCTTTTCCAGGATCTGCGGTGATGTGAAGATCTGGTCTGTAATGGGCTTCCCTAGCCTGAAACCACACTGATAAGGACCTATCAGACAAGCAACGTGAGATGTTATGACTGAGCAACAGCTCTGTAATCTTTAAGGAACTTTGTCTATAACGGTCTTTCTCACTCTCTTAATATATTAGTGTGAACTCGTAAAGATTAAACCAAAAACAAAATCAATAAAAGGAGGCATAGGAGACAATCTGAAATATATGCCTAGCGCGCCATAAATTTTCGAAACCGTGCTGTAACATCCAAACCTTATTCTCATCAGAAATGTTTTCTACCCCTTCTTGAGGGGTTAAGGAGCGGCTTCGCTTTGAGTAACAAACTGCATTGCACGTGTCCAAGACACGCAGTCAAATTTCCTCACAAAGAGTTACAGATCCGCGATGACAAAAGAGTTTCAAATAAAGTTCACTGGCATGTGGATGCAATTTTCATTTTGAGCATTCACAACAGTGAGGAGCATTCCAAAAGCAATAATTTATGCAACTCACTCCCTAGCGCAGTTTGCATGCAAATCGCGTAAAGGCCGGGAAGTGGGTTATGAGTGGGAGAAACAAGCAATGCGAGTCGAGTGGATGTTGTTATCCCGGCACAACAGAAAATTCCGTCACCGCTATCATCTATGCCACTCCCGCTGAGAGGGACGACTGCGCTACATTCCACTCGGGTATCTATGTGCAAATGCTTTTCGCAACGATGACGAATGTTAAAAATATGCGACTGACATTCGCCCATTGTTAGCCCATCCCCATAGCATGGAATACATTCCGCTCTGTTTGGGCCCCAATAATTGAGGTTATCACTGCTGTGCGACTTCTTTCCGAAGAACCCGCCATAATCCGTCCCACGAAGCAACTCACTTACGTTTGAGTCAACGTTTCATTAACATATCCTCGGAGCAGCGCAAGGGATTCATCATGCCACCAGATGGCCAACGAAATTTAATAATGGTGAAATGGGTAAGTTTACGTAATGTACTGCTCGGAGAGTCGAAAAGGAAACCGACTATCAGTCATGAAGGACGACAGACCGAAAGTTGCGCTGGCCTGACGAGAGCGGAAATTAAATATGCACAGGACGTTCCTTGTCTCGACCACCTTCAAGGTCAGTGTGGAATTTTTTATTCAAATTCTATTCAGTGGGCGCTTGGAAGCATCAATCACACTGGAGTGGAAAGCAATCAAAAATTGCAGACCATTGACGAAAAAGAAACATTATTCAAATTAAGTTTGAAGCTTAAAGGTTATTCATTACTTACGCCGAGAGACTTTTTTGAGCCTCAGGTCGGATAAATGGTTGGGCATATAAAGAAAGGAATGGTGAGACGGTGGGACGGTGGGACAATGGGACGGTGGGACGGTGGGACGGTGGGACGGTGGGACGGTGGGACGGTGGGACGGTGGGACGGTGGGACGGTGGGACGGTGGGACGGTGGGACGGTGGGACGGTGGGACGGTGGGACGGTGTGACGGTGGGACGGTGGGACGGTGGGACGGTGGGACGGTGGGACGGTGGGACGGTGGGACGGTGGGACGGTGGGACGGTGGGACGGTGGGACGGTGGGACGGTGGGACGGTGGGACGGTGGGACGGTGGGACGGTGGGACGGTGGGACGGTGGGGCGGTGGGACGGTGGGACGGATGGACGGATGGGCGGATGGACGGATGGACAGGTGGAGTGATGGAGGGATGGACGGATGGAGTGATGGAGGGATGGACGGATGGAGGGATGGACGGATGGACGGATGGACGGATGGACGGATGGACGGATGGACGGATGGACGGATGGACGGATGGACGGATGGACGGATGGACGGATGGACGGATGGACGGATGGACGGATGGACGGATGGACGGATGGACGGATGGACGGATTAACGGAT
This sequence comes from Eristalinus aeneus, assembly GCA_955652365.1. Classification (NCBI taxonomy): domain Eukaryota; kingdom Metazoa; phylum Arthropoda; class Insecta; order Diptera; family Syrphidae; genus Eristalinus; species Eristalinus aeneus. The sequence continues at coordinate 47,613,634 of OY019134.1, read as the reverse complement.
TAACGGATGGACGGATGGACGGATGGACGGATGGACGGATGGACGGATGGACGGATGGACGGATGGACGGATGGACGGATGGACGGATGGACGGATGGACGGATGGACGGATGGACGGATGGACGGATGGACGGATGGACGGATGGACGGATGGACGGATGGACGGATGGACGGATGGACGGATGGACGGATGGACGGATGGACGGATGGACGGATGGACGGATGGACGGATGGACGGATGGACGGATGGACGGATGGACGGATGGACGGATGGACGGATGAACGGATGGACGGATAGACGGATGGACGGATGGACGGATGGACGGATGGACGGATGGACGGATGGACGGATGGACGGATGGACGGATGGACGGATGGACGGATGGACGGATGGACGGATGGACGGATGGACGGATGGACGGATGGACGGATGGACGGATGGACGGATGGACGGATGGACGGATGGACGGATGGACGGATGGACGGATGGACGGATGGACGGATGGACGGATGGACGGATGGACGGATGGACGGATGGACGGATGGACGGATGGACGGATGGACGGATGGACGGATGGACGGATGGACGGATGGACGGATGGACGGATGGACGGATGGACGGATGGACGGATGGACGGATTAACGGATTAACGGATTAACGGATGGACGGATGGACGGATGGACGGATGGACGGATGGACGGATGGACGGATGGACGGATGGACGGATGGACGGATGGACGGATGGACGGATGGACGGATGGACGGATGGACGGATGGACGGATGGACGGATGGACGGATGGACGGATGGACGGATGGACGGATGGACGGATGGACGGATGGACGGATGGACGGATGGACGGATGGACGGATGGACGGATGGACGGATGGACGGATGGACGGATGGACGGATGGACGGATAGACGGATGGACGGATGGACGGATGGACGGATGGACGGATGGACGGATGGACGGATGGACGGATGGACGGATGGACGGATGGACGGATGGACGGATGGACGGATGGACGGATGGACGGATGGACGGATGGACGGATGGACGGATGGACGGATGGACGGATGGACGGATGGACGGATGGACGGATGGACGGATGGACGGATGGACGGATGGACGGATGGACGGATGGACGGATGGACGGATGGACGGATGGACGGATGGACGGATGGACGGATGGACGGATGGACGGATGGACGGATGGACGGATGGACGGATGGACGGATGGACGGATGGACGGATGGACGGATAGAAGTATGAAAGTATGACGACTCTTCTACGCTCATATTATCCAAGTTGTCGGAGATTAACAACTAGTGAAATCAGCCTTGAAATTTCGTTAAAATAATGAGATAATGTGAAGCTAGCTAAGGATAGATGAACGACGTCCGCGAGCGAGTAGACTAGAACATAATGGCAAAAAATTCCAGCGATTGTAACTACACATGCAATTTTCTACGTTTTCTTTCAATGTTCGTAATTTAAGAGAGAACATGAGAAAATGTAAAACGAAGTAAGGAAAAATGTCCAAAAAGTTTTCCCCACCGGGCTACAACTTTCTATTTCTTCTTATGTCTTACGAAATGATTTCCAGCATTGTTTTTCTTCCCTTCTTAATAGAAAAGATTTGTTATAACTGAAAGTGATGACTAAGAACCACGACTTCACCGCGTTCAACCACAAATTGACATTCTAGAAAAAACTGACCTTTCGGTTAACCTTTTTCTGATTCAATCGTAAAACATCAACTGCTGAGTATCTATTCCTACTATTTCATAGTGACGCATGCGGACAATCATCAAAGCAGGACAGTTCGAAAGAACGACCTTGGGCCTTTGTTTTAGAAAGGAAACTAGGAAATTATTTCGCCAATAAAACAATTTAAATATCCTCCTTACCCAACACCCCTATAAGCCACAGACTGCCATTCAGTTGGAGGCGAAAGCACAAACGCTCAGATTCCTTTGTCGTGTACGTCTTGGTGATGAATATCCTCTCTGTGTCAGCGAACTCCTTCATAAACTCAGGCCAGTGGCGAGCCAGCTCAAAAAATGCCAATAATTTAAGCAGAGCCGTCAAGGTCAGAGAAACGGGCCCTTGAAAAAAAAAACAATTCCCATCGCATCATTAGGCCTCTTCACTAATTCTTACTCACCTGCTGTGAATAATTTCAGTCCCTTCTCCATAACTACCTTCAGGGACAGCAGCAAGTCCATTGAGGACAAAACAACCATCACCAAAGTCACTGGCACTCCAATGTACGTCCACTTGAAGACCACACTTCGCTGGGGGGACTGTCGGAGGCCAGACACTGGCAACACCCCCATGAACTGCCCCATCAGCAAAACTGCACAAGTCATCACAGCTGGTGTGTTAATAGTCAAAAGTGAACGCATGTCTCACTTACACGGTCGAATAGCGTATTGAAACGTGTTCTTGGAAAGATGGCCCCTAACGCCTGAACCTGGAATATCTGAAGGAGACGTCTTCCTCGCCATCGCAGAGAATGAAATATAAACGTGGATGCTACACACACGGCACTATACACTTTGACAAGCCTGTCACCAGAGAAATACATGGTGGCCGCCATTTCAGACCCGCTTCTTGCGGTAGTTCAAGTGCTAACTGCCGTGTTGCTAATTGCCCGGTGACATGCATGTTCATGTCCGTTAGTTGTTTACAACCTTTGACCAAAATCAAACTCCGGAGTGTCGAGTTTTTCAATTTATCTTTATTTTCAGATCTCACCTCAACCACACAAGATATTCTCCTGCTTTCCACCCGGCAAGACCACGTCGGTTATCACGAGCTCGTACATGGTTATTGTCGCGGCCATCTGCAAATAACATTCAGTCTGGGCTGCGAGTTGAATGCGCCATGGCGCGGACTTACTGCAAAAATGAGCTTCCTCGTGAGGAAAAAGAACCCGCACCCGGAGAAGGCTATGTTATCCGTGAGAAGTTGATGGCAAAGCAACTGCACCTGCAAGTTCGACCGACATAAGTCCGTACCTTCGGTTGAATGCCATAGCAAATATACCTCGTCGCCCCAGTATGAAGAGGGGACCTCTCGGAGGGCGCCAAGCATCCGTTTCGATTCGTCTTCGATTGCTGCTGCTGCAAAGAGCTTGCAGAGAGTCCTCGTAATGATGAACACCAAGGAGTACCAAAAAAAGACTGTCGATATCGTATTCCGGCTTTTCCTGCAAACGGAAGCGAACCCATTAGCAGTTGGGACGTGAGCGCAATCTGCTTACACACAGCACGCTATTGAAGAGCTGCACGCAAATAAAGTACATGCTGTAACTGCACGAGACCAAAATTAGTCCAGAGAGATGCGCATTCAGTTCCCTGATGAGGTTCTTCACAGCAAGAAAATCCAGACGCAATTCCTTCCAAAACGCTTCTGGCATGGGCTGGTGCGAGAGGAGTGGAAAATCATATGAGAACAGCCTGAGGCCCTGTTGGTACAAACCTTTCTGCAGACCATCTCGATTCTAGAGTTTATTTGTTTGAGGCGAACTGACAATCCAACACTGATGCATGTAAGAAAAATCTCTGTAAAGTTTTGAGTGTAGGTCATCGAGAAGTTTATCCACTGTAACGAAAGGAAAGTAATAGCACCACAGCTTGTATTTTATTAACTTGCCAGTTAAGAGATGTGTTCTGCAATCGATTTTGTTGAATTACAGCACATAAATGATGTGTTCTGCAATCCCAATCGAATCAGTACCTGAATGACAAATTATTACACTTACCTCTAAAATGGGAAGCATCCATGTTGCCACCGGAAACAAAATGTACAGCTGCGTGCGTTCGTTCTTTATGAAATTCTCCCAAAACGAAAGCGATGAGTTGCATACTGCCCTCTGCTCCTCACTGTACTTAAACGAGTTGGTCAAATACAATGCATGTTCAACTAGAATAAAGATACCAGGTATACCGGTATGAAATGAATGTTTTGAAAATAAAACACTAATCCCATTAATGGGAAAGTGAAAATAGTTTATTCAAAGTATTGGCCATTGTTTTCTACACATTTTGACCCCCTTTCTGGCAATTTGTGTATACCACGACAATAAAATTGTTCGTCTTTTAAGGCAAACCAATCAGACACCCAATTTTCGACCTCCTCGTAGGAATCAAAGTGCTGCTCAGCCAATGTGTGTGCCATCGATGAAAACAAATGGTAGTCGGAAGGAGCCAAGTCTGGTGAATACGGCGGGTAACGACTCTCAGCTAAGTGTTTTGTTTGTATCCCGAACCGGTTTTGCTTTGTGTGCAGGTGCATTGTCATGGAGCAAAATTATATTGCCGTGTCTTCTGGACCATTCTGGTCGTTTCTCGATCAATGCATGGTTCAAATTCATCTTTTGTTGTCGGTAAGGTTTAGGAACTCGTGGTACAGCACACCTTTCTGGTCCCACCAAACACACAGCATTGCCTTCTTGCCGAATCGATTTGGTTTTGCAGTCGATGTTGATGGTTTTCCCAGATTAACCCATGATTTTTTCCGTTTAGGATTTTTAAAATAAATCCATTTTTCATCGCCAGTAACAATACGATGCAAAACTGATTTTCTTTCGTGTCTTTCATTTCACAAGTGTTTTTTCGGTTTTCCATCTGTCTTTCATTCAATTCATGTGGCACCCACTTTCCACACTTTTGGATCCTTCCCATGGCTTTTAACGGTCAGAAATTGTTTGTTGTGCAACTTTTAACATTGCTGCCATTTACTTTTGACTCAAAGTGTCATCTCCATCCAATATCGTTTGCAATTTGGCGTCTTCAAACTTTCTTGGTGCTCTTCCACATTCCTCATTTCTCACATCAAAATCGTTATTTCTGAACCGTTGAAACCATCTTTTGCATGTTGCTTCTGATAGAGCATGATCACTATATGAATCGACAAGCATTCGATGCGACTCTGTAGAACTTTTCTTGAAATGAAAACAAAAAATTAATGCTTTCTGCAAAACATCACTTTCTGCTACAATATTCGACATTTTTAACACGATGAAGAATATGATCTTGTCTGTTCAATGACTTGATGTATACTAAATATTTTTCACAGATGTCATAACAAACAAATAAAAAAAATAAGAGCTCGTTCACATCAAATATTCCCTATCGAGACATTTGTGTCTTGACGCTCACCTTATACCGGAATAACTGGTAACTTATGAACTACTGGGAACTAATGAACTACTGAACCGTTTGTAAGCTTTTTACAGAAATGACTTTGAGTCAATTAAGAGATCCATGCATAACCCCGTTTTTATTTTTAAAATCGTTACTATTTTCTTCTTCTTTTAAAGTAGACATTCACTTCACTCAACATGCCTCCTTAATTAGTACACCCTGGAGTAAACGCTTCCACTTTCGGAAACCCAGTTCACTTAGTCCTCTTTCCCCAATTGATTTATTATTTATTATAATATTATATAATATACAATGTATAATAGTATATGATATTATCGCTCGGTCTTAAACTCAGAGACCCTCTGGATCTGGAGGCATCCTTCATTTTCCTTCGCTATACAAGACAAGCATCGTTTGGACATTTGAACTCGGAATACTGTAATCACACTTCTTCGCAAACGGCAAAACGCATTAGTCAAAGAATTTTACTTCCGAAGCAAACAAGGATCTCGAACAATTTTCCATCATGACTGGGGAGTCAAAAATACATTTTTTCGGAATTTAAGTCCACTCTGAACTAAGACTTGGTTTCCTTAGCAACTATTTGCTTTTTATTTTCTCTAAGCGTCGGTTCACGAGTGGAGAAAGCCTGATGTATAATACCGAAAAGCGAGTTTCAAGGAAAACTTGTAAAATTTATACTTATACTTATAAAAATTATACTGTATATTTATCAAGACAAATCAGGTGGCCGCCGTAGTAGTGGGTAGAGTGCAACGCTCACACCCCGAGGGGTCCATTCCCAGCTCAAAACGAATTTTTTGAATTTTTCACAGCACCACCTCTTTCGAGCTTCTGATAACCCCCAAAGAATAATAATTGTCTAAGAAAAAGCTGCTCAAATTTCGGAGTTCGGAGTCGGCCAAAAACTGTAGGTCCCTTCTAATTCTGAGAGAACAGTAGCGCGGACAACACAAGTAACAGGTATACCGGTATGAAGCGTCAAGATACAAATGTCTCGTTAGGGAACATTTGTTGTGAACGAGCCCTTATTTTTATTTTGTTTGTTTGCTATGACATCTGTGAAAAATATTTAGTATACATCAAGTCATTGAAGAGACAACATCATATTTTTTCATCGTGTTAAAAATGTCGAATTTTGTAGCAGAAAGTGATGATTTGCTTAAAGCATCAATTTTTTGTTTTCTTTTCAAGAAAAGTGCTGCAGAGTTGCATCGAATGCTTGTCGAGGCATATGTTGATCATGCTCTATCAGAAGCAACATGCAAAAGATGGTTTCAATGGTCCAGAAATATTTGATGTGAGAAATGAAGAACGTGGAAGAGCACCAAGAAAGTTTGAAGACGCCAAATTGCAAACGATATTGGATGGAGATGACACTTTGAGTCGAAAGTAAATGGCAGCAATGTTAAATGTTGCACAACAAATAATTTCTGACCGTTAAAAGCCATGGGAAAGATCCAAAAGTGTGGAAAGTGGATGCCACGTGAATTGAATGAAAGACGGATGGAAAACCGAAAAAACACTTGTGAAATTTTGCTTCAGAGACACGAAAGAAAATCGGTTTTGCATCGGATTGTTACTGGCGATGAAAAATGGAAACGGAAAAAAATCATGAGTTCATCTGGGATAACCATCAACATCGACTGCAAAACCAGATCGATTCGGCAAGAAGACAATGCTGTGTGTTTGGTGGGACCAGAAAGGTGTGCTGTACCACGAGCTCCTAAAACCTGGTGAAACCGTTAAAACTGATCGCTACCGACAACAAATGATCAATTTTAACCATGCATTGATCGAGAAACGACCAGAATGGGCCAGAAGACACGGCAAGGTAATTTTGCTCCATGACAATGCACCTGCACACAAAGCAAAACCGGTTTGGGATACAAACAAAACACTTGGCTGGGAGTAGCTACCCCACCTGCCAGACTTGACTTGACTTGGCTTCTTCCGACTACCATTTGTTTTCATCGATGGCATACGCATTGGCTGAGCAGCACTTTGATTCCTACGAGGAGGTCGAAAATTGGGTGTCTGATTGGTTTGCTTTTAAAGACGAACAATTTTATTGGCGTGGTATTCACAAATTGCCAGAAAGGTGGTCAAAATGTGTAGAAAACAACGGCCAATACTTTGAATAAAATGTTTTCACTTTTCAATTAATTATTATTGTTTTATTTTCAAAAATAAAAATTCGTTCCTTTTGTACCGGCATACCTGGCATGAAAATTTCACCACAGTTATTTTTTGTGAGTGAAGTGCTGATTCATGAGGATTATATGGATTTTTAGCTGGCCAATCTTTGTTTTGCGAGCGATTTTTGGTTATGTTTGCGTAAATAGCGAGAAAATTAAACGGCTTACTCTATCGGCTGTACAGCCACATGCTCCTGGTCAAAAGTCTTCAGATGCAACGCGTAAGATGTCTAGGCCATACAGAGCGTATGGACACCACTGCTCCGGCCCGAAAAGTCTTCAAATCTGACCACTTGGCACAACGTAACAGAGTACGCCCTAGACTTAGGTGGCGCACACAAGTGGAGAAGGAACTCAACCAACTTGGGGTGCGCAACTGAAGGCAGCTGGCGAAAGATCGTGCTGGCTGCAGAGGTATGTTGGTTGAGGCCCAGATCCACCCCGGACTGTAGCGCCATAAGAAGAAAAAGAAAAATCTTTGCTAATTGACGGGCCAATTGAGCCAACAGATGTTCTTGATCACTGCAAATGTTTGTGCGAATAATGCATCATCTTGACGCTTTTTTTCCAGAACTTCAGGGAGCTATTAAGCTTATAAGAGAACGAAGTTATTTTGTTTTCTAAATAGAGCTCATACGTATAATAGGTGTGTTCCCGTACTCGAAACAAACTACACAAAACAGAACAATGCAATACAAACCAATACAAAAAGTCCGTTTCCGTATACCGAAAAAATGGGTTTTACGTCAAATGAAAATGAAAGCTGTCTCGAGAGAGTAAAATATTTCCCAACTCTACTCATTTTAACAGAAGAAATTTTTCTGGGTAGGTTGTTGGTTTTCTGTCAAATTTATTGGTGTGCGTACAGAGATAAGTGAGCATTGACCCATTATGTCTGTGTAATAATAATAATAATTGGGTGGTTCTACAGTCCACATTTTAACTCTTTGTATGTGTCTCAAATGTTGTTGTTGTTTTTGTTTTATGTATCAAAAAAGTGAATTTGACATTTCTTAATGACATACTTTACACATTTGGTTCAGATGCGTTCCCACATTTTACCTCCTTCTGAGAGAGATTCACCTCCACTGCGTAACAAATGACAAACTTCTGAATTTGGTACCGAAAGAACTGGAGCACACCTTATAACAACTTTTTACACTTTCTGGGTAGTATCTCCCACGTATATGAAGTGGTGTTGGTTTTGACACTCTCCACTGGAACATTTGCAATATTTGCCACAAAGAACTCACCAATCAATACTTTTTTGATAACCTTTTGGTCTACTTCTTATTTGTTCCCGAAAACTACTTATGAAGCACATCTTTGCCATTGTGAATAGTCATCGTGTTTCAGTCGTTGCGTAAGTTTAATCTTGGGGAGGTACAAATTCAGATTCAAAATACGCCATTTTGACGTGTACAATACGCTCCAAACACGCAAACTCCAGGTAATCGATACAGCAACACTTGCACTCATGCCGAATTGACAAACGCACTTAGTCGTAGGAGACCATAAGGAACGAAGCTCATCTGGTTTTATTCAATAAATCACATCACTTCACGAGTTCCATGCAAATTGTCAAACACTTGTGTATAGCAACTCCAATTGCTGGCAAATTTAATCCCAGGAAAGCGAAAAAGCACTCGCACCTACGCATGTAAACATGTTGTCTAACAATTTTCTTAAGCGTACCATCATAAAAGCCCCATTACAGGTGCTCTCAATAAACCCCACGTTATGTAGGAAGTAATTTGCGGAGCATGCCTCCGTTCCTGCTCCTTGTAGCTCCTAAGATATCGATTGACGCTTCACAAAATGAGGACGGATTAGAGTTCCTTACCGAAAACTCAATCGCTCCTCAAACGCCAGCAATGAGCCTCAGCGCCGAAACATAATTAGTTTAAACCTTCACATCAAGGACACCAAGGGCACACTTGAAAGTCGCTCAAACGGCAACAGTGCGGCAAAATGGGCCGGTTGTCATATGTGAATTATCTACTTACGGAATGTGTTGATAAGAAGAGCCGCACTTAGAGCCTTGATTGTGAGGTTCATGTTGAACGAGGCATGCTGACGGTAGAGATGAGTGAAGAAGACCTTCTCAACGCGTTGCCAATGTCGAATGATATGCGGCCACTTGATCGCTAATTGCCATAACATCAAGTGCTCCACATAGCAGACTACATTGAAGGTAAGAGCACCTGTAATAAATGAAAAACAGATCTTTATTGGTGGCCGTTGTAGCAGGAGGAAGAGCTTACTTACCCACGTTGTGGAAAGATAATCCGGACTTGAAAAACATATGCACCACGGTCAGCAACTCGCAGCCGTTCAAGACCAAGAACAGAGTCGCTATGAACGTAGGAGCACTGACCAATCGAAAACGAATCTGCGCTACATCAAATGATGTGATGTTCGAAACCGGCAGGACACCAAAGATGCGAGAAAATCCTAAAACTACGATCTTCCTGTGTAAGAGTGCTTTGCTAGATTTTGTTACTTACAGGGTGACATGATTTCGTGAAAGGACTCATCGTGGGGAAGTCTTTTCTTATCGATTGCTAGAAAGGGGATGTGAAAGAAAAAGAAATAGATGCGGACGTTATTAACTAACAAATGCAGCTGAAGAAGCAAATATTTTCATTTATATTCGGGGATAATGGGAAGTGTACATGAGTACAGTGAGTCCCAGTCATATTTGTAAACACTGTGTATATTTTTGGGGGGGCATGGGCCTATGCACGCGAGGTAACGTCGTTGATTGCGCTCAACATGGCGAGCTGCCAAGGCAATCCTCGTTAGTGCACAGGTCAAGTTGACATACAGCCTCCACGTGGCGCCCCCTGGATAGCCATCACAACACCCGTTGTATGGTGAACTAATGTATGCAGCGACCCCCTCTGCCCGAGGATTTAAATAATGGGCCTGGCCTACCAGTCTGTGGGTTGTGCGTGAGGGTAACTTCCTCACCACGTAAAAACCAGAAGTTCAGAGACAACAACATGCCTCGGATAAGGACGGATCAACTGTTGACGACCCCAGCAAACGTTTTAAGGACAAAGATTTCCGGTTTTGCACGTGGAATGTGAGGTCCCTTAACAGGCCACGTGCAGCCGAACAACTTGCGGAGGCCCTTGACAGCTACAAAGCTGACATAACCGCCATCCAGGAAGTGCGATGGGATGGGCCTGGCATAAAAGCGATGAAGAACTGCGATATCTACTACAGCAATTGCTATAGAGAGAGAAGGCAGCGCTTATTCGGATGCGGATTTATTGTTCGAGGCAGACTTAGGCAAAAAGTCTTGAGCTACGACCCAGTCAGCGAGCGCCTCATGACAATCCGCATCAAGGCTAAATTCGGGAACATCAGCCTAATATGCGCTCACGCCCCAACAGAGTAGAAGGATGACCACACCAAGGATGACTTCTATGATCTCCTAGAAAGAACATACGATCGATGCCCCAGCTATGACACCAAGATGGTTCTAGGAGATTTCAACGCTCAGCTGGGAAAGGAGGACATCTTTGCTGGAGTCATCGATAAACACAGCCTGCACGACAACACATCCGGAAACGGACTCAGGCTGTTGGACTTCGCCTCGGGGCGAAACCTCTCTGTGGCTAGCACGCGGTTCCCACACCTGACCATTCACAAAGGATCCTGGCGATCTCCTGATCAATCAACCGTCAACCAGATTGATCACGTTGCGATCGACGTCAGACACTCCTCCAGTATGCTCGATGTCCGAACCTTCCGAGGTGCAAACATTGACTCGGATCATCACCTTGTTGTAGCCAAGGTAAGAACCCGGATATCGAGAGAGCAACGGAGTCGAGAAAGGCCAAAACGGTTTGACGTTGAAAAGCTACAATCGCAGCTGATTGCTGGGAACATTGCCGACCGAGTCTCCCGGAAACTCGCCCAGAGTTCGACGCTTCCTGCACTAAGCATAGAAGAAGAGCTGTTCGTGAACTCTACGAACAGAGAAGAAGGGAAGAGCACCGGCTTCTCAGAAGGAAGAAGAAGGAGCATGAGAAGCGCGCGGTTGAGGAAATGGAAAGGTGCTTTGGCAGGAATGAAGTCCGAAAGTTTTACCGAAAGGTAAAACAGCTATCCGGAGGATACAAGGTTCGGACCAAGGCCTGCCGGGACCAAAATGGACAACTAGTAGTAGAGTCGCAGTCTGTGCTGAGAATCTGGAAGGATCATTTCTGCAGACTCCTAAACGGCGATGACGACCCAAATCCCGCTGTTAGGCAGAATGTTCCACTCAATTTGGACGATGATAGACAAGCATTCCGTCCCCCCGACTTAGACGATGTGAAGATAGCAATATCCAAGCTGAAGTCGAACAAAGCTGCTGGAGCGGACGGACTGTCCGCAGAACTATTTAAAGCAGCTGGAGATGACCTGGTTGGGCGCATGCACCAGCTCATCTGTAAGATATGGTCGGAAGAAAGCATGCCCGATGAGTGGAATCTCAGCGTCGTTTTCCCGGTCCACAAAAAAGGAGACCCCTTTGACTGCGCCAACTACAGAGTTATTAGTCTCCTGAACATCGCATACAAGATCCTCTCTGCCGTATTGTGTAAGCGTCTGAAACCATTTGTCCATGACCTGATAGGTCCCTAACAGTGTGGTTTCAGACCAGGGAAATCCACAATAGACCAGATCTTCACATTACGGCAGATCCTGGAAAAGACCCAAGAAATGCAAATTGACACTCACCACCTATTCGTCGATTTCAAGGCTGCATATAACAGTGTGCATAGAGACGAGCTATACAGTGCCATGTCTAGTTTTGGCATTCCTACCAAACTCGTCAGATTGTGTAGGATGACGATGGAGAACTCTCGCTGCTCCGTCAAGGTCGGTAACGAACTCACTGAGACCTTCAATGTCAAAAAAGGTTTTAGACAAGGCGACGCCCTGTCATGTGACTTCTTTAACATCATCCTCGAGAAGATAGTGCGTAACTCACAAGTCAACACCAGAGGCACGATCTTCCAGAAGTCAGTTCAATTGTTAGTTTACGCTGATGACATTGACGTGATTGGACGAACACAGTGAGCCGTCAATGAGGCGTTTGCTGGCATTGAAGCGGAAGCGGCTAAAATGGGTCTAGTGGTAAATGAGGGCAAAACGAAGTACATGCTGTCATCAAGGAAGGACACACAACATCGACGTCTCGGACGGAGCGTCACACTAGGCAGCAGAAACTTCGAGGTAGTTAAGGACTTCGTCTACCTCGGCTCCGCGGTAAACAGGGACAACAACATCAGTACCGAAATCAAACGCAGAATCACTCTTGCCAACCGCTGTTTCTTTGGGCTCAAGAGGCAATTGAGTAATAAAGCCCTCTCTCGAAGGACTAAACTGGCTTTATATAACAGCTTGATCATCCCCGTCCTACTATATGGCACAGAATCTTGGACGTTACCAAAGGCGGATGAGGAAGCCCTTAGTCTTTTTGAGAGAAAAGTTTTGCGTGCGATTTTTGGTCCTGTTTGCGTTGATGGCATCTGGAGGAGAAGATTTAATGACGAACTCTATAGGCTGTACAGCGACATGCGCCTGGTTAAGCGTCTACGGATACAACGCTTAAGATGGCTAGGCCATGTAGAGCGTATGGACACCACTGCTCCGGCCCGAAAAGTCTTTGAATCCGAGCCATTGGGACAACGCAACAGAGGACGGCCTAGACTGAAGTGGCGCACACAATTGGAGAAGGACCTCAACCAACTTGGAGTGCGCAACTGGAGACAGCTGGCGAAAGATCGTGCTGGCTGGAGAGGCATGTTGGTTGAGGCCCAGGTCCACCCCGGACTGTAGCGCCACAAAAAGAAGAAGAAAAAGAAGTGTTATGTATTTCGTACAAAACTTATTTAAGGGTAGTACATGGATTAAAAGCTGATGTCTTGATAGGATCTGAGGTATTATTTATTCAGGTTTCTTTTTCGCTTAAATGCGTTTTCTTCTTCTTCCTCTTGTAGAGCTGCAGTCTAGGGTGAACCTGGGGCTCCGTCAACAAGCTTTTCGGGTCAACAAGATCCCTTTCCAGCTATTTTAAACAGCGGACTCCAAGTTGGTAGAAGTGATCCTCAAACAACATGCTCTTCCAATCAGCACAATCTCCCTCCGGCTGCCTCAAGTTCCGCACTTCCTGTTTGTTGATGTCCTTCTTTACCTGTGTTCTCTATCTCAGCCTAGGATTTATTTACGTGACTACTTAAAAAAACAAATCTGTTCTTACTCTAAACGTATTTCATATTTTTCACTTGACGTTACTCCACTTTGGTGGATTTCAGCTATTAAATGTTGTAAACCTACGCTCAGATTCATTCCTCATAACCTCAAAAATGTCGAACTTTCCAATAAAAAGCTGACAGTTCCCAGATTGCAACACTAGGGTTGCCCAATCCCGAAATATAAAAAGCAACCTTCGTACTCGTATCACGAATTTCACTCGTATTGAAATTAGTGTAGCTTTCAACACAGGCAACAATTTGTAAGGCTGCCCAAGGGAAAATATATAATAAATTCAGTATACCAGTTTTTCTTTTAATATAAAACTCTAATTATTAATGAGAGAGTAAAAACATTTTATTCAAAGTATTGGCCATTGTTTCCTACACATTTTGACCACCTTTCTGGCAATTTGTGTATACCATGCCAATAAAATTGTTCGTCTTTCAAAGCAAATTAATCAGACACCCGATTTTCGAACTCCTCGTAGGAATCAAAGTGCTGCTCAGCCAATGCGTGTCCCATCGATGAAAACAAATGGTAGTCGGAAGGAGACAAGTCTGGTGAATACGGCGGGTGGGGCAGCTGCTCCCAGCCAAGTGTTTTGATTGTATCCCGAACCGGTTTTGCTTTGTGTGGAGGTGCATTGTCATGGAGCAAAATTACCGTGTCTTCTGGCCCATTCTGGTCGTTTCTCGATCAATGCATGGTTCAAATTCATCATTTGTTGTCGGTAGGGTTTAGGAGCCCGTGGTACAGCACACCTTTCTGGTCCCACCAAACACACAGCATTGTCTTCTTGCCGAATCGATCTGGTTTTGCAGTCGATGTTGATGGTTGTCCCAGATTAACCCAAGATTTTTTCCGTTTCGGATTCTTTAAATAAATCCATTTTTCATCGCCAGTAACAATCCGATGCAAAACCGATTTTCCTTCGTGTCTTTGAAGCAAAATTTCACAAGTGTTTTTTCGGTTTTCCATCTGTCTTTCATTCAATTCACGTGACACCCATTTTCCATACTTTTGGATCTTTTCCATAGCTTTTAAACGGTCAGAAATTGTTTGTTGTGCAACATTTAACATTGCTGCCATTTGCTTTTCATTCAAAGTGTCATCTCCATTCAATATCGTTTGCAATTCGGCGTCTTCAAACTTTCTTGGTGCTCTTCCACGTTCTTCATTTCTCACATCAAAATCGTTATTTCTGAACCGTTGAAATCATATTTTGCATGTTGCTTCTGATAGAGCATGATCACCATATGCCTCGACAAGCATTCGATGCGACTCTGCAGCTCTTTTCTTCAAATGAAAACAAAAAATGTATGCTTTCCGCAAATCCTCACTTTCTGGTACAAAATTCGACATTTCTAACACGATGAAAAAATATTTTGTCTGTTCAACGACTTGATGTATACTAAATATTTTTCACAGATGTCATAGCAAACAAACAAAATAAAAATAAGGGCTCGTTCACAACAAATGTTCCCTATCGAGAAATTCGTAACTTAACGCTCACTTCATACGGGTATACCTGGCTTCAAACAGATTATTGTTTGCAGAGATATGAGAGAAAACACCATTTTGTGGCAAAAAACTCTTGAGGGACCACTACAATACAGTCTCTTGTTATAAGTTAAGAAGATGAATCAAAAATCACAGACAAAAACAGGACTGTATAAGACCCAAGCGCACTTTCTCTGAGGTCATGAGTTCAAGACAATGAAAACTAAGAAGTTTTTGTTAAACATTGCTGAACACATTTGCAAGAGCACTGAAATTAGCCATTTAAATGTATAGATGTCTCCTTTATGCAAAACGTATTTCTTCCTTTTAACGCTTTTCTTTGTTAATGCCACTTGTTATTTTGTATCATAAGAATAAACACGTACTTTTGTTCGTAAAACTGAGCTAATTTTCTCAACAGTTCTGTTGTCTTAAATTTCTTATTCCGCAACAACAATCAACGTACACTACGTTCTAGTATCTGACTTATATATATATCTGTTTTTTTAAGATCCAACTGATCCATTTCTGAGCATCTTAGATACATCTAATCGCTTCTAACTTAATTTAGTCGCTTCGCCCGCTAAGGTCCCCTTGAAGTACTTTTAACAACCATTCTTTCTTTCATTTGTCAGTTTTCAATTTGGAACAGACATCCCGCAACGGTGAAACAGGGATTTGAAAAGCATGCAAATTATTGCCAAGGAACAACGCATCCACCAGAAAGCCGTCCACAGAGATTAGTCCAGAATGTGAAGACTGGGAAAAAGGTTTCCATCAACGGATGTTATGGAAACACTTCAACCTACGTTTTGTTTTTAAAAAAATTAAAGGCGCAAACTTGGCCCTTTTTCGGTTCAGGGTAAATGTAAGATTGTGCACTGTGGTGTGGAGCCAACGTCACCAACCTTCGCACTCTAAGTTCCTGGTGAAGTCTTGACTGGGACCGCCTCCGGCAATTTGATAGATTCAGAGGTTGTTAAGGAAGTACGAGGGGAGTTCAATATATTCTTGGTATAGGGGTAAAGCTGTGGTTATATAATATATATGTCATTTGAATTTTCCGGCTATGTACAAAGCGCTACAGAGCTAGATTATCTGGCAGCACTATACATCAGTTGAAAGGTCTTGACACAACCTACAAAAAGAAGCTATGCATGATTAGTTTGGATATTGCATTCAACAGCTATAGACGTGTAAACATGGAATTCGTGACCGCCGTGGCGTAGTGGGTTGGGTACGACGCTCATCCGCCGAAGGGTCTAGGTTCGATTCCCGACTGAACACCTCGAATTTTTCACGGCACCACCTCTTTCGAGTTGCTGACAACACTCAAAGAGTAATACTTGTCTAAGACAGTTTCTCAAAACTTCGCCGTTCGGCGTCGGCAAAAAACTGTAGGTCCCTTCCACTCATCAAAGAACAGTAGCGAGCATAACACGAGTTGTTGATGAGCAAGCTAGGCCCTGGTCCCCTTGTGGACTGTCGCGCCAACAATTACTATTATTATTATTATTGAATATGGAATTCACTAACGCCGAAATTCACGATTCTTAAAAGTTTTCCTTCGTTAAAGGTAAATCCGCTAAAGAAACATTCCGTGAGATAAATGGTGTTTTGGGGGATGGTACTCTATCACTTCGAACCGCGGAGGAATAGTTTCGACGATTCAGAGCCGGTGAAAACGACACCATGGATAAGCCAGACGGTGGAAGACCTGTGACGACGAATACCGATCGAATCGTAGAAATCATCGAGTAAGACCGGCATGAGGCATCTCGTGACATCGACCAGGAGACGGAAGTTAGTCTTTAAACCATTTTAAACCATCTGCAGAAGGCTGGATACAACCAAAAGCTTCATGTTTGGGTACCGCATGATTTGACGCAAAAAAACCTTCTTGACCAAATCAACGCCTGCGATATGCTGCTGAAACGGAACGAACTCGACCCATTTTCGAAGCGGATGGTAACTGGCGACGAAAAACGGAGCACATACGACAATATCAAGCGAAAACGATCGTGGATGAAGGGCGGTGAATCGTTCCACACAGTGTCCACGTCGGGATTGACGGCCAGGAAAGTTTTGTTGTGTGTTTGGTGCGATTGGAAGGGAATCATCCACTATGAGCTGCTCCCATATGAACAGATGCTTAATTCTACCATCTACTGCGAACAATTGGACTGCTTAAGGCAGGCGATCGACCAGAAGCGTCCAGAATCAGGCCTGAAGGGAAGTGTGTAGTCTTACACCAGGACAACGCCAGACCACACACTTCGTTGATTTGATGACTCATCAGAAGCTACGGGAGCTCGGATGGGAGGTTTTATCGCATCCACTATACAGCCCGGACATAGCGCCAACTGATTACCACCTGTTCCTGTCCATGGCGAACGCCCTTGGTGGTATGAAGTTGAACTCAAAAGAGGCTTGTAAAAAGTGGCTGTCTGAGTTCTTCGCAAATAAGGAGGGCGGCTTCTACGAGAAGGGTATTATGAAGTTGCCGTCTAGATGGCCAATCGGAGTCCACAATAAACTGTAGGTCTGCATACGAAAACACACGTAACGTAACCAGAGTTTGTGAAGAATCTTAGCACTTGTCCTCGTCCTTATAGTCTGTACGGGAAGGATAGGCGTTAGAGAGAACGTACATATGTACATACCAGATCACTCCATAGGTCCCGAGATACCTATTCTCGGTATCGGGGTGAAGACGTGGATATATATAAAATTGACTTATTTATCAAGTAATACTATTATTTTAGTGCATTCATGTAAGATTTTATATAAATGTGATTGTGATTGTTCGCGTTTTATCTCTAGTTAAACAGAATCATAATGGCAACTGAGACGATGATGGTGAGAATTGAGCATCGCGCTGTAATTAAATTTCTCACTAAGCAAGGAAAGAGTTATAAAACTATTCATAAAGAGATGGTGGCTGTTTGCCAGGGCTCCGCACCTTCATTATCAACTGTGCAAAAGTGTTTAAGTGAGCTCAAGAGAGGCAGAGAGAGCATTGAAGACGCCCCCGCTCCGGCGCCCCGACTACTGCTTGAACGAGAGAAAGCATCAAAGAAGTCGAGAAACCTGTTCGTGAGGATTCCCGAATAAAGGTGAAAATGATGGCAAAGGTAGGTAGGTAGGAAGGTTATGGTGGCTCTGAGTGAGTCCCATACAGGACCATTGTGCTTCCACACCATGTGGGAAACACCTTTAACCAGCTGGAGCCGATAATAAAGTTTAAAATGTCGGCCGGAGGGGTTTTATTGAGGTCATGTAGACCATTGAGGAAATGGCTTCCAAAGTGTTTGTGTCTGAGGCGCGAGAGCGACGGGCATGTGCATAACAGGTGTAGGAGGGTTTCTGGTTCTTCCTCATCCCTGCAGCTTCTGCAAAAATCGTTTGAGGGATCCCCTAGCCTACTAGCATGCTCACCCATTAGACATTGCCCGGTTATGGCTCCCATGACCAGGCTTATGCCTGATCTTTTGAGCGATGGTAGCAGTCTGGAGCGTTTGGGTTCGAGAAAGGGACACACCTCCTTGGAGACGCGACAAAGGTTATGGTTAGACCACCTTTGATTAGTCTGATGGATCGCGTTCAAGTGCAGTTCTGACTTGCATGTGGCGAAAGAGATACCGAGGTGTTCATGTTCCTGAAGTAGTGGTTGCGTTGTGGTAAGCCTGGTCAATTCGTCTGGCATACAGTTACCCGGAATGTCTCTGTGACCTGGCACCCAGCACAGGCTCACAGACTGAACTGCTCAGCCATCTCATCTAAGGATATGCGGCAGTTCATGACCGTCTTAGAGTTTGATGAGATAGATTCTAGGGCTCTGAGTGCTGCCTGACCATCCGTAAGAATAAGAATATCAACAGAGGATATAATATTCCTCTTCAGCCAAGACAGTGCTTCGCGAATGGCCATTACTTCAGCTTGGAACCCGCTACAGTGATTGGGAAGCCTGAATTTTTGACTAAAGTTAAGATCCTCAGAGTAGACTCCGCAACCAGCGCCTTCGTTTGGTTTTAATCCATCGGTGTAGAAGCACGTAGTGATGGCAAAGTACATTCACACCATTCTTCATGACCATCTTAACCCTTCAAAGGTCAGTGCAAGGTGGGTGCCACGAATGCTCACAGCGCCTCAGAAAAAAGTGAGAATCGCAAGTTGTAGAGAGCTTGTGTAGTGAGAACTCGAACGGTGTTATGGATTGAATTGTAACTGGAGATGAAATATGGGCCCCCCACATTGACCCTGAAAGTAAACAAGACTTCATGCAGTGGCATTAAAAGGAACAGACCTCCAAAGAAGTTCAAAGTCACTCCGTCTGCCGGGAAGCTCATGGCCACAGTTTTTTGGGCCTCAAAGGGAATCTTGCGCATTGGGTACAAACAAAAAGGTGGAACCATCAACGCCACATCCTACGCTTCCACTTTTCATAATTTGCGGGAGGAAAATTAAAAGAGAAGACTGGGTACACTCGCAGCGGGTGTGTTGCTTCTTCATGACAACGCTCCTGTTCACACGGCGCGAGTTTCCAAGACTGCTGCACGAGATTGCGGTTTCAAAGAAATCTAACACCCACTATCTAATATATATATTATTTCCTGTTTCCGGATTTGAAAAATTGTCTTCGTGGAAAAAGATTTGCGGGATGATGAAGAATTCAAGTCGGCAATAAATGGGTATTTTGTAGAGGAAGAGGAAGTTTATGTTTTTTAGGGATTTAAAACAGCTTATCTCAAGATGTACCAAAGGCATTGATGTTAGGGGAGATTATATTAAATTGAATTCGTATTTTCCTTCATATCGATACCGAAAATATATTGAACGCCCTCGTATGCTATGCTAATACCTTGAGACACTTTAAGCCGGTTTCAACCAAAAGCAACAACAGGGTTTTCAAGATTTAAGGAAACGGTTCGGTGATATCAGAAAAGACAGTCACTTGGGCGATCTCGGACTAAACGATTCACTGAAGTATTTGTAAAAAAGCCATAAATGTGGGAAACAAATACTTTATTAATTTCATCTCTAAGACTAAAGCTGCTACTCATCACCTGCTGTCTTGTAAATTTACAATTCCTTTGTAGTTGGGAAAAAAGAATGTGATTAATGTTCTCATTTCCAATTTAATTTCCAGTTTCTATGAACCTGCAAATTAGGTTAATTATGCACAAAGCAGAAATCAACGAGGCGATATACAGAGCTGCTCATCCTACCACCACGCAGTCTTTTTTAAATCACAAATCCTACCAACAAAAGACTCTTAAGAATTACCCAAAAGGGCAAGTTCAATGAAACTCTTCGATTGACCTTATCCACACCAAACCAACTCAGACAATTAGTCAGAGTAGAACTTAGAACTTACCAATTGAATTGACCATCGTCAGCAACACACCGCACAACAACTCACCACCCTTCACACCGGACAGATATAAACCAACAATTGACTGAAACACGAAAAATCCCTTCGCGAAAAATCCGCACACAGTTTAATTAAAACTTTATTCACGTGTAAATTATACATTCGCGTGCCCACCCTGTATTTGTGTGTCTTACAATCGAAGGTATCTATGAATCGACACGCACTTGACATTGGATATCGCGTGATACGAACACAGCCCAGCGTGCTTAGTCACACAGGTCCGGTAGGCCCTTCGAACGATTGGGCTCGTCAAACTGCAGCAGAACCAGCTCATAGGTCACTATTGTGCCAGCCATCTGCAAGAACAAATAGAAAGAACTAGACTCATTATCAGGGCACACCCAGACAATGCATGTGCTTACCCCAAAGAGAAGCCGTCTGGTGAGGAAGTAGAACTTCTTGCCAGACAAGGCGACTGTCTGCGTCGTCATTTGATATATTAAGCGCTCCACCTGCGAACAGTGTACACATGAACTTAACGCTTGTCAGGAGCCACACCTTCATCGGTCTACGTACCTCAATGCACCAGGTCTTCTGGGAGACTCGTCTGAGCATACCCACTGGAGCCTTTGATTGATCGTTTATCGAGGCAGCCGCTAGGAGGACGAATGCCGTGCGTCCCATTAGGTACAGGAGCGAATACCAGAAGTACAGATAATTGACTGGATACCGTAGTTTGCTGCAAATAAATCAAAACAAAATGCACACGTGATTTTCATTTTGTCCTACTAGCAGAATAAGAAGAATTCACAACAATGTGATTCTCATTCTCTGTCATGTCAATGAACTGTCTTCACATTGACATGTGACAGCTGTCACATGCGGTTATGACTGACTTTATAGAAGTTCTTGTGATTTCAACTAAGCACACTTTGCCACACAAAATGCGCGTTTGAATTTTCAATAGCAGGGGAAAGCATTTCATGTATAAATGCTGTTTGCGACGTGAGGGGAAAAAGAAGGCTTAGCGGTTTTTTAAACAAATTCCAGTCAGTTGTCTCAAATGCAGTGTCAACAACTCGCCCGTGAATAGCAGCGGTTCTACTTACCAAATCTTCAGCTTTGTGTTGAAAAAGAAATAGGAGCGTGTTCATTGATTTAGGAAATGATTTTCTTAAAGGTGATTATTTGGAATCAAAATTCAATTGTTTTATAAGTTCATCCTTATTTTATATATTTATGTTTAGAGAGACGCGTCTTTTCCCAATGCCAAAGACGGGGTACGTTAAATGAACGATAATTACAGTGCCCCACTAAAGTCTGTGTACAGTGATAACATTTTCAGAATAAATGCTGTTTTATATCTTTTTCTTTTTTGTTAATAAAGCAATGATCCAGTTTTCAGTTATCATACGAGTATAACACTCAATAAGTCCCGGGACTAACCAATAAAGACACATTTTCTAGACAAAATTCGACATCATCAACATAGTTTCCTTCAAAAATGATACAGTCGATCTAATGCCGCTCTAACATTTCAAAACCTTTTTTATAGAACTCTTTATCTTTGGCTTCAAAATAGGCTTCAGTTTCGGTGATCACGTCCCCATTCGAGCCATAGTTTTTCCCGGCGAGCATCTTTTTAAGATTTGAAAAGAAGAAGAAGTCTCTGGGGGCAGATCTGGAGAATAGGGTGGGTGTGGAAGCAATTCAAAGCTCAATTCCTGCAATGGGAGCCAACGTCTTGTGACTCGGTGCAGCGACTTGATGGAAGAGAATTTCTTTCTTCTTCATATGCAATTTCTCGTTTGTAAAATCCCCCTTTAAATTCACCAATAAAACCATGTACTAAGTATACCGGTATATTGGGAAAGTAAAAACATTTTATTCAAAGCATTGGTCATTGTTTTCTACAAATTTTGACCACCTTTCTGGCAATTTGTGAATACCACGCCATGAAAATTTTTTGTCTCTTAAAGCAAACCAATCAGACAGACAGTTTTCGACCTCCTCGTAGGAATCAAAGTGCTGCTCAGCCAATGCGTGTCCCATCGATGAAAATAAATGGTAGTCGAAAGGAGCCAAGTCTGGTGAATACGGCGGGTGGAGTAGCTGCTCCCAGCCAAGTGTTTTGTTTGTATCCCGAACCGGTTTTGCTTTATGTGCAAGTGCATTGTCATGGTGCATAGTTACATTGCCGTGTCTTCTGGCCTATTCTGGTCGTTTCTTGATCAATGCATGGTTAAAATTGATCATTTGTTGTCGGTAGCGATCAGTATTAATGGTTTCACCAGGTTTTAGGAGCTCGTGGTACAGCGCACCTTTCTGGTCCCACCAAACACACAGCATTGTCTTCTTGCCGAATCGATCTGGTTTTGCAGTCGATGTTGATGGTTATCCCAGATGAACCCATGATTTTTTTCCTTTTCCATTTTTCATCGCCAGTAACAATCCGATGCAAAACCGATTTTCTTTCGTGTCTCTGAAGCAAAATTTCACAAGTGTTTTTTCGGTTTTCCATCTGTCCTTCATTCAATTCATGTGGCACCCATTTTCCACACTTTTGGATCTTTCCCATAGCTTTTAAACGGCCAGAAATTGTTTGTTGTGCAATATTTAACATTTCTGCCATTTGCTTTTGACTCAAAGTGTGATCTCCATCCAATATCGTTTGCCATTCCGCGTCTTCAAACTTTTTTGGTGGTCTTCCACGTTCTTCATTTCTCACATCAAATTCATTATTGCTGAACCGTTGAAACCATCTTTTGCATGTTGCTTCTGATAGAGCATGATCACCATATGCCTCGACAAGCATTCGATGCAACTCTGCAGCACTTTTCTTGAAAAGAAAACAAAAAATTGATGCTTTAAGCAAATCATCACTTTCTGCTACAAGATTCGACATTTTTAACACGATGAAAAAATATGATGTTGTCTCTTCAATGACTTGATGTATACTAAATATTTTTCACAGATGTCATAGCAAATAAAAATAAGGGCTCGTTCACAACAAATGTTCCCTATCGAGACATTTGTATCTCGACACTCACTTCATACCGGTATAACTGGTAGTATTCGCTGTTGATCGTTTTGCCTTCCTCAAGATAATCGATGAATAAAATTCCGTGCGCATCCCAAAATACGGATGCCATAACCTTGCCAGCCGACTCTTTGGGTTTTTGACGCTTTGGGCGTGGTTCTCCGGCTGCTATCCACTCCGCTGACTGTCGATTCGACTCTCTGGAGTGTAGTGGTGAGCCTATGTTTCATCCTTTGTCACACACCGATGCACAAAGTCCTGTTTATTCTGACAAATTAGGTCCAAACACTTCTCGGAATCATCGATACGTTGTTGTTTTGGTCCATTGTGGGCAAACGCAGCGCAGAATTCGAAAACAGCTTTCTCATGGACAAATTTTTATGCAAAATAGAGCACACACTGCCTTCTGATATTGTTAGGATGTCAGCTATTTCCAAAAACTTCCAAAACGATTTTGTGTATTTTTTTGACGTTTTCGTGTGTAACCACCTCAACTGGCCTTCCTGAGCGTTCAGCGTCGTTTATGCCTGTGCGGCCACGTTAAAAGTCAGCATACCACCGACAAGTAGTTGTTTTTGATGGAGCAGAGTCCCTG
Source organism: Eristalinus aeneus (assembly GCA_955652365.1). Lineage (NCBI taxonomy): Eukaryota > Metazoa > Arthropoda > Insecta > Diptera > Syrphidae > Eristalinus > Eristalinus aeneus. The sequence goes on along the minus strand of OY019134.1, from coordinate 47,589,496 downwards.
TAACACTTTTCAAGCCATTGCTGAGCTCACACGGTATTCTTTCCCACAAAAAAGCAGTGTTTGATCAACACACGAAATTCTGTTTTTTTCCATTGTTTTAAAAATCTCAAAAGTAGCGTCACTTGAAGCACTGTAACTTGTAACCTAATAACCAGATTGCCAGTTATCATTTGAATATTTGTGTTGATATAAATTTGTTGTTAGTGGTGCCTTCGCTAAGTCCCGAGACCTATGATTGATGCGCTAGGTCTGTTCAAATAATAAGGTTGATTTTCAAATTTCGCGGGCTACAAACATTCGATTTTTTTTGTTTTGTTATATTGATACACTCGTCTGGAACGTATGTTCACAGCTTCATCCATATAGCATACCTTTTTCGTTTATGAGAGGCGTAGACATGTTTTGCGTGTTCGTCGATTAGATGCTATCGAAAAAAGGAATCAAAGAATTTGCATTACATTTTGTTTAAAAAATGGAGTTAAGTGGTCACGAGAACTTTAAATGTTGACAGCGACATACGGTGAGAGTACTTTGAATAAAAAAATGCTTACAAGTGGTTCAAGTTTTTGAAGGAAGGTCGAGAAAAAATATGAATGACGACGCTCGCCCTGAACGCCCCAGCACATCAACGACAAATGAAAATGTTGAGAAATTGGAGAAAATTGTTATGGAAATTTATGGAACTATTAGAAAAGTTAATGAAGAAGTCGGCATATTGGTTGGCTCATGCCGTGCAATTTGCAATCATTGTTCATGTCCACTTACTTTAGACTGATCACCTTCCCGTTATTCAGCCTTATTGGCGTTTCCGGGGGAATTTTTTTCCCAGGAATCGATTCCTTCAATCGGTAATTTCCCGGGAAATAAATTTTCCTCGGAATCATTTTGAATAAATTTCGAAATATTTTGAGAAGTATTTTTTGCGAAATGACTTAAAGGTTAACGTTTATCTGTTATTGGTTTAAGGCAATCGTGGGAAATTAAACATTAAAATTGAATTTGTTCAATGCATTCAGTTAAATAATAATTGTTGACGCTACAGTCCAAGGGGGAACCAGGGCTTAGCTTGCTCATCAACTACTCGTGTTGTGCGCGCTACTGTTCTCTCACGAGTAGAAGGGACCTACAGTTTTTTGCCGACTCCGAACGGCGAAATTTGAGAAGCTTTCTTAGACAGTTATTACTCTTTGAGTGTCGTCAGTAGCTAAAAAGAGGTGATGCCGTGAAAAATTCGAAAAATTGGTGTTGAGCTGGGAGTCGAACCTAGACCATTTGGCGTGTGAGCGTCGCACTCTACCCACTACGCCACGGCGGCCACAATGCATTCAATTGCTTTAAGATTAATTGTTGAAGAAAGAGAAAAATACGAAAGCAGAGATTAATTCGTAGAGGCTTAAGAGATTGTTCTAATCCACTGGAACTTTTTATCTTATGTAAAATAAACTTTCTTATAGATTCAAACAACATTATCGTGTCAACAAACCAGCATCCTCTCCAGCCAGCACGATATTTCGCCAGCTGCCTCCAGTTGCGCACTCCAGGTTGGTTGAGGTCATTCTTCACTTGTGTGCGCCACCTTAGTCTAGGTCGTCCTCTCGTCCAATGGATCGGATTCAAAGACTTTTCGGGCCAGAGCAGTGGTGTCCATACGCTCTACATGGCCTAGCCATCTTAAGCGTTATCTCCGTAGACGCTTGACCAGGCGCATTTTGCTGTACAGCCCATAGAGTTCATCGTTACATCTTCTCCTCCAGATGCCATCAACGCAAACAGGACCAAAAATCGCACGCAAAACTTAATACCAAAATATAAAATAACTTTTCCCACTCAACAACAGATTTTATAGGTGGTCCTAAAGAATTTAATTCAGCCTCTAAATCCTTCCAGAAAAATTTTAGATCTTCTTTGTCTCTCTTGTGGTATCCCCTTGCTATGTCGGGATTATTTTCCATTATATCTATCATTTTATTTATTTGTTGCTTGTTAGACGTAGTGGACCTAATTATGCATATCTATCAGTAAATTCAAATTAAAAAATACTCACAAAACAAGCCTACATTTTTCAATTTCTCCGAAACACGAACAAAACAAAGGAATTCCTCCAAACAAATACAGGAGAATTTTGTTTTTGTAGAAATGTCATTATTTTTCCCCCGAAAAATTTATTGCCGATACCAACTTTTCTCCAGGGGAATATTTTTCTCATTTTCGAAGTTGTTCACGATAAGGAAAGGCTATTAGGGGAAAAAATTCCGGGGGAAATTTTATTCCCGATAAGGTTGATGTTTGTTAATTTGACTATAAATGTTCAGTCAGAAGAAAGTTATAAGTATGGGAATGGCAATTGGAATTGGTTTAAGGCATCTTTAAACAGGGCAATGTATCTCAACCTCCAACAAAAAAAAAAATACGAAAAGCTCAGAACAGAATAGAATCAGAAAGAATAGTCAATCGCTTTACTTCTGTCCTTGACAAAGACTTTAAAAGCAAATTGTTCATGTTATCCGGCACAGGAGATTTTTTAGTTTTTAGTAGCTTAATAAGTGCTTGAACCTTGTAAGATATGTGTTGTTAATAACGAATGGAACATTCGATATAATTGGTAATGCAGACATAACTTAAGGTTCAGTACTAGCATTACTAAGGGGATTTGTAATGAAGATAGAGGCTCGTTTGGGTTATAATAATAATTATTGGCGCGACAGTCCACAGGGAGACCAGGGCCTAGCTTGCTCATCAACTACTCGAGTTGTGCGCGCTACTGTTCTCTCACGAGTAGAAGGGACCTACAGTTTTTTGCTGACTCCCAACGGCGAAGTTGGAGAAGCTTTCTTCGTTTGTGTTACCAGTAGTTCATTATCTGTTTTAAGATGTGGGATAAAACTACGTCTATTTTTAAGGCGCTTAAAAATCTTCCAAAAAAGGGTTACCGACAGCATCGAAAGTAGAAATAGAAGAGTTCCAGCTGTTATTTCTGAAGGCAAATATGTTTTTTATCTCTAAGCCAAATGACTTCCACTATATGAAATGGAATGCTAGTTTCTTGTAACTTAACTAATCAATATTCTGGTAAAACAAAATCTACTGCTTATTTAACACTTGATACGAACTTATTTAGGTGCTGATCAAATTTGATCAGTGGAAGTAACGCTTTCCATTTTCAATTCTTTTTGATTAATTAATAAAAATTGTTGGCGCTACAGTCCAATGGGGGACCAGGACCTAGCTTGCTCATCAACTACTCGAGTTGTGCGCGCTACTGTTCTCTCACGAGTAGAAGGGACCTACAGTTTTTTGCCGACTCCGAACGGCGAAATTTGAGAAGCTTTCTTAGACAATTATTACTCTTTGAGTGTTGTCAGCAGCTCGAAAGAGGTGGTGCCGTGAAAAATTCGAAAAATTGGTGTTGAGCTGGGAGTCGAACCTACACCCTTCGGCGTGTGAGCGTCGCACTCTACCCACTACGCCACGGCGACCACTAGACCTTACTACTGCAAAAAACAGTCCTGTTTTGTGTAATAATTTCTAAATTAACGTTTTGAATAACTATGGAAAAAAATTATAAATTATGTCAAAATAAAATCTTAAATTTGGACTTCCATTCTACGGATATTTCTCCCCCATTTGTCTTCATGACTGAGCTAATGTTAACCTTATTACTACTATGGTTAATAAATACATTTTGATAAAATGTGATGTGTGATAAAATGTGTGTTCATTCAAATAACGTACTAATTACTGAATTAAGAGTCACTGGTTTAGTTGCAATATTAGTATTATCAGTCGCAAATTTTTTTACTTGTGGTCTCTCCCTTAACGTAATGAATTTTATTTGTTTTCTCCATGAATTGTTCTCATTAGTTAATTTAAAAAAAGATGTAAAGGAACTCTTCCTGAATCTCTAAAAAACTGTACCTGTATCATTATTTATACACTATTGCTTAAAGACTACCAATACAAATGAAACGAAATTACATTTGTCCTGTCTTACTTCCAATGTCATTTTGCTGAGTTCATTCTGCAACTGAACCATCTTCTAGAGGGACGTTTCCCTACATTTGACTTGTAAGTTTCGCACGATCTTGTCGGGTACAATTTTAGAGAAACCACAAACATGCCCTACATTGCTACATACAGTTAGTGGATGTGCTCCATATAAACTCAATGAAAGTTCAGTGTGTTATCGTTACACATTGTGATGGGGCTTTTTTTTTCGTTTCCCGGAGATTGGATTCCCCGGAATTTCGGGCATTTTGAGCATTTGAGGAGTCTGTTCCGAGTTTCGTCCCAAACCCATAAACATAACTTGTCATGAATAAATAAGTAACTTTCTTCCCGAAGTATGTACACTGTGCGTCTCTGTCCACAAATATCCTACAGTCTCTAGCAATTATCTCCGAATAAAATTACCTTCCAGCGATTAAGGAAACTTTTTTGTTCAGCAGCCTGACATCTGACAAACCCCAAGCAACACAAAAGACAAAACTCTCACTCACTTGAAGATGTTCAGCAGTTGACTACACACAAAATACAAGTTATTTATGCTCGACAGCAGAATGATTCCCGACAGACTCTCGTCAACGCACTCCAGCAGCTCGCACAGCCTTACGTAATGCTCCCGAATCTCGGTGAAAACACATTCCGGGATCTCCTGCGAGAGAACGAAAGCAAAAAGACAAACACACCCAAGTGGAATTCTAATTAAAAAACTTTTCGCTCGCATTCCCACATGACAATCTGACGCAATACTACTCACCTCGCCCGAAAGATTTTTTATCCTGACAGTGATTTGTTCGAACCGATAGGCGATACCCTTGCTCACCATCATTATGAAGATGTCCATGTAGTTCCATGTGAAGGTGAATGTGAAGTTAATTATCTGCAGTGGGACTTGGTTAGGCAGAGGGCGTCAGGCGTAGTGTCCGAAACTCACCAGGATGGCCGCGCCAATTTCACTGCTGAAGGGTGCCACGTCGTAGATGAAGTCGAATTTCTCCCTCGTGAAATGACTGAATGTGCCGCCACCGGTCTGATTGCATAGGGTGACCTGCTTGATGTAGACGTAGGTGTAGGAGATATGATGCATGAAATGCTCTACTGAATTGATATTGGAATGAGTTATTAGGCAACTGCAGGGTGCTTGCAAAGTGTGTCTTACTTGCCGAGAGGACCATAAACACAATGGCCGCTGTTTGCACTCGTTTGGCGAGGTTTCTTCGAGGCTTGACGTATGGCTCCTTCAAAAATACCACCTCGGCTCTTGACCAGTGCTGGATGATGGCCGGCCAACGTTGGGCCAGGGCGAAAAAAAGGATGTTGGCAAATAGAACACTCATAAAAAATGACACACCAACTGAAATTTAGTAGACAAATGTATTAGCTCTTGATTGATAAAATTTTTGCCTAAAATGAGAAGATGTCAACTAAATACTTAATTGACTCATTCCCACGTCAGAGTAGTAGTGACTCCGTTTACTGAGTTAAATCTTCAAAAAAAGGCTTCTAACATTCACGGAGTCGGCAACAAACTGTTGGTCCCCTACATAAGCAATTACACTTACTCAGCCCTTAGTTAAGGATTGTAACGATGTTAATTTTTCTCTTTATTCCATCAGTTGAGGTGAGGAGATAAGTTTTAAGGCTGACCTCTTCAGGTCTGGAGGTATGAGAATGGGGACAATATTCAGTCTATTTGTGCAGGACTTAATTTTTTCAGATGATTGCTCTTAACGCCTGCTTGGCAAGTTTTTATTTTTTTTTTAATTTATAAAACTTTGAAATGAAATAGAATATAGGTGACGATAATCAATTGATATAAAATGTACTTTATTCAAAATATAAGGTTGTCAAATAATCGCCTTTTAACCTTTTGAACTTTCCGACTATGTACAAAACGCGACAGAACTCGTATCTAGCAATACTATACATCATTTAAAAGGTTGACATAACCTACAAAACGACGCTATGCATGAATAGTTTGGATATTGCGTTCAAAAGTTATAGACGTGTAAACATAGAGTTCACTAGCGCCGAAATTCGTGCTATTTTAAAGTTTCCCTTCGTTAAAAGCAAATCCGCTAGAGGAATGTTCCGTGAGATTAATGGTGTTTTGGGGGATGGTACTCTATCACTTCGAACCGCGGACGAATAGTTTCAACGGTTCAGAGCAGGCGAAAACGACACCATGGAAAAGCCAGCCGGCGGAAGACCTGTGACGACGAATACCGATCGAATCATGGAAATCATCGAGTTAGACCGGCAAGTGGCATCTCGTGACATCGACCAGGAGATGGAAGTTAGTCTTTAAACCATTTTAAACCATCTACAGAAGGCTGGATACAAGTAAAAGCTTCATGTTTGGGTACCGCATGATTTGACGCAAAAAATACCTTCTGGACCGAATCAACGCCTGCGATGTGCTGCTGAAACGGAACGAACTCGACCCATTTTCGAAGCGGATGGTGACTGGCGACGAAAAATGGATCACATACGACAATTCTTCTTCTTCTTGTGGCGCTACAGTCCGGGGTGGACCTGGGCCTCAACCAACATGTCTCTCCAGCCAGCACGATCTTTCGCCAGCTGTCTCCAGTTGCGCACTCCAAGTTGGTTGAGGTCCTTCTCCACTTGTGTACGCCACTTTAGTCTAGGTCGTCCTCTGTTGCGTTCTTCCAATGGCTCGGATTCAAAGACTTTTCGGGCCGGAGCAGTGGTGTCCATACGCTCTACATGGCCTAGCCATCTTAAGCGTTGTATCCGTAGACGCTTAACCAGGCGCATGTCGCTGTACAGCCTATAGAGTTCGTCATTAAATCTTCTCCTCCAGATGCCATCAACGCAAACAGGACCAAAAATCGCACGCAAAACTCGAAAAGACTAAGGGCTTCCTCATCCGCCTTTGCTAACGTCCAAGATTCTGCGCCATATAGTAGGACGGGGATGATCAAGCTGTTATATAAAGCCAGTTTAGTCCTTCGAGAGAGGGCTTTATTACTCAATTGCCTCTTGAGCCCAAAGAAACAGCGGTTGGCAAGAGTGATTCTGCGTTTGATTTCGGTACTGATGTTGTTGTCCCTGTTTACCGCGGAGCCGAGGTAGACGAACTCCTTAACTACCTCGAAGTTTCTGCTGCCTAGTGTGACGCTCCGTCCTAGACGTCGATGTTGTGTGTCCTTCCTTGATGACAGCATGTACTTCGTTTTGCCCTCATTTACCGCAAGACCCATTTTAGCCGCTTCCGCTTCAATGCCAGCAAACGCCTCATTGACGGCTCGCTGTGTTCGTCTAATCACGTCAATGTCATCAGCGTATGCTAACAGTTGAACTGACTTCTGGAAGATCGTGCCTCTGGTGTTGACTTGTGAGTTACGCACGATCTTCTCGAGGATGATGTTAAAGAAGTCACATGACAGTGCGTCGCCTTGTCTAAAACCTTTTTTGACATTGAAGGTCTCGGTGAGTTCGGTACCGACCTTGACGGAGCAGCGAGAGTTGTCCATCGTCATCCTACACAATCTGACGAGTTTGGTAGGAATGCCAAAACTAGACATGGCACTGTATAGCTCGTCTCTATGCACACTGTCATATGCAGCCTTGAAATCGACGAATAGGTGGTGGGTGTCAATTTGCATTTCTTGGGTCTTTTCCAGGATCTGCCGTAATGTGAAGATCTGGTCTATTGTGGACTTCCCTGGTCTGAAACCACACTGATAGGGACCTATCAGGTCATGGACAAATGGTTTCAGACGCTCACACAATACGGCAGAGAGGATCTTGTATGCGATGTTCAGGAGACTAATCCCTCTGTAGTTGGCGCAGTCAAAGGGGTCTCCTTTCTTGTGGACCGGGCAAACGACGCTGAGATTCCACTCATCGGGCATGCTTTCCTCCGACCATATCTTACAGATGAGCTGGTGCATGCGCCCAGCCAGGTCATCTCCAGCTGCTTTAAATAGTTCTGCGGACAGTCCGTCCGCTCCAGCAGCTTTGTTCGACTTTAGCTTGGATATTGCTACCTTCACCTCGTCTAAGTCGGGGGGACGGAATGCTTGTCTATCATTGCCCAAATTGAGTGGAACATTCTGCCTAACAGCGGGATTTGGGTCGTCATCGCCGTTTAGGAGTCTGCAGAAATGATCCTTCCAGATTCTCAGCACAGACTGCGACTCTACTACTAGTTGTCCATTTTGGTCCCGGCAGGCCTTGGTCCGAACCTTGTATCCTCCGGATAGCTGTTTTACCTTTCGGTAAAACTTTCGGACTTCATTCCTGCCAAAGCACCTTTCCATTTCCTCGACCGCGCGCTTCTCATGCTCCTTCTTCTTCCTTCTGAGAAGCCGGTGCTCTTCCCTTCTTCTCTGTTCGTAGAGTTCACGAACAGCTCTTCTTCTATGCTTAGTGCAGGAAGCGTCGAACTCTGGGCGAGTTTCCGGGAGACTCGGTCGGCAAAGTTCCCAGCAATCAGCTGCGATTGTAGCTTTTCGACGTCAAACCGTTTTGGCCTTTCTCGACTCCGTTACTCTCTCGATATCCGGGTTCTTACCTTGGCTACAACAAGGTGATGATCCGAGTCAATGTTTGCACCTCGGAAGGTTCGGACATCGAGAATACTGGAGGAGTGTCTGACGTCGATCGCAACGTGATCAATCTGGTTGACGGTTGATTGATCATACGACAATATCAAGCGAAAAAGGTAGTGGTTGAAAGGCGGTGAATCGTCCCAAACAGTAGCCAAGCCGGGTTTGACGGCCAGGAAGGTTTTGCTGTGTGTTTGGTGGTATTGGAAGAGAATCATCCACCATGAGCTGCTCCCATATGGCCAGACGCTTAATTCTACCATCTACTGCGAACAACTGGACCGCTTGAAGCAGGTGATCGACCAGAAGCCTTCAGAATTGGCCAACAGGAAGGGTGTAGTGTTCCACCAGGACAACGTTAGACCACACACTTCGTTGATGACTAGTCAGAAGCTACGGGAGCTCAGATGGGAGGTTTTATCGCATCCACTATATAGCCCGGACATAGCGCCAACTGATTACCACCTGTTCCTGTCTATGGCGAACGCCCTTAATGGTGTGAAGTTGAATTCAAAAGAGGCTTGTGAAAATTGGCTGTCCGAGTTCTTCGCAAATAAGGAGGGGGGCTTCTACGAGGGGATATTATGAAGTTGCTGTCTATATGGAAACAAATTATCGAACAAAACGGCGCATATTTGAACTTAATTCGATCACTGTAACACTTTTTATGAAGCAGTGAATGAAGAGCAAAAAAGCGATAGGGAGATATGACAACCTTTTATAACCTTGCTACGAATGCTTAGACTAAACATTTTGTTGATAAGGTTATTCTGGTGATGACATTCATCTTATCGATGAGAGTTGCTATGTGCTTTTGAACGGATATTCTTTTATCTAATATCCAACGGCCAATGTTTTATGTGAGTTGATTTTTATTTTCCGTTTGGATGCATATAACTCCACACGGAATGAAGAGCAAAGAAGCGGAAGGGAGATATTTGACACCGTGGTCGCCGTGGCGTAGTGGGTAGAGTGCGACGCTCACACGCTGAAGGGTCTAGGTTCGACTCCCAGATCAACACCAATATTTCGAATTTTTCACGGCACCACCTCTTTCCAGCTGCTGACAACACTCAAAGAGTAATAAATGTCTAAGAAAGCTTCTCAAATCTCGCCGTTCGGAGTCGGCAAAAAACTGTGGGTCCCTTCTACTCGTGAGAGAACAGTAGCGCGCACAACACCAGTAGTTGATGAGCAAGCTAGGCCCTGGTCCCTCTTTGGACTGTGGCGCCAACAGTTATTATTAATTATTTTTTGGCATTGCGAAACAAAATATTACTTCTGGCATTATATTACCTTAAGTGGTTTGAAAGTAATCGATTCTAGGCGTCCTATTTTTGCTTCTTTTTTCAATATTTGTGACCATATTTACGAATAATCACGCGGCGAATATTGTCTGAATGTGAATGATCAATCGTTTCGAGCCTATCAGCGTAGACAAACGAGCTTACATATTTTTACAGAAAATAGTAATATTGGAGTTTTATATAAGCAAACCTTTTGCGGACACCTAACTTTTCCTACAACCAAATTCCTATTGAAAGACCAGCACCATAGCACTGGATCTTATTCAACGTTGCCTACCACTAGTAAGAGCACCACAATAAGCAACTGCAATGAAAGGTGGTCGTTGATTCTTAGTCCATTGTTACTGACCCCTTTAATCATTTTCAAGAGAGCGCCTTGCTTGAAGCCTCTAAGAACAAAAGATGTTACCTTTACACAACTGACAATTCTGTCATGATTAAAAACGGACCTTTAAATAGAAGAAGCGAGGATGTGATTACTTGAATGTGACCCTACTGGTGACAGGGATAAAGGTTCCCCTCACACAGAACATAATGCCCTTTAAATATCAGCTACATAAACATTAGCAGAAGCAGAAGTCACACATGAAAGGACATCATGTCCTGAGTTCGGCAGTAATCGAAGGAAAATCGAAGTCCGTGCTTTGATCAGAAAAGGAAACGCCGCTTTCATTGTCCCTTTAATAAAAATAATAATAATTGAGAGGCACTACAGTCCACAGGGAAACCAATGCCTCGCTTAGTCATCAACTATCATATTCGTGTTGTGTGCACTACTGTTCTCTCACGAGTAGGAGGGATCCGACTCCGAGGGGCGATGTTTGAGAAGCTGTTTCTTAGACAGTTAATACCCTTTAAGTGTTGTCAGCACCTCGAAAAAGGTGGTGTCGTGAAAAATTCTAGGTGTTCAGCCGGGAATTGAACATACAAGTTCTGCGTGTGAGCGTCGCACTCTACCCACTATGCCACGCCGATTTGTGACCGCCGTACATAGGTATTGTATATTTAAAGTAGAGTATATAGAGTATATGGAGTGTGGACAATCGAGTTCTTTAGTCTGATTCCTTTCGGCTTGGTGTTGTACCGTCTATAGTTTTTAATGTTTTCGGGTCCTTTTATCGGTTTGAAAAGATTTTTCTCGGTTTGCGTTGATGTGATTGCAATTTGGGTTTGTTTTTTAACTCATTTCGACGAACCACTAGGAGAAATGCGATACGTATATACGTTGGCTTTGGTGGTGAAGCGAGCTTTGACTCGCACATGATTCATTTTCAGTTCCAGTAAAACAGAGTTTATACTTTTATTTTTCCAATGAATTGGGCAAAGTATGCTGAACCTTCGTGAAACAAGGCAAATTGGAACTAATGAATAGCATTTAGTAGAAACTGGTAACTGATATGTTATGAAACATAAGGCTTCTGGTACATTAATTTAAAATAAGTTAATTAAGTTGATTTCAGGAATTTAACAAAAGAGTTAACAGTGCTAATGGAGCTAACTTGGGAATCAAAAATGAATTGAAAAGGAATTTAATTTCAAAAGCTCTTTTGTCTGATGCTACTGAGAATTGTTCATTAGTGTCATCATACCATATGCTTTGTTTGAACAACAGGTTGTCAGTTCATTTAGTTTCCCCCAATAGCAAAAATATTCGGAAAATAATTCAGTGAAAACCACATCAACTTAAAATGTAAAGTTTATAGATCTGCAATGCTACTTCAATACCTACTCATGTACAATTCGAAATGCGCTATATTCCCTCTTGGCTCATAGGAGTGTGAAAATCTTAATTACACTTTACTTTCCACAATTTTAAAAAAAAGTGGATTTCGTTGCCTTGAGTCATCGACGCTATATGGAGGCAAAGTAACGTATGACAACATAAAAGAACACGATGGCTTAGGAAAGCGGACTTAAATGTACAGCTGCTTAACAGAAACATAATAAAATGTCTCCAATTAAATCACCCCACGAGCTCTCGAATATTGTGAGAAGATGGCGATAGAAAACAATGCTTGTAAAAAATCAATATAAACTCTTATAGACCCGAACTGCAACCAAATTTCAGAAACAATATACATTGACTTCTTAAAGCGAAAAAAGAAGTGCTGGTACTTTTTAAAAGAACATTTTGCCTCGAGTATGCATCGATACCATCAGAAGAAGAAAATTCTGCGGCCATACAGGCTGAACATATGCCTCCTTAAAACACTACGAATAAAGAGTCCTTGAATGGAAGTTTTTAAAATTACAAAACGAAGGAATTCCGAGATGCAGCATTAAATGTTAAGCAGACCTCAGGCACAAATGGAGGCTACTACGAAAAAATTGTAACGAGATTTCTTGTTTCAGCCTTATGTCCAGCCAGGACTACAGGGTCCACGAACATCGAACATTTTGACATGATTCTTTGGAATGTGACAAATAAAAAGATTTGGGTTAACAGTGGAGTCAAGAATTATACAACGAACGACTAGATGCCCTTACAAACGAAATACCAAATTAAGATCATGCTTGAGGGACACTCGCTCCATATTGGCTTATAGCGAGACCTTTTTAAAACTTTTAACGCTTTTTGGGTGGCCGCCCTGACATAGTGGGTAGAGTGCGACGCTCACACACAACACACTGTTGGTACTTTTTACTTGCGATTGAACAGTAGCGCGCACAACATGTGTAGTTGATGACCAAGCTAGGCCCTGGTCCCTCTGTGAACTGTCGCGTCATACAATTATTATTATTATTATAAACACTCTTAAGGTTGCAGCACCCTGTTAAGTGTGCCACTCCACACTGAGCCAAGAAAGCCCAGCAACCGCTTGGCTTAGTCCTGGACCAACAAAGCCTAGAGTAGTCAGCACAGTGTACTATATCGGACTTCAGCCCCAATATTGGATCTTAAGCCACAGTCACTATGATACATCCACAACGGAGCACGCACAGGCTGGAACCGCAGTGACAGGCGCTCCTAACCTCCTGTGTAATCTGAATGTAGCCTCTGGTTACGCAACCACCTCTGTGGAACCTCTGGTTACACTGTCACAACCAGTCAAGTTCCCTCAACAACTGGGCCCGTAAGCCCGTCAAATAGGTCACCACACACATACTTTAAAGCAGTAACCTTCATTTAATGTAATGCCTTAGTCCCTCGGAGGAACACAAACAAGCACTTCTTTGATAAAAAGAATCCAACCACATCAGCACCGAACAGTCGCCAGCTAATCCAAGTCAAGGCGGCACAATGACAGCATCTCTACTTTTTGCTGGCATCACAGAGGGTTTCATCTCTTAACTCAATCACACTTAAAAGCTTAGCGGATGTGAAATATTCCGTTGATATGCCTACAAGTCAGTTAGTACGTTAGTACGCCAACAATTCGTCTGCAAAGACTAGAAAGAATAGAAATGCCACGGATTCTTGACAAAATCTTGAGAGCTTACACCTTGTCAGCCTGTGTTCTAGAGAGTCGTGCTATCCCTGGTTGTGCTTGAGTGCATGCACTAATTTAACCTGCATTCTAGAAAATTGTGCTATCCCTGGTTGTGCTTTGTCAACCAGCATTCTAGAGAATCGTGCTATTCCTGGTTGTGCTATCGAGAAACCCAACCCTTGATGGAAGCTCTGACCAAGGAAGCAGGCAGTCCCAAGGTGGCTGCGGACCCTATGAGTAATTCTTTTAATATTTGCCTAGCAAATTCATCAGCATACTGTCTCGGGACCCAGACAAGTCCTAACGAGTTAAGGCTGCCGACCAAATTGAAGGAAGACTTGCACTTCTGAACCCTTCCACACAATACTAGTGAATTCAAACTCGCAGGAGAATCTCTTTCTTTCGTTGATTTCCATCGCCTTTGGGTCAAGCTGTTTCTAAAGCTCGGAAGCTTAAAGGCATTTATAACTCCCATCAGCCAAGGCATTCCATTTCTCTGCTTTATCAACTACATACAGAAGTGAAGTGATGACTGAGAACACTCGATACTTCTACCACGAACAATCACTGAATAACAACACCAAGCTTTAAAAACTTACTGAGATTTTTGGGGTTGATGCCGATCATGAAGAGTCTGTTCAATGCAGCAAACGTGAAAAATATCCCAAGCAGTAGGTATAAAATGGAGTACACAGTCTGGGGACATCGAAGTGTGAACCGCGTGCCATCCGGATTTGGTTGCATCACTCCCGCCACTGGCATACAAGCAAAGCACTCCGCAACCACCATAACTGAAAAACAGAACGAAAGAGTGTGCGGTTTTTATCCAAAACAAATCACAAACTTGGTCTGACAGCATTGTAAAATGTGTCCAGTTTCGGGAGCTCCTCTGCAGTCCGCTCCCCCTCGGCATTCTTTTTACTAACGTCCAAGAAGCTCGGTTTCTTTCTCAGGATCAAATCCAAGCGAGCGCTCGCCAACTTTCGCTCCTTCAGCATTCTCCTCAATTTCACTTCACTTATCATCGCGCACTACACCTCTTCGGGCGACTGCTTCGAATTGAATAAGCGACAAAATTTGCACACAATTTGCGCCATCAAATATGCCCGCAAGTGGCAGTCCTGTTGTCATAAAATTTGTTTTGCTAAACTAAATGCTGTTTACCGCGAAGGCTATTAACTGGATTTGCGTGCAATCGCTTGCTGGAGTGGATGGGTGGGCTTGTGTTCTTTAGTGTTGACAATCAAATGGGAGGACGTTGTTGAAAGGACTGTCGAGCACCGTGAACCGCCCAGGTTCGTGCTTCAAAATGAGGCATTTAAAGCGTTCCTGAAATGATGTCTTAGATGCACTTGCACGCTCGCACGTGTTTGCGAGTAAAACAATATTTATGTGCAGTGACAAGCACCGTTATAGATTTCAGTTACAGAAAAAAAACACACAATTTCCTTTAAGGACGGCGCGGCGCCAGCGAGAGGGCGGTCTCTTGCAGGAGACTGAAGAGGAAACAATTAAAATGATTTAGTAAAGATTGAGGATGTGGTTGCCCTGTCTGCAAGTGGTTGGCTTGATAAATTGCAGCTCTTCCTGACCATTGAATGGTAGGGGGTCAGCTTCGACGGACAATTAATGTACGAGAGCGTCCCGTAAATGACTAATTTTATGGGAGGAACGCACATAAATTCGACTGAATTACAAGAAGTAAACGTAAGTTTTGATGGATGTGGGCACATAACGAGAACAGAAGGGCCACGGGGCGTATACATAACATTCTGTACTGATTTCGGCCCCAGATGCAATCACCATCAATCCGTAAGGATTATGAAGCTCTAAGGATGGGTGTCAGGTCTAATGTGGACATTCAAACGGCTTGAGGCCAAATGGGCGGCTGAAATGACGTTCCCAACTTCCAATACGGCTGGTGTTGAGTGTAATTTTCTCTGTTCTTACTGTGAAGCTGTTTAGAGATGCGTTATTTGTCTGAAACACTGAATTAGGCTTTTTATTGTCTTGAACGCAAAAGTGGACCAACAGTGGGAGGACTTTCAGATCGAATTCAGATTGGGTCATATATAACAGTCACTCAAGAAGTACCGGGTCATATAGAGGGCGCCACTAACAAAAATTATTAACTTAATGTTAATTTTTTTTTGTTCCCGGAACTTATTGAGTGGTGTGTTTCAGCAGCAACATTCTCATCTAAGAATGCTTAGAAGATGGTGCATTAATGGTGCCTTAGAGGTCCTGTGAGATCATTGTGTACGCTATGAACGGATTTGGTTGTAATTTTGCGGATTTGGCGGTTTGATTCTTGGCGTCGGTGGTGTTTTCTTGGCGTCTTGAAAGCAGTTTTACGTGTTTTCTTGTTCTTTCTCATCCATGCAACATATCCAAACATCATTTCGTTTTATGTGCTCAGCTATCAGTCATGTCTTGCACAACCAGCGTCTTGCACAACCAGCGTCCTGCACAACCAGCGTCCTGCACAACCAGCGTCTTGCACAACCAGCGTCTTGCACAACCAGCGTCCTGCACAACCAGCGTCTTGCACAACCAGCGTCTTGCACAACCAGCGTCCTGCACAAACAGCGTCTTGCACAACCAGCGTCTTGCACAACCAGCGTCTTGCACGACCAGCGTCTTGCACATTCAGCGCCTTGTTGAAATAGAATAGTACAAAAGCAATCCTTTTATTTTGCCTTCTTCTTCTTCTTCTTCTTCTTCTTCTTCTTCTTATTCTTCTTCTTCTTCTTCTTCTTCTTCTTCTTCTTCTTCTTCTTCTTCTTCTTCTTCTTCTTCCTCTTCTTCCTCTTCTTCTTCTTCTTCTTCTTCTTCTTCTTATTCTTCTTCTTCTTCTTCTTCTTCTTCTTCTTCTTCTTCTTCTTCTTCTTCTTCTTCCTCTTCTTCTTCTTCTTCTTCTTCTTCTTCTTCTTCTTCTTCTTCTTCTTCTTCTTCTTCTTCTTCTTCTTCTTCTTCTTCTTCTTCTTCTTCTTCTTCTTCTTCTTCTTCTTCTTCTTCTTCTTCTTCTTCTTCTTCCTCTTCTTCTTCTTCTTCTTCTTCTTCTTCTTCTTCTTCTTCTTCTTCTTCTTCTTCTTCTTCTTCTTCTTCTTCTTCTTCTTCTTCATCTTGTGGTGCTAGAGAACAGGATTGATTTGGGCCTCACCCAACATGCCCCTCTAGCCCGCATGATGTTCCGCCAGCTGCTTCCACTTTCGCACTTCAAGTTCGTTGAAGTCCTTCTCCACTTGTGCGCGCCACCTCAGCCTACTTCATCCTCTATTGCGTAGTCCCAATGGCTCAGACTCGAAGACTTTTCGGTAAGCTCTACATAAGCTTTTTCCATAAGCTCTACATGGCCTAGCCACCTTCACCGTTGTATCCGTAGACGCTTGACCAGGCGCATGTCGCTGTACAGCCCATAGAGTTCGTCATTAAATCTTCTCCTTCAGACGCCATCAACACAAACAGGACCAAAACTCGCACAGAAAACGCCTTTGGAAACGTCCAGGTTTCCACGCCATAAAGTAGGACTGGGATGATCAAGCTGTTATATAAAGCGAGCTTAGTCCGTAGAGAGAGGGCTTTATTACCCAATTGCCTCTTGAGCCCGAAGAAACAGCGATTGGCAAGAGTAATTCTGCGTTTGATTTCGGTAGTGGTGTTGTTGTCCCAATTTGCCGCTGAGCCGAGGTAGACAAAGTTCTTGACTCCCTCGAAGTTTATGCTGCATAGTGTGACGCTCTGTCAGAGGCGTCAATGTTGTGTGTCCTTCCTTGATGACAGCATGTACTTAGTCTTGCCCTCATTTGACGCCAGACCTATTTTAGCCGCTTCCGCTTCAATGCCAGCAAACGCCTCATTGACGACTCGCTGTGTTTGTCCAATCACGTCAATGTCATCAGCGTAATCTAGCAATTGAACTGACTTCTGGAATATCATGCCTCTGATGTTGACTTGTGAGTTACGCACGATCTTCTCGAGGAAGATGTGGAAAAAATCACATGACAGTGCGTCGCCTTGTCTAAAACCTTTTTTGACATTGAAGGTCTCAGTGAGTTCGTTACCGACCTTGACGGAGCAGCGAGAGTTCTCCAACGTCATCCTACACAATCTGACGAGTAGGAATGCCAAAACTAGACCTGGTACTGTATAGCTCGTCTCTATGCACACTGTCATAAGAATATAAGAATGTTGGCGCGACAGTCCACAGGGAGGCCAGGGCCTAGATTGCTCATCAACTACTCATGTTGTGCGCGCTACTGTTCTCTCACGATTGAGAGGGACCTACAGTATTTTGCCGACTCAGAACGGCGAAGTTTGAGAAGCTTTCCTAGAGATTTATTACTCTTTGATTGTTGTCAGCACCTCGAAAGAGGTGGTGCCGTGAAAAGTTCGAGGTGTTCAGCCGGGAATCGAGCCTAGACACTTCGGTGTCTGAGCGTCACACTCTACCCACTACGCCACGGCGGCTACACGCACTGTCATATGCGACCTTTAAATCGACGAATAGGATTTTTGCATTGGTACCTCCTTTCTCTCTCTTTCTCTATATTTTTGGCCCGTGCTGTGACTTAAATCCGATCACTTATGAGAACAAACAATCCCTCTAAAATAAAGAAAAACTTGTAGAATAGAAATAGTCAAAGTATTGCCCATCTGATGCTTTGACTTTTTCCCATCTTTCTGGCAATTATCCCACCCCAAAAGAACTGTGACGGCTTGGCAGTCAATTAATGAACCATCCCATTTTTTTTTTATTTTCTTCTCTGATGTGAACCGTATTTCATTAAGGGCGTTCTACATCGATCAGAACAAATGGTATTCAGAAAGGGCAAGATCTGGGCAATGAGGCGAGTAGGGTAAAACTTCTCATTCACTGATTTTCAAAAAGTTTTTAAGCGGCACTGTGGGGCCGAGCGTTGTCATGATGAAAAATTATTGCCTCGTGTCTGGTCGCATCAAATACTGCTCTCTTCAAATGGATTAATTTGTGTTTGGCAGCGTTGTCCATTGAGGGTTTCACTCGTTTTTAGCAGCTTATAATACAGCACACCGTGGACGCCGTGGCGTAGTGGGTAAAGTACAACTCTCACACGCCAAAGGTTCAGATTCGATTCCCTGCTCAACACATCAAATTGTTCACGGCACCACCTCTTTCGAGCTGCTGACAACACCCAAAGAGTAGTAAATGTCTAAGAAAGCTTTTCGAATTTCGCCGTTCGGAGTCGGCGAAGAACTGTAAGTCCCTCATAATCGTGAGAGAACAGTAGCGTGCACAGCACGAGTGATGAGCAAGCTTAGGCCCAGGTTTCCCTGTGGAGTGTCGCGCCAACAATTATTGTTAGTGTGAAACAAAGCGGTTACCAAACATTCTTTGGAATAATCGGTTGGGACACGAGCTGTGCTACATATTACGATACTCAACATACACTTCAGAGGTTTTATCACTCCAAATACGGCTGTTTTTTTAAGGTTTCGATTTTCCAACGACAACTTTGTTTTAGGCCCATTCAATGAATCTACCCCTTACTGTGAATTTTTGTTTTAAAAATGCTAAACCAAACTGAGAAGATAGCGCATGACAGGTGGTGTAATGCTCGCCAGTGGACTAGTGTTGCCAACCTCATATTCTGTACCTCTACCCGTTAAAAACAGAATATAAGATTTTTCTCAGAATTTACATTTAAACCTTGTTTTTCAATGCGGAACAAAAGCCTACTCGAGGGAACGAATAAGGAATTTTCGATTTGACAGGCAATGAGAAATTGATCATAGACTTGGCAGGAGATTCGATAACAAACTAAAATTTCATACAGAACAAGAGGGTCTAAAGAAGAAATTAGATTAAAAATAGGCCAATGTCAATTCAAAAGAATTGAACTGTAATTTGCAAGAACTTAGAATATCAATCGCGTACCCTTCGTCATTTGAGATCGTTTAATTCGTAATTGATATACGGTTATTTTGCTGAACCACAAGAACATACATTTTGAAAAGAAGGCAATGAGCCATATGATCTTGGAAAAAATGCTTCTGACTTTTCGTAGAGCTTATATGAGAGGAAGAAAGCAACTGTACTTCTGCCGCGTTTACATCCACTC
The DNA here is from genome assembly GCA_955652365.1 of Eristalinus aeneus. Taxonomy (NCBI): domain Eukaryota; kingdom Metazoa; phylum Arthropoda; class Insecta; order Diptera; family Syrphidae; genus Eristalinus; species Eristalinus aeneus. The sequence goes on along the minus strand of OY019134.1, from coordinate 47,570,081 downwards.
CCGTTGAAAATTTGTTTTTTTATTACATATTAGTGTTTAATGCCCAACATGTCGATTGGAAGTTAGAGGCATTAACTTGCATGATTTTTTTAACTGTGAAGGTGGACAAACCTACTGATTTTAACACATATTTTGTTTTTCGTCCATTTAACAATCCACTTTTAATTTGGAACCACTCTTGAAGTCATATCTTCATTGCTGCCATCCAAAAAATTATCTGCACTTTAGATTAGGTCTCTGAAGGCAAGACAAGACCAAGGCAGCACAAGGCTTCCGAAGTGCATCAAATTTGCTGCGCTACAAACGTAGCCAAGACAAGAAAAGACCAAGGCACGCACAAGGCTTCCGAAGTGCATGAAATTTGCTGCGCTACAAACGAAGCCAAGACAAGACCAAGGCACGCTTCTAATCCGCAAACATGTAATCTGATCCCTAATCATTTAGAGAAAGAAAAACAGCCACTTTCACATGAGACTTCGTGCAATTTAATTTAATATACAAACATCCTACCTGGTTTGTCCTCCTTATAATTACAAACACTTTGATGAACCGACAGCCAGACAAACCAAGCTCTCTCCCCGCCCATTGATAACGATCACCTGCAATGTCAACTCTACAATTAGCTCTAATTCACCGACAACTCTCATTAAGAATTCATTAAGCCCCACCGGATAATGCGCTAGGTTCAATTTTTGTGCGGATTTTTCATTTGCCCTGAGCATGACACATTATTTGCATGCCCCGCCACAGACATTCGACGTCGACCGGGGTTCCGAGGATGTCGAAGCGCACAAAGTGGATCCGGTTCCCGGGGATGGGCCTTCAGCCGAAGCTGTCCCGTGGTATTGCAAAACTATTCCGACATCATCCGTTTAATTTAGCCGACCGCTGTCAACAGCCACCCCCACCGCCTGTCCCGGACCTGTTCCACTGCGCTGTTGGACCCAGTAGGCAGACAAAACCGAAACAATTCTGTAGTGGGTCCCTGTGTTGCTAAAGTGTATTATTGTTTTAGTTTTCAAGGTGGCGCAATGTTTTGCCATTATGCCGCTCGTAAATATATCTGGCCCCCATCCGGAACGGGTTCAGTTCAGATACGACACGTTCGGGTTTTTCGTGGCTGCTGTCTTCCTGTTTTGCGGAACGTTTATATTGTTGGCGTTTACGGCAGACATCATTCGTGTTGGGGTTAATGTAGACAATTTTGGTGAGCGAATTGCAACAAATTGATTGAATTTAATGAACACTCTTTGAATTCCTACGTCCTACATTTACTCAAGTGGGTCACGGATGGGGAATGCAAAATTACAGCTTGCGGTTCTTTTACCAAATATCATGTCTCCGCGTGCAATATTTATTACACTTGTTGTGTTTGAGTTACTCAAGTCCGTATCTCTGGTGGTTTTAGATTTACAGTTTGCGTGTGTGGAATTGAATTTAATTCAAAACAATGAATCAACATCTAAATTTAAAATTCTTCTAGTGGAAATAAAACAAATTTGTGCATTTGAAAAGGGGCTGGTTTCGTGATGGGCTGTAAATTGTAATTCTTACAATCTGGAGTCTAATTATTCTGCAAATTTAGTGGGAAAAAGCAATTTTTAATCGAATCTGGACTTTAAGTGATCTCATGTGGGCGAAATAATCAAGTGAACAACTCTTAACAACTTTATCAGAAATTAAAAGTGTGACAAAAGCAGGGAGCAGGCGGGTCGTTCTTTGGAAACCTTTTCAGGTTTCAACTTCTTGAGACAATGAAAAGGTTCCAAATAAAATTTACTGCTCCTAAAATTGAAGATACACCAGAAAGATCTAAAGAAAAAATTGCTTAATCAACTGAAGCTCCACCATGCGCAATATTTCTTGATAAAGGAGGATAAACTGCGTACGTGGAAAAACTAATCACTCAGAGATGCTGTTTAACTATAGATTCCTTCCAGTAGTAAGATAACTTTAGCATAAAGTGCACTAGTAGCAATCAAGAACTCGTTCACTTACAGCGGATTTGAATTTAACAACAATTTTTGTTTACTCAGTGATAAGTACGACATACGACCTCCAAAGCATATATATCGTGCCATAAAAACAAAGTCGAGTTCTTGACTGTTTGATTCTTGTTTGATTTTGATCGCTAATAACAAATGTTTGAAGTACGAGGGGCGTTCAATATATTCTCTGTATCGACATGAAGGAAAATGCGAATTCAATTTAAATTGTTTTTAATTTTCGATATAATCTCCCTTAACATCAATGCATTTGTAACATCTTGAGATCATCTTTTTCAAAAAAATAAATTTCCTCTTTCTCTGCAAATTACCCATTTATTGCCGACTTATGTTCTCTATCATCCGAAAATCTTTTTCCACGAAGACATTTTTTTCAAGTCCGAAAACAGAAACTAGGGGCAAGGTCTGGACTATAGGGTGGGAGTTGGGTTTCTTCGATCTCACACAATCTCACGCAGCAGCCTTGTTAACTCGCGTCGTGTGAACAGGAGAGTTGTCATGAAGAAGCAACGCACCCGCTGCGATTTTACCCCTCAAATATTATTAATTAATTTCCTCCCGCAAATTATGCAAAGTGGAAGCGTAGGATGTGGCGTTGATGGTTTCACCGTTTTGTTTGTACTCAATGAGCAAGATTCCCTTTGAGTCCGAAAAAACTGTGGCTATGAGCTTCCCGGCAGACGGTGTGACTTTGAACTTCTTCGAAGGGTCTGTTCCTTTCTTATGCCACTGCATGGACTCTTGTTTGCTTTCAGGGTCATAGTGGTGAACCCATGTTTCGTCCCCAGTAAGAATTCGATCCATAACACCGTCCGCGTTCTCACTACACATCTCCAAAAGCTCTGTACAGCAGGCGATTCTCACGTTTTTCTGAGGCGCTGTGAGCATTCGTGGCACCCACCTTGCACTGACCTTTGAAAGGTTAAGATCGTCATGAATAATGGTGTGAATGGTGATCTCTGCCATCATTTTCACCTTTATGCGGGCATCCTCAAGAACAAGTTTTTCGACTTCTTTGATGCTTTCTCCCGGGGCACCGGATCGCGTGTCATCTTCAATACTCTCTCTGCCTCCCTTGAACTCAGTTGACCACTTTTACACAGTTGATAATGAAGGTGCGGAGCCCTGGTAAACAGCCACCATCTCTTTACTAATAGTTTTTTTAATTTTTCCTTGTTTAGTGAGAAATTTAATTACAGCGCGATGCTCAATTTTCACCATCATCGTCTCAGTTGCCATTATGGTTCTGTTTCACTAGAGATAAAACGCGAATTAACAATCACATTTATATAAAATTTTACATAAATACACTAAGCAATTAGTATTAATTGATAAATAAGTCAATTTTATATATATCCACGTCTTCATTCCGATACCGAGAATATATGAACGCCCGTCGTATGTACGTGGAAAAACTACGACTTTTAAAGATGGTATTGAAGTGTAGATTTCTTCCAGTACTAAGATAACATTAGCATAAAGTACACTAGTAGTAATTGAGAATTTGTTCCCTAGTCGCTTGTCGCTTCCAGCCGATATGAATTTAACAACAATTTGTGCTTACTTAGTGAAAGGTATGACAAAGTGCATGCATTATTTCTACTCAACCCCATGTGGAATATCTTTGTCTTTTTGTGGTCAAAACGAAAGATCTGTTGAAAGCCTACGGAGAATCATGTTGACTCGGTTGTGTCAGCTGCCAAACATCGTTTGATATCCCCTTCCATCTCATTTGTTTTTCTAACGTTCTTAGGCTCCATCTATGTCAAGGGGATGTGAGGCCATTGAAATTGACGACATTTTGATAATTGGAGATATAAGCCTGTTTTACGTCCAAAAGACGTGTTTTATGACAAAAGCGCAAATTTCTTAAATTTGGTGCCATTGATTCGACCTTCAGAAAATTTCATGCAGGACATTGTTCTAGAAGCTTTTTGTCGTTTTTCCTTGTTTCTGTTTTAACTTTTTGCTTAAATAAATCAAATTTCAATTTGATTCCGACCATAATTCTTGAGGTAACAGACTGAACACATCGCTCTTTCATAAAAAAAACTTATTTGAAAAATTTAGACTAACAGATTTGCCTTGATTGGTTTTCGTGTTGTTTGCTTTCATTTTTATACCATCCTTTCAGTCTGTTATCCCTTTTTTATCCCTTTTTATGATGTCTTGCTAAATGTCTACAAAAAGTGGAGAAAACACAACGTGTTCTTCTTGAACTATTTAAAATTCTTTAATATGTTTTTATTTGATAAATGTTGTTGTACAAAAGCAAAAAATGTTGGAGATAAGTGAATTTTTAAATTAAATCACTTGTTTTCTATATGTCAACGCAAATAATAGCCTTCAGACAGCTAAAAAATGCATCGCACGTCGCACGCTAGTGGCTCTGCTGTTTTTTTGGCTCACTCCCGACGAAGTAGTCGTTTGAGGTGGTCCAAACTTTAATACTATTCAATACCTTCAGATTATCGCGAACAGAAAAATTTCATCGGATCTACATCCGGAGACCTTGCAGTTCCCTGTATCCAAGAAATGAAGTGTGAAACATTGTTTTCTAAGCAATTTTCGTTGAAGCGCACTTTGTGAGACGGTACCGAAATCTTCGATCGAAATTTGATTCAGCCTCTAAGACAATTTCACGACGTACAGTCGCATTATTTAAACTCCACAATCCAAAATTACGCTGTACAGCCCAGCGTACGGACACCAATGCTCCAGCCCGAAAAGTCATCGAATCAGAGCCGTTGTGAAAACGCAACAGAGGATGGCCTCGGATTAGATGGCGCACACTAGTGGAGAAGAACCTCGACCAACTTGGAGTGAGCAATTGGAGGCAGCAAGCGAAAGATCGTGCGAGCTGGAGATACATGTTATTTGAGGCCCAGGTCTACCCCAGACTGTAGCCCCACATGAAAAAGAAGAATCCAAAAATACGAGAGGAGAGTGAGCATCGGCGGTTATGACGACCCAAACCATCACCTGTCTGCTTTCTGAAGGTCTAAACTTTCAAAGGAGCTCTTTGGCAAATTAACTCATTTTGCGATTTGTTAATTGACGTTTTGCTCGATAACAAATGACGACTGATCGGTACAAATAAATTTAGTAACTCCCCACTTTCCTTCAAGCTTGACAACTCCTTTGCTTTTCCGACTCTTACTACTTTCCGTTGCGGTGTACCGTAAGACCGTGTGCTGTCAATGACTTGAGGCCAAGCACATTTTACGTAATGCAATGCATCGGTTCCGGTCGCCGTGGCGTAGTAGGGAGAGTGCAACACTCATACGCCGAAGGTCCAGATTCGATTCCCCGCTGTTCACCTCGAAATTTTCACGCACCACCTCTGCTGACAACACTCAAAGAAAAAAGAAAAAGCTTCTCAAACTTCGCCGTTCAGAGTCGTCAAAAAACTGTAGGTTCCTTCTACTCGTAAGAGAACAGTATAGCGCACAACACGATTAGTTGATGAGCAAGCTAGTCACTGCTCTGTGGCTCCGTGAAAAATTCGAGGTGTTGAGTCGGGAATCGAACCTTGACCTTCGGCATGTGAGCATCGTACTCTACCCACAACGCCATGACGGCCACAACACAAAAAATAGAAAATCGAATATACTTCGGACGATCTTGGAGGCTAGTTCACACAAGACTTTCCGGCAAAAAGCGTTTCCTTTATTAAATCAATTGTGGCACGAGCTGTGTGACATGTAGCAACGTCTTGATGAAACCACAACTAGTCCACATCATGATTCGAGAAAGAAAAAGTCAATAATCATAACTCTGAAGCGGTCATAATGGAAGTTCTGGCTAACATCGTTTCTAAAAGGAAACGGACCAAGCACATCAAAACAATGAGCTTTTGAGGATGTAACAGTTTCGCATAATACACTTGAGGATTATCTCCACAATAAAAACGGCGGCTTAGTAAATTTGGCAAAAGGAAGTTCCATCGCTAAACGAACATTGCATTCGGTTCGAACAGAACCATGAGTACGTTAATTTACAACTCAGTTTGTGTTTGTTTTGTATCGGGTTAAATCGATGCCTGATTGCTTTGGGTGACGATACAGAAGTCTCGATTGCTATTTTTGTGCAAGTAACGAATTGTCGTGCGTTCTCCGGCACATAACTCAAGCGGCCGTTTAGAGTCGGCAGTAAACTGCAGTTCCCCGCCGTCTACTGAAAGAGCAATATCACTTATTCCCATTCCTTAACTTTGAGTAGGAATGAGATCAGATCTTACCGCTGCGTTTTTGAAGGTAAGGCCCTTGGTTTTTTTCTCTGTGAAAAGTAAGTTTGTGATTAAGCTGCATATTACGGCAAAACAATCATTATCAACAGTCTGTGAACACAACAAGAATTGCTTGATGCCAAAGCCCACTAGTCCAGTTACTGGAGGCAGCTGGCGAAAGATCTTGCTGCTTGGGGAGGCAAGTTGGTTGATAACCCAAGAAGAATAAGAGGAAAGTGCACAAGGGCATAGTTGTGGTACAATTCTGATGGTGACGGTACTTCCTTTATGATGTCATCATCCCGAGACAGGTTTTAAGCCACGAAAATTCGTGGTGAACGAAAGCCTAGTCCCAGGAAAAGGTGCAACGTTCATTGTCAATGTGGGTCGTATATTAGATCCTGTGGGGACTGTTTCAAACTATTCAGCTTCTGGTTTTCTCCTTATTTTCAAAGGTAGATTCCCGAGGAAAAAATTTTCCGGACTCGTTTCAATTCCTCACTGACCCAATCATTTAACTTTTTCACTTGAAGGACCCAACTCGGTACATGCAACCTGCGCGGCAGATACCATACTCTGGCCATTCCCTGAACTGCTCATATTCGGAACCCTGTTTAATTCATTGAAAGTAATGTCAACACATTGTTGTGACGACGGTTGCCCAGAATAAATCGTTTTCTCCAACTTTTAATAAATTTGAAGTAGGGGCAAACAAAATACACATTATATACCACCCCTTAGAAACCCTAACCAGGCCTCAGAGTGGAAAAATTCAAGTTTTTGTTCTGATAGAGGACCGGACAGAAGCATACGTGGCAGTTTTTAACAGAAAGTGAAACACTGTGTAACTTCGGAAGCAATCTCAACTCCAAATGGAAACAATTAATGTGTAACAAGCCCAACTTATGTCGTCGTGTCCTTAAGTCCACCCACTCCACTATGTCTCAAGTCGTCCTCTCTCCATTTCACCCATTTTTTCGGTATCTCCTTTTCCAGTGGGCATCGATTAAGTGCAATGTCTAGTCTGTAAAAGTCAGCAGGCTTTTGTTTTTTTTCGCACATAGCGTCGTTCGAGACCTCCTCGTCACGTTCGATGTAATCCCCATTTAACTTCATTGACTTACGACAGATTGGACACAGCACCTCGACCAGCAATCAATCATTCAAGTTAATCTCGATGCTTAATAAAAACATACCCACCGGCATTCGTCCAGTGACGCAAGCAAGCCCTGCGACTCGAACATTTGTTGTGACATTCACGTTTCGTCACATCCGCCGCAATCACTGTTGGGGGGATCACGCCAAACCACTTAAGTTTCTCATTATTTTCAGTTGGACTGGTTTTCTTCTCCTGCGGTCTGTCTGCGTGCACACTCTTCCTCCGCCTGGCGCAGCGCTGGCCAGTGCTGATAAAAAGCTGGACGAAGGTTGAAATGATTTTCCTAATTCCCCCGTACGAGCCAAATAGATGGTCGTTAGGGCAGAAGACTCGCCTGACGGCGTGCATCATAGTGGTTCTCTTCGCGGGTAAGTAGCGCACGCCATCACTTCCACTAATCACGTTTGGTGAAATTTCATTCGCAGCGCAGTTGAACACGCAATGTTCTTTGCATCTGAAGTCTACGACTACAGGATGCAGAAGCTTTTGTGCAATATTTCCATCATCCCGGCCAGCTACGACGACTTCATCAGGAGACAATTTAAGTATCTTTTCGTAAACGTCCCTTATCACACCTGGGCCACGTTCCCACTTCTGGTAGCGTGCTGAGCAGAGATGGTTTGTGGTCAGAGGATTTCATGGTTTGTCTGTTTTACAGTACCTTAATACAACTTTCACAATCATCTGGAACTACATGGATCTGTTTATCGTGCTGATTAGCTTTGGCTTGGCTGCTCGCTTTCAGCAGATTGGACGGCGAACTGAACGGCTCTCTGGTGTGGTGAGTACAAAGTCAGAACGTGAAAGTTTATCCGACTTTTGTTAATTAACTCTGTCTTTGGTGAACTTCAAATCCCTTTGGAGAGTCTGCAGTAGATTGGAGTACTCCGGACTGCGTTGAGCTACCGGAGGATTGACCGGTGTGAGGAATAACCAGTGTGAGGAATAACCCATGTAATCATGTTAATTGCAGTAGGCAAGGCAGCGGAACGTTGCATGGTTTTAGGTGCTGTCACAAATCGATTGACAATGATAGTATTCGAAATGGACATGTTTTGTCACATACCAAAGTGACATTTATGTTAATAAACAAATGAATTATTTCAGATACGTGCTGTAGACTTAAAGTTTCGGAACAGTGTTGCTTTAGGCCTTTTTTGACATCAATACCGAGTCAATTAGCCAAACGTTGTGCCTCAAGAAAGATGTTTGTCGTCATGTAACTTTCTAAATTCGACTTAGCACACTGTAGTCTTTGCGCAAGTGTATATATGGACTTGAAACTTTGAAGTACAAACGGCGGAAAGTTAATATAAAATGCGCAACAAACAAAGAGTGGGCAGCTGAAATTTTTTTAAAGAGTGGGCAACTGAAATGCAATTGAGCGAAAGGATCGAAAACGAGGCTTATGTAATTCCAAAACAACCAGAGTTTTTAACTACCCTTATGACTTTGAAGTATACTTTGTTTCACATGTTAAGGAAATAGAAAACGGATTCAAAACAGATGTCAGTTTAAAAAGTGAAGAAACTGTAGAGCCGCTTTGAACTTTATCTTCTATACCTCAGCCATCATTCCGTTCCAGCTTGTACGATATTTCACCACCTACCTTCAGTTGGGCACTCCTAGTTTGTTGAGGTGATTTTCTACTTTTGTGCGCTATTTCAGCCTAGGCCGTCCTCTGTTGCATTGTCCCAATGGCTCTGATTTGACAATTTTCCGGACCGGAGCAGTGAGGTACATACGCCCTAGACGCTCAGTCATTTTAAGCACTGTATCCAAAGACACTGTGGTCGCCGTGGCGTAGTGGGTAGAGAGTCTAGGTTCAATTCCCGGCCGAACACCTCGAACGGTCTAGATTCAATTCCCGGCTGAACACATCGAATTTTTCAAGGCATCACCTCTTTCGAGTTGCTGACAACACTCAAAGAGTAATAACTGTCTAAGAGAGCTTCTCAAACTTCACCGTTCGGTGTCGGCAAAAAACTGTAGGTCCCTTCTACTCGTGAGAGAACAGTAGTGCGCACAACTCGAGTAGTTGATGAGCAAGCTAGACCCTGGTCCCCCTGTGGGTTGTCGCGCCAACAATTATTATTATTAATATTATTATTATCATTATCCAAAGACACTTGACCCGGCGAATGCAGCCCTACAGCCCATAACGTTCGTCACTAAATCTTCTCCTCCAAATGCCTTCAACGCAAATCAAGTCAAAGATCGCAAGCAAAACTTTTCTCTCGAAAGGACTTAGGGCTTCCTCATCCGCTTTAAGTAGCGTCCAACCAAAGATAAACATAACTAAAATATTTTTAGTTGCAAATTTCATTGGGAAACTGTATTTATTCTCTTTTTTTGCACTGCACCACATAAGGCCATCAGATCGCATGATTTACCAAAAAATGTCTCCAAAGATTCTGTGGCATACAGAGAGCCTTATTTCTTCCTGAGTCCAAAGAAACATCGATTGGCAAGAGTGATTCTGTGTTTGATTTCGGTACTGATGTTGTTTCTATTTACCGCGAAGCCGAGGTAGACAAAGTCCGTTACTACCTCGAAGTTTCTGTTGTCTAATGTGACGCTCGATGTTTCCTGTCCTTTCTTGACGACAGCATTGGATGGTTTTCCCATAGAAACTTAACAACTTTAAAATTAATTTGTGGAACCACTCTTTAACTCATCATCAAAATGTAACTGGCGATTTGCTCAACTTAATTTTGTCACCATGGTTAAAATTACGAAAAAAAAAACTTTTGCAAATTATACAAATTTAATTTAAAGAGAAAATTGTGAAATTATCACTGCCTTTACTTCTTTTTGCCCTCATTTACCGCCAGATCCATTTTAGATGTTTCCGGTTCAGTGCCAGAAAGTGCCTTTTTGACGACCCGCTATGTCCGTCGAATCACGTCAATGTCCTTCACATTAGCTGGCAGTTGAACGAACTTTCTGATGACCATAACTCTGGTGTTGAATTGTGAGTAACACACAATTGTCTCAACAATAGGTGTGTTCCAGTACTTTCTATACCAAATTCTGAAGTCTGTCATTTGTTCAGAAGTGGGAGTAAATCTCTCTCAGAAAGAGTCAAAGTACGGGAACGCATCTAAACAAAATGTGCGAAGTATGTCATTAAGAAATGTCAAATTCACTTTTTCGTTACAGGAAAAAAAAACAACAACAAAATTTGAGACACATACACAATGCTCACTTATAATCTGTACGCCCACTAAGTAATTTGACATAAAACCAACTAACCCACAAAAAATTCTTGTATTAAAATAGATCCGTTCCAATTGCTCTGCATTGCTACGAATGTCTACGAATTTGCCCGAAGAACTACGAAAAAACGATCCATTAGTTTATTTTTTCGTAGAAGAGAGCTTACGAGAGAGCAAAATATTTCCCCTACCTACGAATTTCTGCCGAAAAAATAACTGTGGGCAGCACCACGGCAGCAAACGGCTGTCAAATCGAAAATAAAAAAACTCTGACATTTCATATATCTGATAGCGGTTATAGCTTATAGCATTTCATATGTATGATAGCGAATTGCTGCGAAAAGTCGTTTCACAATTTTCGGTAGAGTTACTCTCTGCAAGAGAGATTTTTACCCAAACTACTTAACCACGAAATTCTGTACACAAATAAATTGGAACAGACCTAATAAGCGCTCATTTGACATAAAACACATGTTCTCGGTATACGGGAACGGACCTTGTGTTGGTTTGTGTTGTTTTGTGTTATTTTGTACTGTTTTGTGTTGTTTGTTTCGGTTACGGGTGCACACCTAATCATGTTGAAAACCTTACATGACTGCGCGTCGCCTTGTCTAAAACCTTTTTTGATGATGAAGGTTTCGATAAGTTCGTTAATAATAATAATTGTTGGCGCTACAGTCAAAAGGGGGACCAGGGCCAAGCTTGCTCATCAACTACTCGTGTTGTGCGCGCTACTGTTCTCTCACAAGTAGAAGGTACAGTTTTTTGCCGACTGCGAACGGCGAAATTTGAGAAGCTTTCTTAGACAATTCTTACTCTTTGAGTGTTGTCAGCAGCTCGAAAGAGGTAGTGCCGTGAAAAATACGAAAAATTGGTGTTGAGCTGGGAATCGAACCTACACCTTTCGGCGTGTGAGCGTCGCACTCTACCCACTACGCCACGGCGACCACGGTGAGCTCGTTACCGACCTTGAAAGTGTTCTTCATCATCACCCTACACAATCTAACGAGCTTGATAGGAATGCCGAAACTGTATTGCTCGCCTCTATGCACATTGCCAAATGTGACCTTAAACTAGATCTGTCGGTCTCTTAATAAGCTAGAAAAGTGAACAAACATAATTTCACGTCTGTACCTTGTAAGGTTGGTTTTTTCAAATTTCCCATCAATTGATGGAACTCTGAAGAAGTCATGTTGTGTTCACTTTATATTGACAAATGAATTGCTGGTGTTGTATGGCTAAAAGATGGCGTTAAAAAATATTTTGGTGGTGGAGGTGAAGATTCAGCAAGTATCCCTTTGAAAGGATTTTTCAACTTACTTTCTACGTGCTTACTTTCTACTTACCTACTTTCTATCTTGCATTCTGGTGAACCATGTGGAGGCATTGACCTAAGAAAAATGTATTGTCTTCTGGTATATTGTAATCACTTAAAATGAATTTAGTGCTAATAAAATTTGCTATGCATTTTCATTGATTTTTATAAGCTTCTAAATTCTAATTAAAGTGTCCAACGTAAGTACTTTAAAGTGCCTAAAAAATAAACGTATTTTCGCTCGTGTCCGTGTCGCCTTATCAAAATTGTTATCCAAACTCATAACTTAGTCATTGTTTAAGTCATTACTCAAGTGCATATCCATTCTGAAACCGAAGGAGCTTTCTCTTCCCCATAAAAAATCGCACAGTTGAAGGTTTGTCCTTGTACTAAAAAATATTTGCCAACATTTTATTCTTGTACACTTAAAAGAGGTTGCTTCTCTCAAAATCTAGCCCTCGTGAGAATGTTGTAAATTTCCCCAGGCTGTCAGGTTTTAGTTGAAAAATTGTCTTACCATTTCCTCACATCGCTTAAAACTGTGATATCTTTTAACACATTCTTTAATTCCCACTCCTTCAAATAAAAGATCCAACGCTGCTTGAACGAGAACACATCTACTAAATAATCTCTTTTACTATTTTTGGAATATTCCTTTCTATTTGCAGAAAATACCACAAAGCACTTGGTTCGAGATTCGCAGCCATTACGGGGAGCTCTGCGAACTGCTCGAAACTGTAGACGAACATTTGGCATCAATTATCTTATTGTCATCAGCGAATAATTTATACTTCATTTGCTATCAAATTTTGAACATCTTCAAGTGCGTTGTCCCGTGATTTACAATGCTCAAAGGGTGTCTGTCCCAATTGAATGCTCAACTTTCTCTTACAGCACACTTCGCTGGCCAATTAATTACATGTATTTTTGGTATTCACTGCTATACCTAATAGGGAGAACGGTGTTTGTGTTCCTTTGTGCGTCCAAAATCAATGATGAGTCCAAAGTTCCATTAAGAGCATTGCGTTCGGTGCCATCTGACGGATGGGGAGATGAGGTGTGAAAGTGTTCACTTTGAAATTCAATTTCACGTAATTCAGTTCTCTTTTGAAGGTGGAACGGTTTAGCATGCATATCACCGAAGACTGCTTGGCACTTTCGGGACGGAAACTATTTTTCATCACTCGAAAATTAATCTTTGGAGTGAGTATGGGTTGTTGGATTTCGAGGGGAAATCCCATTATTTAACTATGTTTTTAGATGGCCGCCACTATTGTCACATACGAGCTAGTGCTGCTGCAATTTAAGGATCTCAGCTCGAGCAGAGGTCTCGCCCCGCTTTGTTGATGAGATTTAAAAATGAAAAATTGTATGACGGCACACATGTCAAAGGAAATTCGATTTAGTGTCAGCATTGGCGTGTTTTTCTTTTTTGTTTTTAGCCGTCATTTGGTATAGAGGTAGAATTAAAAATAATTTAACTGCACTGACCAACAGGTGGGGTACACTTGATGATAGCTTTCGGGAAATGGGAGGATTTCAGGATTTAAGCGTTGAGGGCAGGCAACACCTGGACACACAGGTCAACGTTTTTGAACACGACTTCAATATTTTTAAGGGTGGTTCGCAGATTCAACACTGCATGTGCTTTAAAGAAGAGCTTCTATTATCAAACTCTTCTCGTGAAAAATATTTTTAAAGGATAAATAAATTGTTTTAGTCGCGATATGGATTTGCTTAGACCTCTTGCCTATATTTCGTGAGGGTATTTTTAAAATGTTATGTTAAATGCATATTATTTATCAACAATATATTTGTTTAAAAAGTATGAACAATGCATTTCAATCAATGACCACGTATGTTAGTGCTACAAGAGATGTTTGCAAAACGATTGGCATTGGCAGCGCAAATTTTGATAAACAGTTGATACAAAAAAAATAAAATTAAATATAAATTAAACTATTCTAAATTTAATTTATTAAAAAAATGTATATATTTTTATTTTCTGCTCTGTTGGATCAAAAATCAACTCAAACAGAAATGATTCTTATACTACCTTAAATATTAGCTTGCATTGTTGATTCGCACAACGGTTCCCACAGGTGTAATCGGGTTACCGCGCTGGACGTTATGGAATGCAGTGGTGTCGTGTGGTCCAGACGTTGTGTCAGCGATTTCATATGCTGGAAACGGACGTGATGTCATATGAGGCTGCTGTTCTGGAGTATTAAATATTTGCTGTATAAACTTATACATATTCACGTAGGCGGAGTCAAGCAACCAGTGTTTTGTAAATTGCTTCTGATTAACAGCTTTAAAGTTAACCAGATTTTAGCTAGTTTGATTCAAACTGCCGTCACATAAGTTAAACTAACATTTTCCCCTACTGTCTCAGACGACATCAAATTTTCGTTGTTTTAGGGTGCTTGCAACACGTATAGGAAATTCGTCATGTGAACTGAGCCAATTTAACTTTTTAGCCATATGAATGAATTCATAAGCACAAGTACAACGAACAACAAACTGCACCAAGAGTGGAAAATAAGTGACTTCACTGACTCCGCCACTCCACAAAAACTAAACTACATAGTAACCCCTCGGGCTCATAGTCTGCTTAACGAATAGGAACCATAAGCATAAGATTCAAAAAGAAACGTTTTATTCATTTGAAATATATTCCGGTAAAAATTACCTTCTTTCGAATTGTGCGCCACCTACAACTAGTTTTTAATTTCATTTGAACATTTACACCCAAGAGTATGCAGTGAAAATGAACCCGACTACAAACTGACGTAGGTAAAATGACAAGAGAGTGACAATTAGAAGCTTGTTGGCGTTGACATTTCAAAAACAAATCTCGAATTGTTGCTTTTTCAAAGTTTACTTGCAGAAATTAATGAAATGGATTTATCGTCAGAAGAAAACTATATTATAGCTCAGGCTAAAAAAGCCCGCGCTAGCGATCCATTCGCAGCAAAAGCATGGATAATTACTGCGAAAACTTTATTCCCTAACAATTTCAATGTTCAGGTAAAAGACCGGCTTAAATTTCATATATCATCACTTAACTTGTATTGTTTTGCCTCAGTTTGAAGCGTATAAACTAGAAAAAGAAGCCAACAACTACGAGGAAGCCGCAAAATGTTTCAGTTACATGTAAGTGTTTCCCAAATAAACAGAATCTCTAATTAATGCCATCCAAAGAACGCTAACATTTCAGAATCAAAATGTTGATCTATGGAATGAAGTTGCCGAATTAACTGCTGCACTTCGGGCACCAGAAAATGAAATAACACCTGAACAAGAATTTTACGTAAAAATGTTTCAACATGTCTCATATGATGTGCAGCATAAAATCCTCCTTTTAACAGTGAACCACACAGAGAACAACTTGGAGCAATGCAAATTGCAATTGCTTATTCTGAAGCGACTTCCTCAATCTGCAGTCACGCATTCGGTATGTACATTGATGTAGATTTCTGTATAAAAAATCATATATTTCTTCTGAACAGCCACGTTTATTGGAAATGATTGCTGAAGGAATGAACTTGAATCCACAGAAGTACCAAGAATTACTTGTTGAAGAAGCATTACCACTGATTTACCACAAAACGCCAGACCTACCAAGTCATCTTGTCTGTAGAATCTTCACAATTTCACTGGAGTACTACATAAGGCAGATTCTTGAGGAGGTAATATGGTAGATTCATTCATCAGAACAAATATAAACGATTTCTTTTAAGGAGAACAAATGTGACACTTATGAAATCTGGGAGAAGATCTTCCAAGTGTTGGGTCTGTGTGGGAAAATTCTGCGATGGGAATCATTTCTTCCTTTTAACAAAAACTGGTGAGGCTTTTCTGTGCATTCCTTTGTACTCTAATTCGTTGTAATTTTTCCATAGGAGCAAGAATGTTTACTGGGAAAAGTTAATTGAAATAGCATCTGTAAGTCCACCTGGAAGCAATCAGGTTTTGTTTTACGCCTCCACCCTATTTATTTACTCTCTGCAAGAGTATATAAAAAATTGTAACTCGCGTGCTGACGACCACGAGGTGGATTATGTCCTTGTCGAAGGATATCGAGGTTTAAGTCTAACATTTGCTTATACAAAAAATATTATTTATTTTGCTTTTTAACAGAACTTAAGTTAGATCGCGGCAATGAGCCACAGACGATGGATCCACCACAAATCTCAGTGACATCAACACACAGCAAAGAAATATCCAAAGCATTCGTGAATGCTGCTCAATGCTGGCAACTTCTGAACACTGAACAATTTCAGAGGGAGTTCAGTCAACTGTTAATCAAACTTCCTCTAGCCCCATGGATCAGTCGCTTTCTATTTGATCTGGCGGTGTATTTTGGCCACCAAGAAGAGGCGAAAAAATTAATGGCGGAAATGCAAATCAAGAACAGTCTTCAACAAAATGTTCAGCTTCTAAGCTTGAATTTGATTCAGGGCGTTCTAACTGTGAGTGCTTTTGTAAAGTTTAATTGTCGCCCTGATGTATGGAGTTAATATTGCAGATGCAAGGTTTCGAGTGTATTCTTAAGATTCTGGTAGACTTACCAAACATTCCTGGACAAATCATTGAAAATATGACAATAACCGGACACCAACGTCACGTTCTCTTCCTTCCTCTGACCCAAAAACCTATCGTGCAATACTGTACTAGAGCAATTATAAACAGCTTGAGTGTAAGTAAATTTTTTCAGTCACACAGTGTCACAATTAACTGATTGATAATTTCTTTTTAAAGAGAAAATTGTTTGAGTCCAATGTGTCAGATTTGGTTCTTGGAGATCTTCTTGTACTCTCGCAGTTAGATTATCCACGTGAAACTCTGCTGGCAGAACAAATTTTTTCACTCATACGATCAAGAGGACAGTTCTGCTACCGGCTCTTTCCAACCTATATAGTTATGATTGATTACATTGAGGAATTCATGCAAATCTGGCGTTCGCACAATGAAGAATTCAATTTTGAATTCTCACCTGCGCCAGCAAGTGCTGCAACAAGGCGTATCGGAACCAGAGGAGCTGATAAGGGGGTACGAGAAGACTTCAAACAGATTATAAAACAGCAAATTCTTCGGGCAAATGATAACATTCCAACACTGCTAGCCGCCTTCATTGCTCAAGAACGTTTGCACTTAAGACAAACAATTTTTTAGAATAAATAAGCAGAATATCTCTTATAATTCATTTGTTTTGTTTTTTACTTTATGAGACGCACCTCTGTTTGAAAGGCGTTAATAGCGCAAATAATGCTTACACAAGAACGATGCACTTCGTCGCTTGGCTCAATAATTTCAATTCTATACACTATCGTGTTAAATCGTACAGGAAAGGATAATAAGTGTATACACTGGGGGACGCAGATTAAGTCGACATTGTATGAGGTTTTACAATGATTTAAAAAAAGAGGAATCCAGCGAGTCTGGAGGTAAATTAGATTAAAACAAAACCCTGCTTCCCATCACTCTGACCGCCTGAAGCAGATGTCCGTTTTAAGATATGCGTCGTTGAGCATTTAACTATGCAAATTTGTTTATTTAAAGGGTAAAACATTTTACAATTAAGCAGTAGGAAAATCTGCAATAATTCGATGCCAAAAACTTTCATCTTCATACATATTCGAATTTTTATTTAAAACACTCAATATAAAACCTGCGTTGTAACGATGATATTATATACTAGATTTGGCATCACTTAATAAGTTATCATAGGACGTCATCAATTCATCCGTTCATTAATGCACTGCCGCTCCACTAATTCCATTTCCATTTCAACCGCTGTCATTTTTATTTTTATTTTTAGCAGCGAAAGTGACTTGTGTAGCGTGTGTTACATTCTTTTTATCATTTCTCTTTACAAAATTTTCCGAGTTTTCTTAACGCGCGCAAAGGTTATGGCTGCATATTTCTCTCTCTAAATGAAAAAAATTTCTGACAAGTGCACGTGCATATGATTTCTTAAATAAGCCCGGTTTCCTCGTTTGCTGTTTTTGCTGTAATCGTTGTGAATAGCTTGCTTTAAAATGAACCTTCTACTTATCGTTATTATTTTATTTGCCGTGCGGCTGGCTTCTGTTTTTATTGTACAAACTTATTACGTACCAGATGAGTACTGGCAAAGCTTAGAAGTGGCTCACAAAATCACATTTGGGTAAGATTATCTGTGCAAATTAAGGAACGGGTTTTTTTTTATACGACGCTTGATAAATTCCACGCAGATACGGCTATTTGACTTGGGAATGGGTGCAGGGTATCCGCAGTTATTTGTATCCGCTGATTTTTGCTGGACTCTACAAAATTCTTGCGATCTTAAGTTTAGATCATGTTAACTACTTGGTAAGCTAATAAATGTTGTAAATTTATCCTATACATAATTATGCAATCCAATTTTGTAGGTTTTATTGCCGAGGATTCTACAAGCGGCCCTGACAGCCTACTCCGATTATCGTTTCTTCGTCTGGACAGGGAAAAAGAAGTGGGCCTTATTTCTGATCATTGTGCCTTGGTTTTGGTTCTACACGGGATCAAGAACATTAATCAACACATTAGAGGCTTCACTGACAACAATTGCATTGAGTTACTTTCCCTGGCAGAAGGAAGGTACAGGCTATCTATGGTTGGTTGCACTTTCCTGCTTCATTAGACCGACTGCAGCAATCATCTGGGCGCCATTATGCATTTATCACTTGTCGAAGACGCGATTGTCTGTTGTTGAGTTAATCCTGAAAAGGTTCCTCCTGATCGGGTATGTGTCAAAACAACGAAGTGGTGAACGTATTTTATCTTTTCCTTTAGACTTTTAGTTGCGGGCGCTGGAGTAGCTTTGGACACATACGCTCACGGGAATCTTATCATTACTCCGTACGAGTTTTTGAAATTTAACTTGGCTCGAGGCATTGGAAGTTTCTACGGAACGCATCCATGGTGAATCAAATTTGGTGTAAAGTAAGGCAAAGTAACTAATCTATTTGATGTTTCAGGTATTGGTACTTTACCGTGGGTTTGCCAAGTGTTCTTGGCATCAACACCCTTCCATTTGTGTTTGGTGTCCTGGAAACAATTCGTCATCGAGAAGTGTACCCGATTCGAAAGCAGTTACTTATCGCAATATTTGTGTCTTTGGTGTCCTTAAGTTTTGTAGAACACAAAGAATTCCGTTTTGTGTTGCCACTTTTACCACTTTGCCTGTACATCATCGCCGACACAGTTACACGTTGGAGCTACAAAGCCTCGCGAACTGTTCTTTGGCTCTTTGCTGCAGTAATACTCGCCGCAAATGCTTTCCCTGCCTGGTACCTCAGTACAGTCCATCAAAGAGGACCAATCGACGTTATGCCAAAGCTACAGGAGATTTCTCAAAATTACAAAGACGAATCTAATCGCACAGCGTCTATACTTTTCCTTATGCCCTGCCATTCGACTCCATTTTACAGGTTTGTTAAATCTGTTTTCAAATGCAAATTTACTAATTTAAGTTCTTACAGTCACGTCCATGAAAATGTAACAATGCGATTTTTAACTTGTGAACCAAACCTCAACAACAAGCAGACATACGTCGATGAAGCTGATCAATTTTATGAGCAACCTGGTCAATGGTTACGATCTCATATTCCGTCATACCCAAAAAAGGCTATGCCATCCCACCTAGTGATGTTTGAACCTTTAGCTCCAAAAATCAATGAATTTTTACTTAACTACAAAATTTTGCATAGAATAAGCAATGGAGAGGTAAATTTTCCTCATCCCCTCATAGCTGACGATAAGTTGAATAGCACTCGTCTGTTACAGTACCTGCAATACAGGACTGGAAAACACATTTTAATCTATGAACGGCTCAAGCCCGGCGAAGAAAACCTCTACAATCGACGCTCTGAAGACGAATTGCTGAGAGAAGAACAAGAAAATTTCGAACGTGGAAGCTACCCGGGTGACGGTGCTGGTGGCTACGATTATTATGACAGAGAGTCTAATGTCTTTAACTGAAAACAAAAATATGCAAAGACTGAAGAATGTGGTATCTGGAGTACTACAAAAGTACAATCAGCAATAGGGTGGGTGCGGGCCTCTTACTCTCGCGCAACACACCAAATGACATATTAGAAATTAAACTTCATGAAAATTTGTAATATTCGCTATTTTTCAATTATTTTTTTTTTCGTAAATGATGATATTGTTTTAAACATAACTGTCTTTATTTATTCTACCACGAGTGCGAGTCTTTATTTTGTGTTGATTATTTTACATGTCTTCATACCTCCTGTTTTGATTTTATGCATTTTATTCAATAGTTTCGTTTATTAGTTCCAATATACAAACTCCTTTTGGAAACAGATCAAATGTGATTTTATTCAAGCGAAAAACAATTTAAACTAAAAAACATATTTAAATAGGAAAAAACCAAATTGTTCAATCAAACGAAGACGGACTTTCTCTATTTTGTCTACATATACACAAAACCGAGTCTCACAATGGATAAGGAAAGTTAAATCCACATAAAATTGTTTTCTTTCTACCGAAATTGATCGATTTCCGTAACTCAATTCTTAAGTTTTATGAACCCAACGCTACGAATAAAGGAATTACTTATCTCTGCAAAGCTTGTCTGTCCATAGCAAAACACTTCTTTATTTTTTCTCTGTTCATGGCATATTTGCTTTTTGTCTGCTTTTACGTGTGTTACAGGATCAGATAAGATCAGTAAAAAAGAGGTATCTTGCAGAACGTCTCACTCATATTTGCTTGCATCTCAAATGATGCCATTTTCCTTGCACCATGTAATATTACACATTAGAAACCACAAGACTAATCTACCCCCTAGCGTTCCTTATGGAGTACATTAAATCGTTCATGGAGCAACCGATTTACCCTTTAAATTCCAAATTTCAACAAAATTCAGAAATTCAAGCAAGCGTTGTCTGTAAAATATTTAAATTTTCTATAGTTTTTCAGTTAGCATTAAAGTTTTGATATAATCCCAAGCAGCATATTCCTCCCAGTGCTAATTTAATTTGCAATTCTACTACACAAATTCAATTCTTCACTCTTCTACTACCGGAAGAGTGTGAAGCAATTGCAATTATTGAACATTTTCATCGTCGTGTAATTTCACCTTATGTGACAGTCAGTCTCTCTTTTACTCACCACACCTTACGGTAAAGGAAAATTTTCTGTGATCACACTTTTCATTCATTTCTTCATGTTTCGTCACTAACCACTTCTCCTCACTAATTTAATCAAAAACTACTCAATTTCAGACAAATTGATATTGGACTATTCGGAATCGGCTTATAAGCAAAAAAGTCCACCATGGCCGCTGTGATACGTAGACTTGGTCGCATTCAGAGTAAGTTTCGTAGAGAAAAACTAAAAATACGAATTATATAACATGTTTTGTAAAATAGATAAAAAAAATATAGAAAATATTCCTTTCTGTGAGTAGAGTCAGGAGTTGTATGTTATCGGGCTGACAATGAACCCTTTGATTTGAGTTATAGGCTTGTAAAGAATTTCATTGCATATTATTTGTTATTTAATCTAAATTTTCTTTCTGTTTTAGATGTAATGGTGTACAATATTCGAGCTAATTCTGACTACACCAAAACAAGGAAGAATTTGAAACTTACTGCCGAAACGAAGGTCATTTGCCAAGGGTTTACAGGCAAGCAAGGAACCTTCCACAGTCAGCAAGCCTTAGATTATGGGACAAAACTCGTGGGTGGTGTCTCACCGAAAAAGGCCGGTACAAAACATTTGGGTTTGCCTGTCTTCAAATCGGTAAGGATCTCATTTGGAAGCTGAAGATGCGGTGGTCATTGTTGTTACCTAGGTGGAAGATGCCAAAAAGGAAACCAATGCAGAAGCAACTGTAATTTATGTTCCACCACCAGGTGCGGCCAGTGCTATCATGGAGGCCATTGAAGCTGAAATGCCATTGATAGTTTGCATCACCGAAGGTATTCCTCAGCACGATATGGTACGAGTAAAGCATGCTCTTCTGAGGCAAGAAAAATCTCGTCTAGTCGGTCCAAATTGCCCGGGTATCATTGCTCCTGAGAAGGTACGTTGATTTTTATTATTAATATCAAATCTATGCAAACACCGGCATATGATTGTGAGAATTTCTTTATCATGAAAATAGTTCAAAGTCCAATTTTGTGACTTATGAACTTTGATTTGGTGTGGGATTGCGTACGGCAGCATTTGTCTCAAGGGACAATCATTTTGGTTCGAATGATGAATAAGGTCCAATCGTGATGGTTATCTTTTCGTATACGTCATCAGTGATTATCTTTGTGTAGGAACTGAATTCGGGAGTGCATATGCGATGAGTTTATGCAATGAATTTGCCTTTGCATAATTAATTGAGAACAATCGTTGTCTGTAGCCTTAGTCTTGAATTGGCCGTGATCCAATTAGAAACATGCAGTTCGCTTTGTGTGTGTATGTAGAACACCGTTTGTTTGGCCTTGGAAATGGTCTAATTGAAACTTTCAGATGCAGCTCATCCATGAATTCTAAGCTGACCAAAGAGCGTAAAAGTTCCAGTGATGCTAATGAAATGCAATTTCCACTATGCTGCTGAGGGTAATTGATTTTCATGAGCATTTTTGTTAATACGCCAGTATAGGAATGGCACCAATTGTATATCGTTCTCGTTTGCTTTCCTTTTCTCGCTTTCGACACTGTCAGGGGCTGCTTTAAATAGAATACTGATAAATGAAATCAGAAGATGTGATGTTTGTTTGTTTACCACTAGGGTCACGTTGGACTTAGTTTTCAGAGCGATAATCCAAAGCGAATATACAAGCAATCGATTTATGTGTAATGTTTTCACACATTTTTTTCTTAAATTTTATTCCATACCATTACCATCGTTTAATAAAAGTGTGGAAGCTTTTTTTCTTTGCATCACGTTCAATATATGCGCAAACAATCACCAAATGAATGACCTTATGTGCTTTTGAAAGTCGCAAGATGGTGATCACTTTCAGTTTCGCTTTTGCTCAAGTATTTTTATGTTATTTCGGTATGAATTCGTATTGGTAAGGTGGCATTCAAAGTAATTGTTCGCATAATGAGACGGCTACGTTAAACACGACGCATAAACTTACTCATGTTTTCATTACCGATGTCTGTTACGTTTTCTTCGCATATATTTTATATATATATAACAAACTTTGAGGGGATAAACTTTTTTTTTCACTGGTTGAGGAAATTCTATGCTTATGGTTGAAAGAGAGGTATAAATGCACTACGTGCCTCAACACGAGGGTAGCTTATTCGATTCATGATGTACTATGTTTATTTTAATGTGAGTGCAGCAAAACTACGGAAGTATGAAACTAGGAGCATAGTTTATGCGTACGGAAACAGAGTTCGCATTGTTTTGTGTATGGTTTGCGTTCGTCACTAATTGCAAAATGCATATAGAACCATGGAAATGTAATCCACTTTTTCTGCTCAAGATTTAATCCTGCAGAGATGGATCGATTTCGTTTTTTTGTTATTGCTGTTACTTTTCAAAACCCTATTTGAAGCTATTTTTTGTTAGCAAAATTGTTTTTCATTGACAAAGAAAAGCGGCATTTAGTGGCGCTTGATTTGAATTATAATACCTTTCAGCCAAACTCTGAGGTTCTGCCAAAACGGCTATATGTGTGACTTGATGGAACACAATTCTCTTTCAAAGGCTTAACCAGGGGCACACGGACGATCGCATTCTATTTTTAATAACACATAGGAACAAAGTACATAAAACACAGTAAGATTTTTCTCGCCAGCAGTTCTGACTTGTCCCCTGCCACATTTTACAACTCGAACGAATTTAGATGAGGCACTTGTACGTAATCCAGGTTTGGATGTCGAGGTTCTTGCGCTTTACCAGGAGATGAATACAGACGGCTAATGCTGTCCCTAGCGTTAATTATAGCCAGCCATACTGAAATGGTACCAAACGGACTCTTGCTCATGGAATGTGGAATCAAAGTATACATAATTGGTTGAAATTGAGGTTTCCTCTACTTTGTCGACACTTTCAACAACGCCTCCCAGAGCGTGGTGAATTTTGAGCGGAATGCTGATTTTACTGCTATACTATTTTCGCCATAAACATTCCGTCGCTGCAAAATTTTATTTTGTCAAGGGAATATACAGAGACTTTAATGAAATTACAATACTTCCTTGTGTTATGGTTATCGCAAAAGTGCGACTGTACATGTGTTATGCTTTTTATGGTAATTTCGGATGCGGAAGAGAAGCTTTTCAAAATCCCAATGCATTATCTTCAACTTGAGAAGGATGAAATTTAAAACGGCAGCATTTTGGGTCTACATATTTTTTTGTAAAATTCTGTATTGACATCAAATAGATATAATTTGCGAGAAAGCATAACGACATTTTCAGTCTTATTCGTTTCTTCGCAACACAAAATGCATTTTATTTTGATTTTTTTTATTTTTCTCTTTTTGTATCCAGTGCAAGATCGGTATTATGCCTGGTCACGTACACAAGAGGGGCAAAGTTGGTGTTGTATCCAGATCAGGAACATTGACATATGAAGCCGTGGATCAAACTACACAAGTAAGATTCTTTTCTTTTAAATCCAAGCATTATGAATACAAAATTGACAAATTAGGTTGGATTGGGGCAAACCCTCTGCGTCGGAATTGGAGGCGATCCATTCAATGGAACTGACTTCATTGATTGTTTGGAAGTTTTCATTAACGATCCCGAAACCAAAGGCATCGTTCTTATTGGAGAAATTGGTGGTGTGGCAGAAGAAAACGCTGCTGAATATCTCATTCAATACAACTCAGTAAGTTTTGCAGTTCATTCATATCCGTTTCATTTCTAACTGTAAAATTGATGTAACGTTCTTTTTTTGTGTAACAGGGTCCAAAAAGGAAGCCTGTTGTGTCATTTATAGCCGGTCTAACAGCGCCACCCGGGCGTAGAATGGGTCATGCTGGTGCAATCATTTCCGGAGGAAAGGGTGCTGCTGGGGACAAGATTAAAGCACTCGAAAAAGCCGATGTTATTGTTACTAGAAGTCCCGCCCAGATGGGAAAGGAACTCTACAAAGAAATGAAGCGTAAGGAGTTGGTTTAAGGGGAGCATTCGCCATCAATCCATCACAAACCAAATTGGGAACTCCACACTCAAAAATCGACCGTTAAATTCAAGTGTATTCGAAACTGATAAGTCTTAGTTTGAAAGACAAACTAATTTCAAAATAAAACAAATAAAAAAATAGGCCCTAAGAATGGAATCGAAATGTACTTTACTTCTTTGCATTGAGATGTTATTTTCATAATTTTCCAAATTTTAACTCAACTGCCATGGGGTATGAATATGTAACTCGCAAACGTTGAACGACAGAAGAAACGACAACAGCCTAAGATAATCTACTGTTATTAGTTTAGAAAATATATTCGTTATACAATATCTATCACTACAAACTGAAAGAAAGAAATGAAAACAAAGGCCTCAACAGTAAGCCAAAATGAACTGAGCTCACAGCGTATTTTATTTTTAATAAGGAAATAAAAACTCTGATACACATATAATTTCTTTTCAAACATGTTGTGTGTTCGTTTCGTTTTCAAACATAAGAAAAATCAGCCAATATTTAAGGGAACACCGATCGTATTCAGCTTTGGAAAGACCTATGCACCATACTCACCGTTGTTTTGCGGCACCAATATATACACATGTATTTGTACACAAATGGGTCTACACAGTTTGCCTTGTTTTCTTACATGTTAAGTGACTGCTAGTAAATTTAACTATCTTTTTTAATTATGATAAATTCGAGAACGAGAGTATATTTTGTAATGTTATCTTTAGCTCAGTTATAGATATATTAAATCGAAAATCTGCCAAGATGTAAAACAAAATCTTAAACTAATAAATGGTGTCTATAAATAATAGTACTTGCATTTTATATGTACTCAGAATTGCTACCCTTTCTGCTGGCTATCTGTTCATGTTCCTAACACGTGTCACAACTGTTGTGTCTGAAACGAGTGGTAAACCAATGATGGATATTTGTATGAAAGTAAATAAATTCTGTGAAGTCCCGAACTCAACAGACTGAAGTAAATAAACATTTTTTAAACATATAAGATTCTCTAAGTGTTGTGAAAGACCGTAAGATTTGAAAAATATATATGAACTTCTTGCATTAATTTAACAAATTTTTCAATGATGGCTATTGCCGGCGTTGAAGTTCATGACGATTGCTTCACTTTCATTGTAATCAGCGCAATCATTCGAATGGGGAATCACGACAAACTCTTTTCTACATTCCAGTTTAGCACGTCAACAAGCGTTACGACAACTTGCACCTTGTTTAAAAAGAAAATACGTTCTTTGAATTTATAAATATTTTATTCAAACAGAGCACTACAGTAATCTCCTCACCGATTCAATTTCAACTTGTACTCATAGTACTACATACGGTCAGAACTATAACTTGTTATCCATTCGTAGTATATCTATAAATCTAGAAAAAAAAAACACTATAGCTGCAGCGCTCAATGCGATTCCAAGTCCTGATAATGTGCTAGCAGAGCTAAAGACCTGTGATACATCTATCAAGATCATCTAATAATAGGTGTATATAAAAACTATATTTCATTGATAAAATTTAAAGAAGACCTCGCTTTGACCACTTACCGATAAAGAAAATAAAATTCCCGGGAGCTTGTATATCTCATTCCTTATTGATCTTAAAGTTTGAAAAAGGCAGATAATGTATTCTTTATTAAGCTGCCAGTTTTAAAAATAATGTATATTTCTAGACGTGGTGTGATCAGAGCAGCCGAAAGTTTTGTCGAAAGAAAAGATTAGCATGTTAGAGATGCCGGTTTAAGAACTCCACATAACAGTCCACTTTGAACACAAACGCTTACAACGGTTCCCCTCAGAGACTATTTGAATTTGGATTTCAATTCAGCAAATAAAAAGGTGGTGAAAAGTGGATGTAAGATTTGGCACCCGGAACATCCGGACACATGCTACTATCTATTCACAATTTCATTTCTTGAATTCGAAAATTTTTTTACGAAATCCGTATAATTTATAGTGAAATACCTTCAATCTCAAATTTATTGAATGTCGGTGTGAAGGAAAGGCATTTATTTTCGTTTCGAATATGCAATAGTTCTAAGACTCTGAGGAAAAAATTAATGCATGTTTGAGTTCATTTTGTTTCTTTTTCCTTTATCGCTTGGATTAGCAAACACACATTATAATCTAAACGACGACGTACTTCGTGTCATCTGGATTAATCTCGGTTTCACCGACAACTCCACATATCTGGTTTCATTTAACAAGAGACTGACTTAAGGCTTCCTATCATTAACTTTTTGACTAGGACCTTTAAAATCCATACAACCCATTATTATGTATCTCCTCCTGATGTCATCAACAGAATATTTATTTCGAAAAGAGCAAAAGAAGAAACAACCTCCTACATTTCTTCGTTAAATCCTTTTCGCAAAGTTTTCTTTCGATTTCATTTGCCTTTATAATTGCTGGCCGGGGGTCACTTAGCATGAACACCGATCGATGTTACACAAAATGATTTATTCTTGAATGCCGGCTAAGAGTAATCAATTCTGTGACAAGCTTGATTTAAGTGGATTGCTTTGACGCTTATAATGGTCATCTTATCAAATTAAGAGTTGATTTATACAAGCTGTCATTACCATCCCCAGCAAAGCAAATTAAGATCCACATTGAACGGTCAAGGGTTATCGGATGTTTTAGGCTGTCTACGCATAGATTACAGTCGCTTTGAATGTTGGTTTTAAAATAATTTTATTTAACAGCAGATGTCCATATTGCAAAGCAAACATTGAGCCAACAAGAATAAGCTTACTCATACATATGTTTATATCACGATTAATAATATTCTTCGTTTTATTGGGTCCCTAAACATGCATAAAATTTGGACGTGGAAGTTTGCAAGAACTTAAGTCCAGTTTAAGTTAATTTAGTTGCTCTCCACAAGTGATGTCTTCGAGTCCACAGTGATGAGTTGCAATAGGGAACCATTGCTTGGACGTTCTTTGCCCTCTGTCCATTTCTGCAATAGCCTGAAAATAATAAAAAAAAAAAATCAAATAAGTGGAAAGTGTTTCAAAAATACATATCATTGTATACATACTCAGCTACTTCAGAGAGTGGTGTCCATGTGGTAAAATCTGCTTTCGGCATCCACTTCCTGTTCATTGGCGTGTCCAGAGTTACAGGAAGGATTGATAACACAAGTGAATTAGCAGGCATACCGGACTCTTTTTCTGCCAATGATTTAGTTAGTTGATGAACAGCTGCCTTAGCCAAACCGTAACCAATCATTCCGGGAGTTCCCTTAAGAGCCGCCTTTGCACCAGTGAATGTTAGAAGACCACCCTCCTTTAAATACTGCGCAGCAACAGCTGCTGAGATTGTCGATGTCCATACACTCTGACGCCACATAAGATCCGAATTTTTGGCGAGATCTATTAAATAAATCCAATTAGACTCACTTATAGTTTCAATTCGATCCCTTACCTTTTTTGGCATTGCCACCAGCCCAGCCGCCAGCAACGCATATGATTGCATC
This sequence comes from Eristalinus aeneus, assembly GCA_955652365.1. Lineage (NCBI taxonomy): Eukaryota > Metazoa > Arthropoda > Insecta > Diptera > Syrphidae > Eristalinus > Eristalinus aeneus. Next base: position 47,541,525 of record OY019134.1, on the reverse strand, counting down.
AAGTTTATCTGCGCCAAGTGCTTCACCAACTTTACTTACCACGGCATCCTCTTGCTCGGGCCAGGATGCATCACGTGGCACCACAATACTCAAATCAGCCTTTTCATTTTCGCTCAAATCAATGCTTCCAACCCACTGAAATAAATTTCAAAATCGGTTTCATAATTGTTTAGATACATTGAATTCTTAACTCCATACATAGTTGTTAGCCTTGAAATGAGAGACACACGCAGCACCAAGTGCTCCCCGTCCACCGTAAATAAGAACTCGTCCTACGGACATTAAAACGTTTTTCGCCAGCCTGCACCTAGATGTGAACGCCTTGGATCAACCAAAGCAACTGAGTTCTTGCTTGAATAGTGAAACTCGGCTTTGCCTCTAGATTGTTATCTTCTCTTTGAATGTGTGCCAGTTAGAATCTGTGAAGTGGAGAACTACTCTAGCATTAGTCTTATGTGAAGAGAAAGCCCTGCAGTAGCAATTAGTTCGGCAAAAAAAAAAAAAAAAAACCAACACAACCAGAATAACAACCAACTGTTGCGAACCCCCAACAACAGAAATCCCCTCGCTTTTGAAACAGGTTTTCCTGAGTGTGAATAAACAATGTTCTTCTCATTAATTCGGGCTTAGTACTTATGAATTTTTTGTTAATCATCATTTTTAATGCCGTGGCGCACCTGAAAATCTGTAGTCAAATTTGGATAATATTTTACGCCTTAAGTTAATGACTGTCTATCTAAACATTAATTTTATTGGGATAGTTCAGTTTTATGTGATAATTCTGTAAATTGATTTTATTTTTATATCAAGAAGTTTTTCAGGAATTACCTTAGCACTTGCTCTGCAGATCTACGAAAAATCACTCGAATGTTTCTGACACTTTGCGCTGAGTTGAGTGGTAATCCGTACAGTATCTTCCAAAATGTGTGCGCTGTAACAGTAGGGACTTGTTTGGATCACAACCAACCTTGAACATGTTTTTTTTTCACTCCCGTTTACCGTAGGATTTATCAAAAACAAACTGCTGAAACATATGTTTTTTTTAAAGAGCAGGTATAGTTTTTACAAATTTAAAATTATATATCTCTCGAGAATCCAATGTGAAGCTCTGTTTATTTAATAACCACATTAAACCGCTCTTTATTCTAGTACTGTAACCTTCAATTTTTGGCATGCATTGCTGCCAACATAATGGTAAGAAACAAAAATTAAAAAAAAATGAGAATTTCTCCCGTCGTGGTCGTGTCAATTTCTTTTCGCTTCATTCGGGTTTATTTGTCCTTCTGATTGTAATTTATTGTTAAAAAATATATATAAAACTCACGGACATATCGGTGTGTTTTTTATATTTTCTGTCGTAATAATATATTACCTGTGTATTGTGCAATGCCCCTGTACCCCGCCACACAATGGAGCGCCGTGTAAAATTGAAAACAATAAACCCACATATCACCTGTAAAATTTGCGGAGGATACTTTATTGATGCCACCACAGTCACCGAGTGTTTACATACATGTAATTCGCGTTAACTTGTGTTTGAATTTCGTAATTATCAATGCTAAATCCCTTGCCTATTTGCAGTCTGTAAAAGCTGTCTAGTGAAGCACCTTGAAGAAAAGAAAACATGTCCCACATGCGAAAATGTCATACATCAATCTCACCCACTACAGTATATTAGTTTCGACAGGACAATGCAGGACATTGTATATAAATTGGTACCAAATCTACAGGAAGGTAAGCTACTCTCAGTTAACGCATTATCAGGTGCATTTTGTGGATATGATGTGGTTCGTTGTGTGTGGTCGTTTTAGATGAAACCCGGAGGGAGCGAGACTTCTACAAGAGTCGAAACATGCCTTGTCCGAAAGATCAGCCTCAGAATCATGACGATGACAATGAGAAGGTCAATGAAGCTCATGCTGAATCTGATTACCATCGGCAAGACGAACAAGTCAATGTGTGTCTTGAGTGTATGAGTAACAATTTCAAAGATCTTCAACGACGATTTATTCGGTGTAGTTCGCAAGCGACAATAACGCATTTAAAGAAGCTGGTTGCGAAAAAGATTCTCAACGGGATCGATAAGTATCGTGAGGTGAGTGTATGATTAAACATTTTACATTTACTGTTTGTATATTTGATAACGGCAACAATATGAATTTTGTCTTACTTCGATGATCATGTGCTGTGACTTAGCTGAGTAAGGAAACATTTCAGAGGTTTTAAGATTCGTTCTTAAGAACACCTGGCGGTCGATGAACTCATTAATAACCATATCAAAAATCACCAGCTGGTTGCTAAATTCACAAGGTCGCGCTGAACAAAGGAATTGAATTTAGATAATAATGAAATCGGTTTTTTCGATTCACGATGCGTGCGGATTTTTTTAATTAAGCCAATTATGCGTCGGCGATGTGCAAAGAAATACGGGTTAAAAAAAGCAGCTAAAGTAGGGCTTCATTTTTATCACATGGTCAGGTGTTTACGTGTATTGTTTTGTGTTCCAAATGTATGCGCGTATACAAGAAATTGATTGCATGACAATGTTCAGAATATTTGACTAATGGTTATTTCGGTGCTGTGACGGAACATCCTAAGAAAGAAGAAAAATTATGTTCAAAAGTAAATGTGCAACAATATAGCGCATCGCAGCCATTCGTGTGTGCATTGTCAAATGATTGAATTTTGGAATAGACAAACGAAAATAGAAAAAAAGGTTTTCGTCTTGCTTGTGAGATTAGTTTGCGTTTCCCACAGTCTGGCAATATGTACCGTTTTAGCTTCATTGAATAGTTTCGGCTGCACCCGTGTGCCGCCTTCTAAATGTAAGTTGTTACCTTATAATCACTGGCTCATTGTCTCCTTGGGTTGGCAAGTAGATCTAAGTCCTTGATCATGACCTTGCACCTGCTTCCAACTTCTGCTGCCCTTTTTTTTTACATAAAAAAAATACGTGACCTTCTTTTCAATGTTTCAAAGCATCGCGAGGCAGATTTTGCCCAATTTATTTCATCAATTCACTTTTCGGGTGTCGACAGTGATTCGTAATATAATTTTGATTTTTGTTTGTCAATCTAATTTCAATAAAAGAAACTTTCTGCAATAGCAGGTTTTATTTTTTTTTTATTAATTTTACCATAATAAAAATTTCATCACCGTGTCGGACAGGGTGTTATCGTTTATAATTTAAGTGCTCATCAACATTCTGTATCAAATCGTTTTTGGCAAAGCTTAGAGCGGTGTAGGTGAGCAGACTTCGGGAAGAATTACGGTTCTTTTTACTACTGGTTGATGAAATAACAACGAATATATGGTCGGTGTATTTGTCTTTCTCAAGGCTTCCTAATGCCTGCTGTAATTACTGTAATAAAGCTCTTTTCGATAACTTTTTATGGTCGTAGGCAAATTTGTCAACCTATCACTAAGAAAGTCTGGGTTCGATTCCCAGCTGAACACCTCGAATTTCTCACGGCACCAATTCACGACACGAGTAATTGATGAGCAAGCTAGACCTGGTCCCCTGTGGGCTGTCGCGCCATATTACTATTTTTATTCGTAAAAGCAAAGGAAAATGTTTAAAACGGAGTCGAAGAGACGTTGAAAATTAAAGCAATATAAAGTTTAAGGTGCAAAAGCTTCAAACTGTGACTGCCAGTCTGACGAAATTGGAACAATCTCCCCAATACCTTTGTTAAATGAATAAGTTGTACAGCAATTTTGTTGCTTTTGTTTGTAAGCATCGACTTGAGTTAACTATTTACCTCCAGAAAGACTGAATATTCGGGAACTCAAGATTCAATCGACAATTTCATTCATGGAACAAAAGGCAAGAACTGAGCGAACAATTCTTCGGATTATTTAATCAACATATACAACTTTCACACCAATATACGAGTCACCATTTGTCTAACAACTGTCACCACCTCCTTGGTGGTGTTCAAAACACTCAAAGAGTATTAACAGTCTAAGAAAAAGCTTCGCAAACCTCGTCGTTCTGAGTCAGTAAAAAATTGTAGGCCTCTTCTACTCGTGAGAGAACAGTAGCGGGCACAACACGAGTAGTTGATGAGCAAGCTAGGCCCTGGTCCCCCCGTGGACTGAGGCGCCATCCAATTATTATTATTTCTAAGATAGAGAGAGAAAGATATCGGCAAAAGGTACCTGACCCTATATATAAATGGCTTATCATTTTCCAAAAATAATGAAGTGAAGAAAGAATAGTAATTTAATATATATGTGGAAGGATATAACAGAGCAAGCTATAATCTCTTCAATATAAGGTGACGTTGGACTACGAGTACTGGGTGACTCTCACTTAGGCCGCATTGGAAGAATAGTTTAAAAGCTTGCGTAAATTTGAGTGTGTTAAAAAGGTTGCAAGAACTTTAGGAGGTATTTCTAGACGTGCAGTAGGTGTTGAAGGATTCTTTGATTAATACAAACAATGTTCTTTTGTTGTTCTCTGGAAAACAGATGATCCATTCCCTTTATTTGTTAGATTAATACTAAATTGGTCTTATTCATTGAACTCTGATAGTAAATGGTTTAGGCGCTGCTGTTAAATCAACAGGAATTGAGACAACACGTTTTCAAAATTTTTTTTTCAGCATTAACGTTTCTTTTACTTATGGGATTAGTCACATAGAGCTAAGCATTTGCAAATTTCAATTTCCTAAAAGTAAGCGTACTGTTTGTTCTAATCATTTTTGAGAAATTTGAAATCAAAGTAATTCCAAGTGTTGAAATTTTGTTGAATTTTCTTACTAGTCTGTCAAACCCGTCAATCCTTTTTAATTTTCTTACCTTTTACCAAAAAGGCCCAATTTCAGTTTACATTTAGTTAAATAGGGGAAATCCAAACAAAATGTCTGCAGTTTTAATCTATTGGGCACTTCTTTCTGGCTTTCAAATCTTTGAACGCTATTTTTTATGTAATGCAATATTTTAAAAAATTCATTAGATAAACCTTTGCACGACAAATCGCTTATGTGTTTTATGTGTGCCTAAGCATATTATAATATCTCGCTGGAGTTGACTTCAGAATGAACCAGAACCAGAACTACTCTGGCTCTATATTTTCCCATTCATCTTAGTATTCTAATACTACGTTTGTTATGTTTAACCACGTTTTTCTATTGAATTAAAAAAAAATAGTTGAAACTGATCGAAATTCTTTCTTGCTTACGGCTGACAAGCGGAAATATAAAACTTTCACTTATTGTACTGTTATTTTCTAATATAAAATAAAGCTTTTCGTCCAGCCTCCAGCAAACAAAACATTTATTTTTTCCAATTAAAATAATTAATTAATTGTCAAAAAAACCCTAATTTAATGTATAAACATGTAATCGGTTTAGCTCGAAATACAGCCGTATTTTGTTGATCTTATTCAATCTCTTTAACTTAGCGTTCTGTTTCCTATTTCAGATCGATATTTTGTGCAATGAAGAACTTCTGGGGAAGGACCATACATTAAAGTTTGTGTATGTAACCCGATGGAGATTTCGCGAGCCACCTCTTCGACTTCAATTTAGGCCTAGGGTAGACTTGTAAAAAAGCCACAGAACACCAAAACAGGTAACACCTTTTTGTTTTTCTCAGAAACCAGAAACAAATATTTATTTAATAAAGTCCAACAAAAGAATTATTTTATGTAATTAAAATATTTACCATTAAGAACAAAATATATAAATCATATGTATAGTATAAAAAGCCACTGAAAATGAAGAGCAGTTAAACATAAATTAAAATATAAAACAACACAGAGATAAGATAAAGAGAATAAGAAACTGATAACATTAAACTTATTACGTTTACATACAAAAGAAAGCGAAAAAAACAAACCATAATGTCTTAAGTAAAGTAATTTATCTGTAAAGATCGATAGCGAAACGACTTGACGAGATGTGACGAAAACAAAAGTAACCAGGTCTCGCTAGCAGGCACATAGTGAAAATTATGTAAATTTGAAAACGGAAAATAAAATATTTTGTAATATTTTCATACAAGAAACGATATAGAAGAATCAGATTCATACAATTTTTACATTTACAAAAAGGAAACGAAACAAAAAACAAAAATGTATTTATATTTACATAAGATGCAATTTCTTAAAATAAAAGCAAAATATTACTGAAGGAAGAGGATCACAATATATATACAATATATTTATGAATAAGGACTAGAAAATGTTAAGTAATTTATTTAAGAGAGAGGGAGACTCAGTTGTTTCAGCTGTTCTCTTCTTTCTACGAGTGTGTTCGCGAAAGCGGGTAATGTTTATATTTTGTGTTTCAACATTTCGTTAGTAACATTTTTTTCAATTTTGCTTTAAATACAAAATATGTATAGTGTAATTATCACACATAGGTAAATTTTTATTTTATTAGATCCCAACTGTCAACTGAACCTCTGTTTCTGTCAATATCGTTTTCTTAATTCTCTCAATTATTACAAAATGTCACTGTCAGCCTGCAAGGGCTACCGTTGTTTTAAATTTATCAACCAAGCGTATTTTTTCATTTCTGTGCATTTGTGGAGTTTACACAAATAAAAATTTGTTTGTAAATAGAAAAGGAAAAAGAACATAATATGTATTTCATCAACAAGCATAAACTTCTTTGGCACTAATTTTTAGCTTAGCTATTTACATATAGTTTTGTTAGTTTATTTTTAAAATTTTTATTTTATTTTTTTAGACTATTTTTTTTTCAATTTTTTACATACTTAACACTGAAGTCAATAGAAGTTTGTGTTTCTACTGTACATTTATAAATAAGAAAAATATAATTGTAAAAAAATAAAGTTATATATTCTATAAAAAAAAACATGCTTGAGGTGTTTTACTGCAGGTTTGGGTATACAGGTTGAAACACAATTCTTGTAGATCAGCTACGGAATGGTCTTTTCATTCAAATATTAACGAAATTTAATAGTACAGGCGACTGTACTAACAAGTGTCTTGTCAGAGGATAGGAATTGGAAAGCACGCAGACTTTCAAGTATAAAAATCGTGAAGAAGGGGAAATAGTAACTATAATTGTATGGCGCGACAGTCCACAGGGGTACCAGAGCTACCTAGCTTGCTCATCAACTATTCGTGTTGTGCGCGCTACTTTTCTCTCACGAGTAGAAGGGACCTACAGTTTTTTGCCGACTCCGAACGGCGAAATTTGAGAAACTTTCTTAGACAGTTATTACTCTTTGAGTGTTTTCAGCAGCTCGAAAGAGGTGGTGCCGTGAAAAATTTTAAGTGTTCAGCCGGGAATCGAACCTAGACCCTTCGGCGTGTGAGCGTCACACTCTACCCATTACGCCACGGCGGCCACAAGAAGGAGAAAGAGTGAATTAAAAAATCTATCAAAAGCTTTGAGTTTGGACACGCAAGCAAAGAAACAGAAAGCAAAAAAAACTTTCTAATGCTATCTGCCGTCATGTATAAACGAAAAAACGAACCCGTGTATAAAGAAGCAATTATTAGTGATGCCAACACTGGCATCTTTTATTTGCAAAACAAAGATATTCTCAAGTTGATGAAGACACAGTAAAGATCGAAGGAAAAGTATAAAATACAAAACGAAAAGACTTTAAAAGCTCTTAAATTTTTTTAAATCGTCAATTCCTTTTATCGGAGGAAACGAAGGTCTTAGACGCATGTTTGCTAACTACCTGGGCACAGAACTGCATTCTATTGAAACCGTTTCGGTCAGAAATTTACCATCGTTTCATATTTTTTCACATTCAGGAAGAAAAATGTTAAGAAATCAAGTTCTGTACAGAGTACAAGAATTGCACAATTTTCATCCCACATTTTGACACGAATTTGGCAGAACTATACGAAAGGCGTAATTTTTAGATTTTAAATTTGCGCCAGCGAATGGTAATTATATCCTTCGTCAAAAAAATATGTGAAAACTAGAACAACCGTGTAGTCAAACCTTTGTCTTTCTATCTTCCTATTTTTCTTAATTATAATGCCATAAGTCAAAAATATCTGTACGTAATATGGGCCGAGCGAACCCTTTTAAACATAAAAAACAAAGAGAACTTTGTCAGTGTAAATTTATTTATTTTCATCTTAAGCACGTACACAATGAAATATCTATTAAATTTAGTACTGTCGGGGACGAAAATGTCCTCTGCCGTACGAATTTTGTATATATCTTGGCGGTCGAAAGTGTCTGGGTATAAATGGAATTGGCGGTGGCAACGCGGGCCTCACCATGTAAGGAAATCTTGGTGGTGGCGGTATCATAGGAGCTCCCCATGCGGGCTGCATCTAATAAAAACGTTAAATATTTTTTTCTAAGTTCTCTGCAATTAAATGGGAGAAACTTACATAAGGATATTCGACAGGAACAGGTATCGGAATAAACTGTGTCATAGGCTGTAACCTTTCCTCGCCTAGTTCCTCTCGACGACTCCTTCTTCTTCTCTCACGCGAACGTGATCTGCTGCGACTGTATGCACTACGATATCGAGAGCGATAACGATCACGATCACGATCACGACTTGATGATCTTCTATCACGATATCGACTAGTATGCGAAACAGGACTTCTTTTCCGGCGCTCGTAACTTAGGCTGCGAGATCGCCTTGATCTTCCATAAACTCGTTCAATGCGATCCCGCTCTCGCTTTTGATCCAAAAAATATGGAACTTTCTCAGCAGATTCCCTTTTGGAGTTTTGAGATCTCGTTGAGTTCGTTCTGTATCGATTTCGATCATCAGGGCTACTAGAGGAATCCTGTGAAATACTCTAATTTGTTAGAATTTTATGTTTTTGCATTTCGCTTGTTCACTTACCGAAGATGAATCTCTGCGGGCAAATTGTTTAGTTGGAGTTGCAGATCGATTAACGCGCACATCCGCATGAGAAAATAGTGGCTTTGAACCTTCACCTAGATTAAAACAAAAGTATTTCATTAGCGTAAAAACAACGCAGTCAGTCAATAATGGATGAAGTTTGTTGTTGTTTCGTACACATTATCAATCAATTAACTTTTAATTTAGGTAATTAAATGCTTAAATTAAATATATAAATTATATTTTTGTTGCTCATTTATGTAAACTAAATAGATATTATTTCTCATTTTTAAGGACGCGTGAATGCTTTGTTTTATTTCAGGTATTCCATGCTAATTTTCATTAGTTTTAATGTTGATTGGTGAACATGTGTTGATTGGCGTAAACTCGAATTATGTTGATTGCAGAACGTAACTGTTGAGCGAATGTTGGTAAAAGTATTGCGTGTTGGGTGTTGCTGAAAACAATAGAGTCAACATTTTCGATTTTTGGCGTTTTTTTCATCTCTTTGTTTATAGAATTAATGTTGATTGAAGACTTTTTTGGTTGAATGCAGTAGTTGATGATGAAGTTGCCTGTCGATTGTTCCCGTACTGCTGCTAGAATGCTAAACCTACCTTAAGAACATCAAGTTGCAATTAAGTGTTTCTAGGAATTTGGGTCGTTGAGCCTGAACTTTTGCGGCTCAGTAGGTTATACAAAACAAAGAGACTGTCTATATTTTGTTTCTTTTAACCTAAGAATTCAGCTTTACATATTAGCCCCGACGTGAAATAGTCAAGACGCTTTCTTTTTTGCAATGTTGATACCATACTTACTGAAGCTTTTGTCATTAAGTCACAAAAACACTGGTTAAGACACAAGTTTTAAACACTGGCTATGACACAAGTTTTAAAAGTGATAGCTGCATCTAAAATAAAGTCTAAAAGGTTTTCCTTTTTAAGATGGCGCTTTATTCCAGAGTGGAAGTTGTCTTCAACCAACAAATCTCTGCAGTTTGTAGTTTCTCGCGCATGCTGATTGAAGTCTTTTCCGAGCTGTGTGTGGGTTCTTTGACGGGAAGATTCTCATTTGGGATTTTTCAATTAATCAGATCTAAAGACTCATTGTCATGTTACGGACGGTTTTTGATCCTTTCGTTTAGATGCCATCAACGCAAAAATTTCCGAAAACCCTACGCAGAACAGTTCACTCGAAATGTTAGACATATTTAGCTTAGAAAGCTATATTAGAAATAAAATCAAAAAGTCGCATAAAAAGTGTAAGAGTTTGTCTGTCCAAAACGGCTGTTCTTAAGAAGCACTCCAATCGTATTTCGATGAAAGTTTGAAAAATACTATACAATATACAAATAGCGCTTCTTCTTATACATGGAATACATTTGACTAATAAAATATGATTACTCATTAAACATGAAGAACACATAGCGCAATAAACAAATGAAATGAGTACAGGCAACAATAAATACGCTGAGAAAATAGAATATTTCCGCATCACACTAAGGAAAGTAAGGGAGATGATGGTTTCTTTAGCCAGGGATTCAATAGAATACACAAGTATAAGAAAGTATGCAACTCCAAATTTGTTCCAACCTATACTCGCTTTACTTCATAGACTTTGAGTATCAAAAAATATATTGCTCACTTACAAAAGCAATTCAATGTATAGCCCCATATACTGAAATAAACACTGGCTGCCTTGCCTTATTCTGTTCAACAACTTTTTTGACCCGGAACGATAATAGACAAAATGAGAAATTTTTGAGTTGTTAAACTTTAGCCAGAATGCAATGAGACACCTACATACACATTGAAATCATAGGCCACAAGATAAACAGCATAAACTTGAATTCAAATAGTGCTCATCACTCAATTTTTTTCTTTCGTTACTCTTCGCCATCACATTCCCAAACACTCACATTGAGTAGTTCGAAAATTACAGAACTTAACACTTAACAAAATATATTCTTGCATTATTTTCCTTGTGCATATCTACATACATACACAGACTTAATAAATTAAAAATTGTTTTGCTAAAACTTTTGCTACTCACTGTTTCAGTTGTCACCTTCCTTCCATTGTTCGCATCTAGGATTAGGATGTTGATTGTAGTCGTTAACTCTTCAGACAACAAATATTAGTACGCCGAAAATTCATTTTTTTTTTTTCTCAATTCTAAAACCGCATTCATTCAATGTTGCAATTGTTGTCGATAGAAATATAAAAACATAGGATTACCATGATACAAAATTGAAATAATTACCAAGTCGTCTTTTAATAACAAGATCGTTTGGTTCAACTGTACGCTTAACGGAATAAGGTCCTTTTTTAACAGCATCTGAAGCGACCTTTTGTTCGATTGTAAACTTTGTTGATGAACTTGTGGATTTTCCACCAGTCGAGGAAGTTGCCGGTTGTGGTGATGTCTTGCGAAACCGCTTTACCTTGTCTCCTGATGCAAAGACCAAAATATCAATCCAATTTTCGTAATTTACTCTTGCTAACATACCAGTTTTTGTGCTCATAATGATTTTAGTTAGACATGGAACGAGTTTATTCTAAAAAAAATAATTGAATCCGAAAATCAACGCATTTGCACAGACAAAATAACGCTGATTTCGATTTTGACAATTGGCATTTGAACTGTCAACCAAATTTCAACAGGGTGGAATAACAAGAAATAGAAGAACTTACTTCAAGTGATGCCAAATCTACTAGCTAGATTATTTTTAAGTTGCTTCAATTAGATCATCTTGCGCTATACAACATATAATTTGTACGATATCCGCACGTAATTCTCACATTTGTTAAATTGTAAATACGAGGTGTATTTTTGTAGTATATATAAAATATCTAATATTTTGGAAAAATATTTAGTTTTCGTTGCAGTAGTAAGCTTACCAGCACAAAATATGGCTAGTAACCCCCAATTAAAATTTTCCCGCCATGTTGTAATAAGTTTTGTTGTAATAAGTTTTTCTCAAGTTAACAATAACAATTAATTGTTCAAACAATATTGTATTCTTAACTCAGCTAAATTGCGAAATATATTATCATTTACTAAATTGTCTTATTTCTCCAAAATTCTATATAAAATTTTTACAAATTGTACATAATTAAAGAAAGAAAGACGGCGTCGGTGCGGAGACATCCGTTAGTCTTTTGAAATTAACTTTCAATTAACTTGGATTGGACATAATTATGTATGTCCAATCCAAATCCCAAAAAACTTCCGCAGAGACAAAGCTTTAACGCATAGATGTGAATTCTAAACAAAAATACCCGACATTTAATATATTGGCATCACTAAATAAGTCCCAAAATTATTTTCCTTAAATACCGTTGTTCTTTGCAGTTTTCAAAAAAATATATTATGACTTTGTTTTGGTGTATTCAATTGTTCAACACAAAGTTCGAGGATAATCATATTTGATTTTGAAATTGTCAGATTTAACACAAAATGCGGTCCAGATTAAACTCGGAATCAAGTTATGCCATCAATACTGCATCACATTCATTGGGGTTTTTTAATTCATACACATTTGCTGCGGCTAGAAATATTCAAGTTTGTATCACATTGCTTCAATGAAATGCAATCCATTCAATATATTTCCAGAATATAGAGCTCTCTATATGGTGTCGTGAATATGCAAGTGATATTATCTTATCGTTGAAAGAGTCCGAAAAGCGTCGTCTGACTTTGGATTATAAGTCAAAACAGATGTCTTTTCGCCCCGCCTTGCTTCTCCTAATGAAAACCGCGTCGGATAGCTTGTCAATAAGCCGGACTACACTTCATTTGGGTAACCAAGTTCATTTACGTTTTAAAATCAGTTCGCAGCCAAGTCCTTTTCAGCTGTTTACCTCCTTGATTGTTTTATGGACACCTACACAATAGTTATAGAAAAATTAAATGCGTCAGCTTTAATGTGCCTCCTCATAGCTGCAAAAATTGAGGAGACCGATAAAAATGTTCCAAAATTCTGCAAATTCAATGAATTGGTTGGAAACATCTACACTCCTGAGGACTTTAAGGCGGTTGAGTTAAAGATTTTAACAGCGGTCAAATATGATGTAATATGTCCAACTGCTGCAACTTTCGTCGAAATTTATTCGAATCAATTGATCTCCTTTGAAGACTATTTGCGTTGTAATTTGAGGCGATCAGCTGATACGCAATATAGCGCGTGTCCCACCTACGAAGCGATGATTCTTGAAACGACTTCGCTTCTCTTTAATATTTCAGATATTTCTTTGAACGGTAATAGGCAACTCCTCCCCATTTCAACTAATTGTACTTGATTTCCCTAGATCATAGATTGGTTAATTATACCCCCTCTATAGTCGGAGCAGCCTGCTTAGCTGCCACAAGGTCATTTCAGAAAATCAAACCTATATGGAACGACAGACTCGTTTCCTTGACTGGATATGATTTCATCACGATAGCACCGTATATGGAGGCCGTACAATCGTTGTACGTTATGTACGCAAGAAATGAAGTTATTTGCGAAAGTCCAGATTCAGGAATTGCCTCCGACTCAAAATCAGAATCGGAAAGCGATGACTGTGACTCCGAAATCTGCCAGCATTATCAACCACCGCTAAAGCGCCGCAGGATATTCAATTAGTTACTTAAATGATTGTGTTTACATTTATATCAAATCTATTAGCCGTGTAACAATTGAATTCTATTTAATTCCAATATATTTTTTTCTCTACAAACAATGTGAATTTGGGTATTTCTCTCGTTCTCTTAAAGTGTGCTTTGAGAAACATTTGCGTAGGGTTAGGTTGCAGTTTTGTTTAGGAATATGAAAATATAAATTCATACACAATTACAAGCCAGTTTTGTTGTTGCAAACTAAAGTTCTTGTGTGTGTAATTCGCAACAAGTCAACTAGTAATTTATAAAGAAAATCAAGCAGTTAAATGTCAAGATGATCCGAGTGAATATTTTCTAAATTTTAATATCGCTACTAGTTCTATCGCCATCCATACCGACATTACCTGAGTGGATTTCTTCATTAATGGATGATTACGACCGCACACTAGTTCATTTAACTATTTTACGGAACAAATCTGGGGTAAGCGCACACGTATGTTTTAAATGCACGTGAAACCGAAAGTTCACCCACCACATTGGGCGGTAAAAATCATGGTCCCTTTCGCGACCGAAGATCAGAAAACGACGATAATGTGAAACGTCCTTTGGAAGTATATGGGATAATAAATTTACAAACGCCTTTGAAGATGTTCACGCAAATCAGCCGAACGGGAATCAGACAAAAGATTTCCAAACTACCCCGCCGTCATCGAACGTCTCCATGCACACAGACTGAATCATTCATTGAAGAGAAAAAAAGTTCCTGCAAATGAAAAAAGGGAGAATATAGGAAATGGAAAATGATAACAACAGGATGCTGAGCTGTAGCGTTGTTGTAAAATCGCACACAAAATTCGAAACCCAACCAACTAACAAAAAGGGTTGAACACGAGCGCATACACAATACCTAAAATGCAGGCATTCTGATCCTGTCTGCCTCCGAAGCTCCCGACTTTCGAAGCGGCAATCACTGGCATTGCAGCCGACCGCCTCCGCCCAGAAGTGATGGTGGTATGCAAGTGTCTAGACTATGGCTAGACGCTGGAAACCACTGCACACTCAGACATTTGATTGCTGGCAATTCACTTTGTTGAACAGGACTTTTTTTGTGTGTCGTACTTTTGGAGGCGATAGGGATGGTTTTGCCCGGTTGGCATCCCTTGAAGCACTGTTCTGTGGATGCATTTTGAAAGCTGTGTAGCGAAGAGCCCTTTCGCAATGCGAAAGAGAGAGCGCACGAAAGAGAAAGAAAGAGAGGGATAGATGGAGAGGGTGGGATTTGTGAGAAAGAGAAAATTGGTCGGAGGGAGCGAACGAAGGCAAATTTACATTGACTCCACCAATGACGCGGGTGCCACAAATAGCGAGGGAGCATCTTCTTCTAAAAAGCAAAGTTTTGCTTTTACTTCGCCGAAAGCGGTTCCTTTGAATGCATCCGATGCCGACTATTGGTGTGAGAAGGCTGTGATGTGAAACTTACTCTTATTTTTTTCCATTCCCTTGGCAAAACAGTGCGTGACATGTTGGATATTTTTCTACCATTCCTCTAACGGTACTTTGTATGGTATCGAAGGATATTGTACACCTTAGTGGATGATTTTGATTGGTTGAGCTGGAGTGTTTAACCACACCCGGAATAGATTTGGAGAGTTCGTTATTAAGTCTCTGGTCGGTTGCTGTTGGAAAGAGCACTTCGTTCAGAGATAAGGGAATGCTTATCTCTGGCTTCGTCTATCTCACGAAACTTTTCATGTGGACAGTTGTTTATAGATGAAGTGATGATACCTGTTGGTTACTTCACTGATTGAAACATAGATGGGCAACATGAAACATTGGGACAGTATCGTATACCATTTCAGTAGAGGCGTAACATGGGTTTTGAAATGTTAAAAATAACATGAGCTTTGAAGTAAAAAATAAACGCCACAACAGTTATGTTTCACTAGTTTCCCTGTACTCATACTGAGAATAGTATGTCTAGATATTCTTTTGCTTTTTTGCTCTTCATTCAATGGTTCGTAAAAAGTGTTACAGTGATCGGATTTAGTTCAAATATGCGCCGTTTTGTTCTATAATCTGTTTCCATATAGACAGCAACTTCATAATACCCCCTCGTAGAAGCCCCCTTCCATATTTTCGAAGAACTCGGACAGCCACTTTTCACAAGCCTCTTTTGAGTTCAACTTCACACCACCAAAGGCGTTTGCCATGGTCAGGATCAGGTTGTAATCACTTGGCGCTATGTCCGGGATGTATGGTGGATGCGATGAAACCTCCCATCCGAGTTACCTTAGCTTCTGACGAGTCATCAACGAAGTGTGTGGTCTGGCGTTAACCTGTTGGAACACTACAACCACCCTGGACCCTTTTGGTCGATCGCTTGCTTCAAGCGGTCCAGTTGTTCGCAGTAGAAGAAGCGTCTGGCCAGTAGTAGCAGTAGCAGAACTAAGCTCATAGTGGATGATTCATTTCCAATCCCACCAAACACACAGCAAAACCTTCCTGGCCGTCAATCCCAGCTTGGCCACTGTTTGGGAAGATTCACCGGCCTTCAACTACTACTGTTTTCGCTTGATATTGTCGTATGTGATCCATTTTTCGTCGCTAGTCACCATCCGCTACAAAAATGGGTCAAGTTCAGCATATCGCAGGCGTTGATTCGGTTCAGAAAATTTTTTTTGCGTCAAATCATGCGGGAACCAAACATCAAGTTTTTTCGTATCCAGTCTTCTGCCGATGGTTTAAAATGGTTTGTAGATTAACTCCTGGGCGATGTCACAAGATGCCACATGCCGGTCTAACTCGACGATTTCCATGATTCGATCGGTGTTCCTACTCACAGGTATTCCGCCGGCTGGCTTATCCATGGTGTCGTTTTCATCGGCTCTGAATCGTCGAAACCATTCCTCTGCGGTTCGAAGTGATGGAGTACCATCTACCAAAACACCATAAATCTCATGCAACGGTTCTTTAGCGGATTTGCCTTTAACGAAGGAAAACTTTAAAATAGCGCGAATTTCGGCGTTAGTGAACTTCATGTTTACACGTCTTTAACTGTTGAACGCAATATCCAAACTAGTCATGCATAGCGTCGTTTTGTAGGTCATGTGAAGACCTTTGATATGATGTGTAGTATAATACTGCCAGATATGAGCTCTGTAGCGCTTTGTACATAGCCGGAAAATTCAAAAGGCAAAAAGGCGGAAGGGAGATATTTGTCAACCTTATAAAAACCGTGTGGGTCTTCTTGTCTGGCAACCAGTATAGGGGCATTGCTGGGCACAATTTTCTAGTCAGTAACATACTTCAGTTTTCATATGACCCAAGAAAATGTTTGCTTTTGTCACTGATGGCAATGATGCTATTCGAAATGGATTTAGAATCTGAACCAAATATCTTCTTGATTAATTGAAATGTTTTTCTAATTTTTCTCCAGCTGTTACATTCGTTACATTTTTAAAAATTAGTGCGAAAATTAACCAAAAGCCTTCCTTCTAACAAAGGACAACGCAGGGATAGTCCACAGCCATTTTGTTATGTTAGGATTTGAGAATACACAACAAAAATTAAAAAAGGGTTTACAATAGTTCTCTAAAATTGAGTATTATTTTTTATGTAAATATACTCATAATTTATTACCTAAATGAAAAACATAAAAATTCATTTTTTTTTATAAGATTTTGTTTCTATGATCTTAAGGTATAAATAATTTTAGATCAGCAGCATGTTTTTTTTTTACTAGAGTACGTTTTGACAGCTGTTGTAGTATTACTGTGTTCTAGTACTTTTCGTACTAAATTCTGAAGTCTGTCATCTATTAAGGAATGGGGCTAAATCTCTTTCAGAAAGAAGCAAAGTACGAGAATGCATCTAAACCAGGGACCAATAGGGGAAGGAGAACCACAGCTTTCTCATCATTCCTCATTCATGCCTGATCTAAATCAAATGTGTTAAGTATATACAGTACCTCACAAAATTTAGCATACACCTATCATTACTTCATATTCGTGCTGTTTTAAGGCCGACCACTTTTATGTTTTATTTTTTTGGTATGCAATCATAACTGGGGGGCATGGGCCTTTGCACGCGAGGTAACGTCGTTGATTGCGCTCAACATGGCGAGCTGCCAAGGCAATCCTCGTTAGTGCACAGGTCAAGTTGACATACAGCCTCCATGCGGCGCCCCCTGGATAGCCATCACAACACCCGTTGTATGGTGAACTAATGTATGCAGCGACCCCCTCTGCCCAAGGATTTAAATAATGGGCCTGGCCTACCAGTCTGTGGGTTGTGCGTGAGGGTAACTTCCTCACCACGTAAAAATAACATAGTTCAGAAATCCCGATATGCCTCGGATAAGGACGGATTAACTGTTGACGACCCCAGCAAACGTTTAAAGGACAATGATTTTCGGTTTTGCACGTGGAATGTGAGGTCCCTTAACAGGCCACGTGCAGCCGAACAACTAGCGGAGGCCCTTGACAGCTACAAAGCTGACATAACCGCCATCCAGGAAGTGCGATGGGATGGGCCTGGCATAAAAGCGATGAAGAACTGCGATATCTACTACAGCAATTGCTATAGAGAGAGAAGGCAGCGCTTATTCGGATGCGGATTTGTTGTTCGAGGCAGACATAGGCAAAAAGTCTTGAGCTATGACCCAGTCAGCGAACGCCTCATGACAATCCGCATCAAGGCTAAATTCGGGAACATCAGCCTAATATGCGCTCACGCCCCGACAGAGGAGAAGGATGACAACATCAAGGATGACTTCTATGATCTCCTAGAAAGAACATACGATCGATGCCCCAGCTATGACACCAAGATCGTTCTAGGAGATTTCAATGCTCAGCTGGGAAAGGAGGACATCTTTGCTGGAGTCATCGGTAAACACAGCCTGCACGACAACACATCCGGAAACGGACTCAGGCTGTTGGACTTCGCCTCGGGGCGAAACCTCTCTGTGGCTAGCACGCGGTTCCCACACCTGACCATTCACAAAGGATCCTGGCGATCTCCTGATCAATCAACCGTCAACCAGATTGATCACGTTGCGATCGACGTCAGACACTCCTCCAGTATTCTCGATGTCCGAACCTTCCGAGGTGCAAACATTGACTCGGATCATCACCTTGTTGTAGCCAAGGTAAGAACCCGGATATCGAGAGAGCAACGGAGTCGAGAAAGGCCAAAACGGTTTGACGTCGAAAAGCTACAATCGCAGCTGATTGCTGGAAACTTTGCCGACCGAGTCTCCCGGAAACTCGCTCAGAGTTCGACGCTTCCTGCGCTAAGCATAGAAGAAGAATGGAAACGTTGTCAAGAAGCCATCAAAGATGCTGCCACTGATGTGCTGGGTTTCACGACACCACCCAGAAGGAACCCATGGTTTGACGACGAGTGCAGGCAAGCACACGCAGCTAAACAAGACGCCTATAAGGCGACGCTGCATCGAACAACGCGGGCTGTTCGTGAACTCTACGAACAGAGAAGAAGGGAAGAGCACCGGCTTCTCAGAAGGAAGAAGAAGGAGCATGAGAAGCGCGCGGTCGAGGAAATGGAAAGGTGCTTTGGCAGGAATGAAGTCCGAAAGTTTTACCGAAAGGTAAAACAGCTATCCGGAGGATACAAGGTTCGGACCAAGGCCTGCCGGGACCAAAACGGACAACTAGTAGTAGAGTCGCAGTCTGTGCTGAGAATCTGGAAGGATCATTTCTGCAGACTCCTAAACGGCGATGACGACCCGAATCCCGCTGTTAGGCAGAATGTTCCACTCAATTTGGACGATGATAGACAAGCATTCCGTCCCCCCGACTTAGACGATGTGAAGATAGCAATATCCAAGCTAAAGTCGAACAAAGCTGCTGGAGCGGACGGACTGTCCGCAGAACTATTTAAAGCAGCTGGAGATGACCTGGTTGGGCGCATGCACCAGCTCATCTGTAAGATATGGTCGGAGGAAAGCATGCCCGATGAGTGGAATCTCAGCGTCGTTTGCCCGGTTCACAAGAAAGAAGACCCCTTTGACTGCGCCAACTACAGAGGGATAAGTCTCCTGAACATCGCATACAAGATCCTCTCTGCCGTATTGTGTGAGCGTCTGAAACCATTTGTCCATGACCTGATAGGTCCCTATCAGTGTGGTTTCAGGCCAGGGAAGTCCACAATAGACCAGATCTTCACATTACGGCAGATCCTGGAAAAGACCCAAGAAATGCAAATTGACACTCACCACCTATTCGTCGATTTCAAGGCTGCATATGACAGTGTGCATAGAGACGAGCTATACAATGCCATGTCTAGTTTTGGCATTCCTACCAAACTCGTCAGTTTGTGTAGGATGACGATGGAGAACTCTCGCTGCTCCGTCAAGGTCGGTACCGAACTCACCGAGACCTTCAATGTCAAAAAAGGTTTTAGACAAGGCGACGCACTGTCATGTGACTTCTTTAACATCATCCTCGAGAAGATCGTGCGTAACTCACAAGTCAACACCAGAGGCACGATCTTCCAGAAGTCAGTTCAATTGTTAGCTTACGCTGATGACATTGACGTGATTGGACGAACACAGCGAGCCGTCAATGAGGCGTTTGCTGGCATTGAAGCGGAAGCGGCTAAAATGGGTCTAGCGGTAAATGAGGGCAAAACGAAGTACATGCTGTCATCAAGGAAGGACACACAACATCGACGTCTCGGACGGAGCGTCACACTAGGCAGCAGAAACTTCGAGGTAGTCAAGGACTTCGTCTACCTCGGCTCCGCGGTAAATAGGGACAACAACATCAGTACCGAAATCAAACGCAGAATCACTCTTGCCAATCGCTGTTTCTTTGGGCTCAAGAGGCAATTGAGTAATAAAGCCCTCTCTCGAAGGACTAAGCTCGCTTTATATAACAGCTTGATCATCCCCGTCCTACTATATGGCGCAGAATCTTGGACGTTAGCAAAGGCGGATGAGGAAGCCCTTAGTCTTTGCGAGAGAAAAGTTTTGCGTGCGATTTTTGGTCCTGTTTGCGTTGATGGCATCTGGAGGAGAAGATTTAATGACGAACTCTATAGGCTGTACAGCGACATGCGCCTGGTCAAGCGTCTACGGATACAACGCTTAAGATGGCTAGGCCATGTAGAGCGTATGGACACCACTGCTCCGGCTCGAAAAGTCTTTGAATCCGAGCCATTGGGACAACGCAACAGAGGACGACCTAGACTAAAGTGACGCACACAAGTGGAGAAGGACCTCAACCAACTTGGAGTGCGCAACTGGAGACAGCTGGCGAAAGATCGTGCTGGCTGGAGAGGCATGTTGGTTGAGGCCCAGGTCCACCCCGGACTGTAGCGCCACAAGAAGAAGAAGAAGAATCATAACTGAATACATATCTTAATCAAGAGTGTATGCCAAATTTGCAGAGAGGGGACTTCCTACCGGTACTTTTCGCATGAAAAAGGAAACAACCCCTGAAATCGACACACAAAATTGAGCATACAGATGTCGTGTGTGCGTTTTACACAAGCTTCCAAGAATCCATACATGGAAATTTGTTCAGGAATGAAGCAACAAATGTCCCTGATGATCGTTCACACGCTTTTGAACTGAAAAGACCGATATTCTCTTCTTTGTGCGAAAATATGAAAAACATGCGAAAACAGACTACTTTGTCAACGAGAATGCTCATAATTAAGTTATTTTGTGAGGGGAAGTCGATGCGAAAAATAGAAGAAACTGAAGGGCGATCGCATGCAACGGTACAAAAAATAATAAATAATTATAGATATGAAGGGACACTAAAAAACAGACCTGGGAGGGGAAGAAAAAAATTGCTTTCAGAACAAACCGAGCGGTATATTGGTCGGACAATCAAGTCCAATCCAAAATCTAGCGTTCCAAAGTTGACGGAGTCATCCGTAATTAATAAGCCTCTTTCATTGGAAACCGTTCGCAGAGTCTCGAGAAAGAATAATTTTAATGGTAGCACCGCCCGAAGAAAGCCGTAAATTTCCCTAGTTAATAAGAAGAAAAGATTGGAGTTTGCTAGACAATATGTAAGCCACCCGGAAAGTTTTTGGGAAGGTGTTTTGTTTTCAGATGAAACAAAGACAAATTAATTTGGGTCTGATGGCAAACAAATTGTTTGCAAATCAAATGTGTAAAGTACATATGTATGTCATTAAGAAATGTCAAATTCACTCGATGACTTCTGAAGTTTTTGAAAAGACTTAAAGAAACTGGTACTCTGAATTAAAGCGCGAGATTAGAAAATATTCTTTTGTTTATTGATAACTTTCCTGCTCATCCACATATTGACAAATTGACAAAAACTTAAATTGACATTTTTACCACCGAAGACTAATCGACCAAGAAATTATAAAGTGTCTGAAGCTGAATCACCGAAAAATGTAAGTGTAAAGAATAACACTTCAGCATTCCGCGTTGGCCTGTGAGACGAAATAGAAATGATAACAACAGCTTGGGAAAGATTACAACCGAAGACTATAAGGAATTATTCCGCACACGCAGACTTCTGTGAACCATTGCATTTGCCTAAGGTTGAAGAGGATATCGATAATGGTCTGGATAGCTTACCTTTGGCACAATTCGCCAAAATTTGATGGAATGAGAAAAATTACTGCAACTAAAGGGTGTACCAACAAGAACGCAAGATTTAAATTTTAAATAAAACGCAGATATTTAAAAAAAAATCGTGAATTTTTTATTATATCGTAAAGTAGACAGGATGAGGTTATGTGCGGAACAACACATTGGCCCAATGGCCGCCGCGGCTTTGCTGGCACATACGCGATCTTTTAATTAAATTTTCAATGACCGTCTTGTATAAATGCTGCGGTATTTCATTAATTCAGCGTTCAATTTCCTCTTTTAAGGCTTGAGTCGTTGTCGGCTTATTCGCATAAGCCATTGATTTCAAAAAACCCCAAAGAAAAAAGTCCAATGGTGTTAAATCGCACGATCAATTCTGGTCTCCAAAACGCGAAATAACACGACCGGGAAATGAATGATGCAGGAATTGAATTGTTTCTCTGGCTGTATGAGATGTGGCGCCGTCTTGTTGAAACCACATCCCCTCCACATTCATTTCTTCAATTCTAGGCACGAAAAATTGGTTTTCTTTCACGATATCTAACACCATTGACTGTTTGCGCTTGACCTGACTCATTTTCTTAAAAGAATGGTCCAATGATTCCTCCAGCCCAAAATCCATACCACACAGTGACACGTTAAGGATGCATTTGCTTCTCGTGAATCACTCCAGGATTTTCCTCGCCCCAAATACGACAATTCTGCCTATTGACGAAACCATCAAGATGGAAATATACTTCGTCACAATTTACGAACTGTAGCCGTAAAACTTTTACCATTTTGGTAAAAAAATTTTCACAATGAGCGAGTAGCGCTCCATTTTTTATTAACCTTATACCTTCTACTAACGAACAATAATAATTGTTCAAATGTCAAACAATGACAATTCGAATGGCGCCAAATTTAAATCTTGCGTTCTTGTTGTTTAGATCTATACAGTGATATAGATAATCACGTTCTGACTGCCAATGACGGATCAAGAGATTACTGAAAATGTAGCATCATCATCAGCTTCAGCAATAAATATGCATGAAGTTTCATCTGATGAGGATGGGTCTGATTCGGAAGTGCCTGGAGGAGCTCCAACGCTCACAAATGCTCTAGGAGCTATTTCGGTCTAAAACGATTTGTCCTATTTGATGAAGGAAAAAACGGCATGGAAGTTTCGTGGCTTATATGAAGTGAGAAACGACTAGAAAAAATTTTTGCTGAAAAACGGAAGTTAAAACAGTGAAATATTAAAGACATTTTCATTGAAATAATAATTACATATGTGTTCTCACCTACTGGTAACAAAAATATTGTTTTGACATTCGGTTGTAGCGACCAGTCCCTTCACCGTCTTTACATCCGGATTTCACTGTATATGTTGTCCGACTATTCCGGTTACTTAAGCAATGTAAAGTCGTAGGAAGAGATTAAGATTGAGCTCCTAACCTATATAGATCTTGAGCTAGAATATTTAGATACACACAATTATAAAAAAAAAAATTAAAAAATTAATCATTAATAAAATAATCATCCGGCCATTCGTGAAGTTAGTGGACTTCAGCAGGCAGCCGTCTGGTTCAATAAAATTCGTTATCGCGAGACGGTTGCCTATGTTTGATCATTTCGGCATGGGAGTGAACACATGTAAGCTGATTAATTTCAGTCACTCATCGTGAAATCAAAAAGAAAACAATATTCCTCCTCAGAGATAGCTTGGACATTCAATGAAATGGATTGCAGACCAAATGTTTGTGTTTTCTTTGAAAACTAGCCACAAAAATCATGCTGCTCACGGACTCTTTCAATTCGCCGCAGGGTGTGTGTCATCAAAGGCAAGACCCACTTTGAAGAGGTTGCGTGCTTTGATGTGCATATGCCGACTAAGTACGATATTTATGACAAAAATTAAGACGCGAAATTATGAGAAAAAAAGCCATCAACCTCATAAAATAGTTTACTACCCGCCAAGACCCTATGAAAGTTGAGCAAACAAGACGGCTGCAGAAGCGCGCAAATAAAAAAATAGCAGCCACTAGTCGAAAACAATGAGATTCCCGCATGAAAGGCTGAACGTGAGCCAATTTTCTGAATTTTGTCGATTCCCTAGTGTAGCGTCACAGCGAGGCTAATAGACTGTTTGCTGAGTAGAAGACGTCGTCGGTATAAATATGTCCTCGCACAACATCGCAAGTACTGTGCCAACATTTGTGTGTTCGTGGGGATGGACGATTCATGTAGACAGCTTGACGCTCCTTCAATCCGCGGTCGCATACTGCATATTGTTGCATTTAAGTTTCCTTGGTGCAGCGGCGTCGGTGACAGGGGTACGGTCGGTGATCGGCTTTAAATAGAAAATGAGAATTGGACGACCGCAGGAGAACAACGGAATAGAAGTTCAGTGAGTAAGGGAATTGCATGAGAATTTATCGCATTTCTATACGAAAATAGCGAGAGAGCCAATTGCGACTGCGACTGCAGTGGCGATGGTACTGAGTGTCGACACCCGGAACGACTTGTGTGGCTAAAGGTGACACTGAAGAATTCACTATCTTCGATTGCATTCTATAGGTTGAGGCATTGAAGTAAGATGTGCTTAATTCCAGATGTCAGGTAGTTGAATTCCGCAGCAGGCTAGGAGAGAGTTTTCAGTTTTTTTTGTGTCTCTCTTCAGCCTACTGAGTTGCTTAAACGAATCCTTTTGTTGCTTGTTCGATGATTTTATAGATGCGAGTGGTGCTACAGATATGGCCAGATGCTTGAGGCACTTCTAGGGGGAACCTTGCCTTGCTGAGGTGGTGTCGCGCAGTCGGTGAAGGAGGAGACGTTACATGCTGTTTAGTAGCAGAGAGTATTCCCAAATCTAAGACCACCAAAATAAAATTTATTATGTCCTGCAGGACAAACAAGATCATTTTGAGGGGGAGTATTATTCGAGACTTGAACGGTTAGTTGATTGGTATGAAAGTATACATGATATCGAGGACAAAAAAGTCCAAAACTAAATATTGAAAACACAATTGCAATCAATAGGTGTGTTCCAGTACTTCCTGTACCAAATTCTGAAGTCTGTCATTTTTAAGAAGTGGTGGTAAATCTCTCTTAGAGAGAGGCAAAGTAGGGGAACGCATCAAAACCTTGTGTATGTGTAATGAATGTCATTAAAAAATGTCAAAACAAAAACAACAACAAAATTTGAGACACGTACACAGAGGTAATGGACCAATGCTCACTTATCTCTGTACACAAACCAATTCATTTGACAGAAAACCAAAAACCTTCCCACAAACATTTCTTGTGTTAAAATAAGCAAGGTGGGGAAATATTTTGTTCTCTCGAGAGAGCGCTCATTTGACGTAAAACCCATTTTTTCGGCATACGCGAACGGACACTGTGTTGTTTTGTGTTGCTTTTTCGGGAACGGGAACACACTTATTCTGTGGTTTCAAAATAGAAGCGTTGAAATTTGTCAACTTCCAATTATTATTTTCATTAGCGGCTACGCAAGTAATCCGTACAGATGTTGAGGATTGGAGAAGAGTGAAAGGGTTACCGATGTCGTTAGGTGTGGAGTTCATCGTACTGGCTGGTCAGTCGAAAATTTCGCTGCTGTAAGATTCGCGAATCGGCTGATCCGAATGTATCGATTTTTTTGGCACACGTTTCTGCAGTTTTTTTTTGTATCTCCATCCTTATAGAAGGCGCAACTTACCCAACAATTGAAGGCGACTTACTTTTTGCAAACTTAACTTTTCGCATGTTTGAAGGACAGACAAAATTAAAAACATTTCTTAGCAGCATTCTTTCTGGCCAACTGACACATTTTTTATCCTGTGGGCATGAAAAAAAAATCCTGAAAACCACCAATAAGGTGCCGTTGTTTTTAAAGCGAAATTTCTGATTTGTTGCTTCTAGGGTCAAAGCGTGTTACCTGGCGGACAACTACATACAGTCGATTCAGAGCGATATGGTCACCGACTTTGTTTTTGCCGTCGATTGGAGATATTGACTTGGATGAAATGTGTTTCCATACGGTAAGCCACACAACAAGAAATGTGATACTTTGGGTTCGTGAGTGGTTCATTAGTCCGCCACACAACTGTCTGGAAAAAATGTTTGGGCCTTAGGACAAGGACCACAGTGACTGTCTACATCAGTGGTTACTGTGATGGATTGTGAAAAGAAAAACTAAGAGATGACTCAGTCTGGCCCTTAAAAACAGATGTTCTTTTTTCAAAAGTATAAAACTTTAAGTTGGCAACACTTTTTCATTTGGTGTCCATTTCCTCAGCTCCCAAGTGATTTACTGACGTAATCGAAATGTCAAACTCATAAGGTGTGCTCCCGTACCCAAAACAAACATCACGAAACATTACAAAACAACACGAACCAATACATTAGGTATGTTCCAATTCATTTGTGTACCGAAAGTCGTAGTTGAGTAATTTGTGTAAAAATATCTTTTACAGAGAGTAACTCTACCAGAATTTGTGAAACGACATTTCGTAGAAATCTGTTAACAGCTATCGGATGTACCAAATGTCAAATGTTTTTCTGTTTTCACTTTGACAGTCATCTGCTGCCCACAGATTTTTCTTTGGCAGCAATTCGTAGGGAGGGGAAATATTTTACTCTCTCATGAGCTCTCTCTTCTACGAAAAAATCAGCTAATGGAACGCTTTTTCGTAGTAGACATTCGTTGCAATTCAGAGCAATTGGAACGGACCTAATGTCCGTTCCCGTATACAGAAAAAATGAGTTTTACGTCAAATGAACGTTCTCTCGAGAAAGTAAAATATTTCCCCACCCTGTCCATTTTAACACAAGAAATTTTTGTAGGTAGGTTATTGATTTTCTGTCAAAAAAATATTATTATCTCTGTATATATGTCTCAAGTTTTGTTGTTGTTTTTTTTTGTATCGAAAAAGTAAATTTGACATATCTTAATGACATACTTCACACAATTGGTTCTCGTACTTAGCCTCTTTCTGAGAGAAATTGACCTCAACTCCTTAACAAATGACAGACTTTAGAATTTGGTGCAGAAGGTACTGGAACACACCTATTGTAATTCGATAATTGATACTTCAACTGTCAATCATTTAAAAAAAATGTTTTGATCGGTTATGTAGCTTTTTTTTTGTTTGGCGTCAGTTGAAAAATGGAAAATCAAAACAAACATTTCCATCATACTTTTTTATTTCCAAAAAGAAATAAACAAAAAGTTATGTGCTTTTTTTGAAAGAACTGCAGTGTGAAAATTGGTTTACGAAATTTCGTTCAGATGATTTTTCACTCAAAGATGAAACACGCTCTGGTCGTCCAGTTGAAGTTGATGACGACCAAATCAAAGCAATAATCGATTCGGCTCGCCACAGTACATCTCGTGAGATTGCAGGGAAGCTTCATGTATCACATACATGCGTTCAAAATCGCTTGGAACAATCTCGCTTTGTACGACAACTCGATATATGGGTTATGAACTGAATTGAACTGAAAAAAAATCATTTAACATAACTTATTTATTTGTTAATAAATTTGATTTGTTAAAGAAACAGAATGAAAATTACCCGTTCCATTCAAACGATTGGTAACTGGTGGTGAAAGATATGTTGTTTACTGCAATGCTCGTGCCACAATTGATTTATTAAAGGCTGTGTTGGTAACCGCATAGGATCGCGATAATTGGCTTCCAAGAGTTAGGTAGGTTAAGGTGGCTGATGAATGGACTTAGTCCCATACAGGACCATTGTGCGACCACACCATGTGGGAAGAACCTAAAACCAGCTGGAGCCAATTATAAAGTTTAAAATGTCGGCGGGAGGGGTTTTATTGAGGTCATGTAGGCCGTTGAGGAAGAAGTGTCCAAAGTGCTTGTATCTGGGGCGCGAGAGCGCCGGGCATGTGCATAACAGGTGTAGGAGAGTTTCTGATTCTTTAGCTTCTGCAAAAATCGTTTGAGGGAGTCCCTAGCCTGCTAGCACGCTCACCGATTAGACAGTGCCCGGTTATGGCTCCCATGAACAGGCTTATGTCAGAGCGATAGTAGCAGTCTGGAGCGTTTGGGTTCAAGAGAGGGCCACACCTCCTTGGAGACACGACAAAGGTTATGGTTAGACCACCTTTGATTAGTCTGATAAATCGCGTTCAAGTGCAGTTCTGACTTGCATGTGGCGAGAGGGATACCGAGGTGTTCGTGTTCCTGAAGTAGTGGTTGCGTTGTGGCAAGCCTGGCCAATTCGTTTGCTTGACAGTTGCCCGGAATGTCTCTCTGACCTGGCACCCAGTACAGGCGTATGTTGAACTGCTCAGCCATCTCATCTAAGGATGTGCGGCAGTTCATGACCGTCGTGGAGTTTTTTGAGACAGATTTCAGGGCCCTGAGTGCTGCCTAATAAGGATATCAGCTGAGGATATTCTATTCCTCTTCAGCCAAGACAGTGCTTCGCGAATGGCCATTACTTCAGCTTGGAACACGCTACAGTGGTTGGGAAGTCTGAATTTTAGACTAAGGTTCAGATCCTCAGAGTAGACTCCGCCACCAACGCCTTCGTTTGTTTTTGATCCATCGGTGTAGATGCACGTAGCGTCAGCAGCCCATTGTGGGTTAGCCGACCACACGACTCGTTCAGGGATCATAGTGCCGAAATTTTGTGTCAAAGAGTTAACGCCATATGACTATTTTCTGTGGGGTATGTGAAGTGGCCGCCTTGGCGTAGTGGGTAGCGTGCGACATTCACACGCAGAAGGTTCAGGTTCGATTCCCGGCTGAACACCTCGGATTTTTTCACGGTACCACCTCTTACGAGCTACTGACAACAAAGAGTAATAACTGTCAAAGAAAAAGCTTCTTAGACTTCGTCGTTCGGATTCGGCGATCTCTACTCCTCGTGAGAGAACAGTAGCACGAGTAATTGATGAGTAAGCTAGGCCCTTGTCCCCGTTGGACTATTGGGCCATACAATAAAATTATGTGAAGTCGCATATCTGAAATGATAAGTCCGAAAAGGTTGACCACCTGGACCACTGCATTCGGTTCGTTGTCGATATATGCCAACAAATTTTGGAGAAAATCATCGAAAATTGGACTTCTTAATTTGACAAATTCCATGAACACATATTTAAGGAACCGTATTTAATTCATAATGTCAGAAAATTGTAATTGTAAGATAAAGTATTAGTGGTGTATTCTATTTCAAAGGTCTATACCTCTAAAAAACAATTGATTGACATGAACTTTTCATTCGATTACGAAAAAGACCACTTGTGAAATTCTCTAGCGGTACAAAATTATCTCTCCTCCCAGTGAAAATGTTCACGAGCTCTTGGGTAATTATAAAAACAGCTCACTTTTTCTAAAACTCGAAAAAGCTTGCCATTTACTTAAAGGACTCGAATACACACTCAGAAGCCGGAAGAAACAAGATGCTTACTTTCCATCCTACACCTTTACAAGGTACTCTTCCGTTCAATTCCCTGTCAAAGAGGCTGCTGGTTGTTAGTCCCAGACGGAGTATGTCAAATGTGCAGTACCAAAATTCGATAAACCGAACACTTCGCATTCCCTTTGAACGTATCTACAAGTTTTGCAAAGTTTTACACCAACTTCGAATGCAGCTCCAATGAAAGGAAGTTACAAGCAGCACATACACATTCGAACCCACTCCCCCCACAGCCCCACGCAAAAGAAGCTGATAAAACCCGACTGCTTAAACTTCCTCATACACACGCCACGGTAGCGCGCATGAAGTGAAGTCAGACCTGTGTCCTGGGGAAGTTATAAGCAAAATAAAGCTCACGTTTACGTTTCATTAAGCTTCACATTGTAACTTCCATGTATGACAGCGTGACGCGCCCGTAAGGCGGAGAGTGCAACACTATTGCCAGACATGCATTAACCGCACCGCACCGGGCCAGGACGAACTAGAAAATTAAGCCCCCCCCAAGGACACAACGATTAATATCCTCATTTCGTTTCGTCTGGCCGTCATCCACCCCATGAGCCGTAATAAAGTCACCCATGCTCCCTCAGTGGCAGCAACCCCTGCAAATATGACTTATGAACCAGAGTTACTTACACAACGTCTACAACAAATGAACATTCTCACCTGCATTTCTGGAGGCAGTCTCCTGCGTCGTTGTCGCCTCTCACACTCCCCAGAGTTTTGTTCTCTGGATCTCGTTCTTAAAACTTTTTGCACAGGAAATTCGAATAATTTTCATTCCTGTAGCGCGAACTTACGGAGGCAGTCTGTCGGGATGTGCCGACTGCTGGAGTTAGGGGCGCACACAAGACCGGGAAGGACGGAAAGGGGACGAACAGCATTGTTACAGAGAGAATAAATTTCAACAATGACATTCGAGGATAAAATTTGTGAAGTTATGTTAACAGGGCTGGGAGTTCCTGCCGAGGATGGTTGATGGTTGATGGCGAAGGCGCGCATGGTGTAGGTGACATATCGCATGTTACACGTGAGCATTTGGTTGGAAAAATGAGGAGTTACGTAGCAATGTCGGCTGTGTGTTGCGACGAGATGTCTGAAAGACTGCTTGTAGTGCGGTGGTCTTCGGAAGGGTAGGATGCGGCGAGTTGAGGCTCCGAAAAGTTGTCTGATGTGTGAAATCGGATGAAAGTTGCTTGGTGACGAGGCTAAATTTGTTTCAAAATTAAACTTTAACGCAATCGGCTTTATTTTCGACTATAGGCTTACGAACTTGCCAGTGATGATGGGCTACTCATAACCCAGGAAAATGTGGAGTTGGTGGAATGTTGAGCGACAGCGCTACTCGCGCCTTGTTTCCAAATGGACAGAATATTCACTTTCCCTCAATCCTGCAGAAATTAGAGTCAGGTCCACCTTGGACTGAAGCGCCACACAATGAAGAAGAATTTAGATTTACTTATTTATTTAGTTAGAAGTTTAACAGATTGCTGTGCAGACCAATTAAGGACAAGTGGATGGTTTGGTTTGAATACTCTTCAACCTGGCGTCAAAGAAAGCAATCTTTGACTCTCACAAGTCGATATCACAGGATGACCACAGATGTGGGATTTGGTTTTACGTGATCACCTGCCTTAATGGCTTATATCAAGAGGAACCTTTTTCCTAAGAGTCGTAAGTAACGCAAGACTAAACGCCTTAGTTATCCAAGTACCAAACTGGGATCATGCTTGAGGGGCAATCACCCCACCTTGGTTTGATGCGAAGCCTTCCTAAAACCTCTTCCGCTCTTTGGGTCGCAGCGTCCGGTTGAGAATGCAACTCCACACTGAGAAGGGATAGTCCCCTAACCGACTTGCCTAGTTTTGCTTAAACAATGGGCTAGACAAGTCAGCACAGTACACTATCCTCGATTCTACCCGCGACGTTAGGTGGTAAACCACAGCCACCACGAAACTCCCACAAGGGGGCCTAACGCAATGGTCAGGCTGGAACCGAAGTTCCAGGGGCCCCTGACCTCCCGTGGTACCAGAATATAGCCTCTGGTTAAGCTGTCACTACCAGTCAGGTTCCCTCTAAGCCTGGGTCTGTTAGCCGCCATCCCACCGCAGATGGTCTTTCCTCCATCAGTGTTTCCGTTGTCACTATAAATAGTGATACGGATGTGATTTTGAATCATGTGATTCATAAATCCAGTTACATCATCTGGAGGATGACCACATCAAGCTGTACGTGAACCTTGCATGCGGATCGATCATTTGTTCTAAGATTCTTCCTAACCTCTATGTGCCCATGTAGCTGCTATCGCGGAGATGGAAAGTGCGAACATGGGTGACTGCTAGACTGAACATTTGGAATTTTTCCATAGCACCCCTTATTCCGTGTTACTGACAACTCTCAATAAGCATTCAAAGGTAGACCTTTTGTTCGTAAAAGGAAATGATCAAAGCGCAGCTTTTTGGGGATTGCAGAGTAGTGACGTTTTTCCCTTAAGTGAATCGACCCGTCCGGATGAGCCAAAGACAAGGATGTGGGGAAGGAAGAGGACATCAATGCAAGGCAAGGGACTGGCATTATACTGAGAAGAAGAATTGCAGAAAGACTCGAGCGTTGACATCGACAACGGCTATGGTGACGACGGACTTGGACTGGGACTTGGACGAGGACTTGGACGAGGACTTGGACGAAGACTTGGACGAGGACTTGGACGAAAACTTGGACAAGGACTTGGACGAAAATTTGGACAAGGAGTTGGATGAAGACTTGGACGAAAACTTGGACAAGGAGTTAGATGAGGACCTGGACAAGGACTTGGACAAGGAGTTAGATGACGACTTGGATGACGACTTGGACTAGGAATTGTACAAGGACATAGACGGAGAATTGGACGAGGACTTGGATGAGGTCTTGGACGAGGAATTGGACGAGGACTTGGACGAGGACTTGGACGAGGTCTTGGACTAGGACTTGGACGAAAACTTGGACGAGGACTTGTACGAAAATTTGGACAAGGAGTTGGATGAGGACCTGGACAAGGACTTGGACAAGGAGTTGGATGACGACTTGGATGACGACTTGGACTAGGAATTGTGCAAGGACATAGACGAAGAATTGGACGAGGACTTGGATGAGGTCTTGGACGAGGAATTGGGCGAGGACTTGGACGAGGACTTGGACAAGGAGTTGGATGAGGACATGGACAAGGACTTGGACAAGGAGTTGGATGAGGACTTGGATGAGGACTTGGACTAGTACTTGGACGAGGACTTAGACGAGGATTTGGATGAGGACTTGGACTAGGACTTGGACTAGGACTTGGACGAGGACTTGGATAAGGACTTGGATGAGGACTTGGACTAGGACTTGGATGAGGACTTGGACGAGGACTTGGACTAGGACTTGGACGAAAACTTGGACGAGGACTTAGACGAGGATTTGGATGAGGACTTGGACTAGAACTTGGACTAGGACTTGGACGAGGACTTGGATGAGGACTTGGACGAAAACTAAAACGAGGACTTAGACGAGGATTTGTACCAGGTCTTAAACGAGGACTTAGACGAGGACTTAGATGAGGACTTGGACTAGGACTTGGACTAGGACTTGGACTAGGACTTGGACTAGGACTTGGACTAGGACTTGGACTAGGACTTGGACTAGGACTTGGACAAGGAGTTGGATGAGGACTTGGACGAGGAGTTGGACGAGGACTTGGACGAGGACTTGGACGAGGAGTTGGACGAGGACTTGGGCGAGGATTTGGACGAGGACTTGGACAAGGAGTTGGATGAGGACTTGGACGAGGAGTTGGACTAGGACTTGGACTAGGACTTGGGCTAGGAATTGGACAAGGACTTGGACGGAAACTTGAACGAGGACTTGGACAAGGAGTTGGATGAGGACTTGGATGAAGACTTGGATGAGGACTTGGACTAGGACTTGGACTAGGACTTGGACGAAGACTTGGACAAGAAATTGGACTAAAACTTTGATGAGGAGTTGGACGAGGAATCTGACGAAAACTTGGACGCGGACTTGGATAAGGACTTGTATGAGGACTTGGACGTGGACGAGGACAAAAATAAGTGTTGGCCCGTATGCGAGGAAGGATATTTCCAAAAATATCTATAATTGTGAACTGTAAGCTCTGGAACTGCTTTTTCACCATTTTGCCTCATTGCTTCAGATTTCCTCGAAGCGTTTCTTAGTTGAGACTTGAAAGTACTGACAACTTGCTGTTTAGTTTAGTTGACATATGGCAGCAGAGCCATTGGCAGCGTCAAAGTACAGTCTCCATTACCTTTTTATTGTCTGTTGAGGCGATATACCATTTATTTATTAATGATCTATATTTTGAACCTCTAGTTCATCAAGTATCTGTAAAGGATGCACAATTTACAAATGTGCCGAAGTGGCTTTATATCCATTCGAAGCGTTCACTGACCAATGTTGTTTGTGTTGTAAACAGCGTAACCAAGCTTTTTAAGCGGCATTAATTTACCTCTGTTTGTCACAAGTTGGCCATTTCATATGTATTAACTTCATATACAACAGTTGTGCTTAAATATAAACCCACAGTCATTTTCGAAATAGGCAAATATTTTTCGTCTGTGAAACTGAAGCTGAAGCGTATTAAAAGTTTTAATAGCTCGTTCAGATGCTGCTTTAGGATTTTAGACCTTCGTCGGTTCAAGGACGTTGTGTTTTGATGTTAATTGCCCACCGCCCGAGGAAAAGCCAACATCTCTAGAAGAAGTTGAATTGGGAACTATACTCGATGAGTATTTTACGTACAGACGACTACTGCTTTTGGAGGTCCAAGCTAATTTTAATCGGTTGCATGCGTCGGACAATATTGAGAAATTTGTGTACTATTTGATTTGAAACCAGCACATCTTGGCGAAGAATTGTTTCAGGAGGTGCAATCGAGAGGGTTCAAGGCATCACACTTTATAACGGCAACCGAAAGAAAATAATTTCCTCCTCTGGAGTAATCATGTATCCACCTCACGCTCTAATTTTACTACGATCTGATCTGTGTCACCTAAAATCAACTGTTCAAACCCAAAGAAACCATCACTGGAAAGCTGGTGCGTGGAAAAACTCAAGTGAGAAGTTCTACCGCGCCCACCATTCACGCAAATAAATTAAGAATACTCTGAGACTTACTCCACATCCAGAGGACGACCAGAAATCTCAGTCCTTCAAGTGTGCACCGCAGAATGCCGCATTGTGTGGTGGCCGACTAATCAATAAATAGAAAAGGTTCAATCTCAACACGTTCACATCCACGAAAGCCTGTTTCACTGTCTCACACCGTTCCGATATTCTTCCGCCATTTGATAAATTACCATTTCCAATTAATGGAACAATAGTCTAAAGGCCGAAAGGAATCGTCTCCATTAATCTCTCCCCCAAGCCAGGGTATAAAAGTGGGCATGAACATGAAAAATGAATTCCAACAAGACTCCGGTATCTGCCTCCTTTGAGTGCACTCGCTGGACACAATGGAGCGACGTAAAAGATGCCCTGTCCGTTCTGCCATTCAGGATGCAGGGCGGCACAACCGGGAAAACAATAAATCAAAGGTTACATTCTGAAGAATTTCACTTATACCTTCACCGTAATGAGGACTGGCAGAGGCCTCGGACAGAGGGAAGGAACAACTTTTGGCCGCCAAAGCAATTCTGTGCACCATCAGGCGCGTCATTGCTCATCTGTCGGCACAATGGGACTGTCTGCCAACTGTCACTCAATCAGTCAGCAGTCCAGACAGTCAGTCGGCTACGATGACTCAACACCACATTCCTGGCTGACGAAACGCTATTGTGGCCATAACGCGATACAAATCAAGCGTGAAGCGATCTTTATTTAGCCAATACCTCGCGGCCGCGCCGCACGGTTCCATCTCGGTGGGTTTATAATTAGACAGACGCAAGTGACTAATTTGCAGCCGGATCAGACGTTTTGACTCCGTCGACGTGGCGGCCACAAACGAACAACTGGCAGAGAGCACACTCGGCCGGGAACAATGCATCGTCGCCTGCAGGCCAGGCGCGATGAACTCACAACCGAAACAAAAAAAAAAAGAGTCTAATGCTGTTCCTTGTACCGAGCACCATGCGGCTGTGTGCACGAATGTGTGTGTGACGTTGCGCGGCAAATTCACCAATCTGTGATGTGTGCTTGTCACGGGAATAGATTTGTGATTACGGCCAAACTCAAACGCCAACGCTGCGTCAACTGCGCTTTAGCGGTGGCAACGGGTGGTGACGGGACACTGAACTGGACGAGGTGAAAGCTTAGGTGAATGTGTGTGGGGGAATTCTGAGAACTCGATGAGCTTCTGTGGCGGTTACCTGCGCCAGTAGCCGCTGTCGTCGTTATCGGATTAATCTCTTCGTGTTTGTTTATTGTTTTCCTCTCTTCGTTTTTTTTTTCATTTGATTGTTCTCCTGCCTTCACTTTCTCAACTTGTGTGGTCCTCTCTGCTAAACAGTTGAGACGTGACGTGGTTGTTGTGACTGCGGAAGTGAATCCGGTTCTTTTTTTTATTTCAGCAAATAAACAATAGAACCTTCGAATCGAACTTTCATTTGAATTAGTACAGTGGGGAATTTGAAAAAATTGAAATAGATTTTTTTTTGTTTTCATGACTTTTTGTCACCATCTGTTCCAAATCTGGCCTCAAATCGTTTTTGGTTTAAAGTGAAATGTTTTGTTTTTGCTTAAAACTCCTTCACAAAGCAGTCCTTGTCGAGGACTCCACCAAAAAATAAAAAAAAGCTAGTGTGAGTGAAAGCACCTGTATACAAACATGATGTAGCGTTGGAAACTATCTCGAAACGCACAAATTGAAGGTCTTACATCACCCGCGAAGTTCTCCAGACCTTCACCTTCCGACTGCCGGCTTTTTCAACGGATGCAAAGCGATTTGGAGTGTCACCGGTTTGGGTCTTTTCGTCACAATGATTGTATCGAAGCCAGAAAGGATTTATTTTTAAGAGATGTCATTCGAAAATTATGTGAGGGATGAGACAGAGTAGTCGCTTTTGATGGACATGTATTTCTTGTACTTTTTTTTAACATCCTTACGTTTGAAATATAACAAAATCTCGAAATAACGTATTCCAAATATGCCCATTGTTTCTTGAGGCCCAAATCGACCAAAGAAAAGCCAAAGTGGCAAATTTGTTTCATTTTCTCAAAATTGTAGCAAATTGTATTCCCTTGTCGCTATAACTCGATAAGTCACGGGACTAACCAATAAAAACACATTTCCTAGACAAAATTCGCCTTTTTTCATTAACAAAGTTTCCTTCAAGAGTGATACAAGCATTCTAACGCCACTCTAACATTTCGATACCTTTTTCATAGAATTATTTATCTTCGGCCTCAAAATAGGCTTCCGTTTCGGCGATCACCTCCTCATTCGAGCCACATTTTTTCCGGTTAGAATCTTTTTTAGGTTTGAAAAGAGGTAAGGGTCACTGGGGCCAGATCTGGAAAATACGGTGAGAGGGGAAGCAATTCAAAGGCCAATCCGTGCAATTTGGTAGCCAACGACTTGTGACATTTTCTTGGTGGAAGATAATTTTTTCTTTTTCATATAGGACCGTTTTTTTTGGAATTTCTTCCTTCAAATGAAGCAATTATGCCCTGAAGTATTTGCTGCTGTTCCTCTTGCCTTTCTCTAGATAATAATAATAATAGTTGGTTGGCACTATAGTCCACAGGGGATCAGGGCCTAGCTTGCTCATCAACTGCTCGTGTTGTGCGTGCTACTGTTCTCTCACGAATAGAATCAACCCACAGTTTCTTGCCGACTCCGAACGGCGAAGTTTGAGAAGCTTTCTTAGACAATTATTACTCTATGAATGTTGTCAGCAGCTCGAAAGAGGTGGTGCCGTGAAAAATTCGTTTTCACCTGGGAATCGAACCTTCGGCGGTTAAACGTCGCACTCTACCCACTACGCCACGGCGGCCAATTTTCCTACAATAATAATTCTAATAACTGGGTGGCGCGATAGTCCATAGGAGGATCATGGCCTAGCTTCTCCATCAAATACTCGTGTTGTGCGCGCTACTGTTCTCTTACGTAGAAGCGACCCTTTTTTGCCGACTCCGAACGGCCTTTCTTAAGGGAGTCGATGAATAAAATTTCGCGCGCATCCCGAAATACGGATGCCATAAACTTGCCAGCCGAATTTTGTGTTTCAGCTGATGTCCACTCCGCTGGCTACCGATTTGACTCTGGAGTGTCATCCATTGTGACATAAGGACGACCTGCTTTCTCTGGCGAAACAACTGCCAAAAACTCTCAGAATCATCGATAAATTGTTGTTTTCGGTCCGTATTTTTGATTTTTTGGCATATTTTATTGATTTTTTAAAGTAACCTAATCTTAATTCTAGAAAAATACTTAAAACTAGCTTACATTTATGTAGGATCCCAAAACTACGACACTGGACTAACGGACGAAATACATACGACGACTACACTGGTACGAGACAAATGAGAGAGGACAGAAGAAAACGCAAAGGAGTCAGTCATTAAACTCACCCCTTAGAAGTAAGTTCAGATTTTGCGCGGATCGCCTGTTTTCTCAGGCTTGTTTTGTTGTGATTAAACCATAAAAACTAAGATTCAGGAAGTGTTTCTTTTTCTTTTAATTAAAATCGAGCCAATTCAATTACTTAAAAACTAACCAAGTGGTTTATTTGCATTTTTCCATTAGCCCGAACTTATTTATTTATCTTAAGAATATCTTAAGAATAGTTTTTAAATATAACTTACTGACCATTAGGAGGTGCTCTAAGCTATTCTTTATTTAATTTCAAAATTGCCTTTGGACAATTGTGTAATGATTTATTTTTTAAGATATGATAATATTGTTAATTTTTTCAAAACAAAGTACAAAGTTGCTTTTTATTTAATCTAACCAAAGCCTAATCTATCCTAAATTTAAACCAAATTTAAACATAATTAAAGCCTACCAAGAAATGAAACTAAACTATTTCCATATCAAGGTACAGACGCGTGCACCATGGCGTACAAGGGATGTTCAATACGAAGGTTGCCTTTTATATTTCAGGATTGGGCAACCCTAGTGTTGCAATCTGGCAACTGCCAGCTCTATCGAAAAGTTTGACATTTTTGAGGTTATACGTACTTAGAACGTTTTGACATACGAGCGCTATTTGTGTTGTTTACAGTGACTTAAAAGATTCACCTCGCCCAAAAACGGAATTATATCGTGAAAATTTTCGTGCGATTATTTTTTAAAACTTTCGACGTGGATTAGCTCAACAACAGTGCATTGATGAACTTAATTCAATTCTTGGCAATGAAGCTCCATCAAGGACCAGTGTTTATCGATGGTAGGGTGAATTCAATCGAGATTGTAGTTCACTCCAAGACGAATTGCGTGAAGGTCGTCCAAAATCAGTTGTTGTTCCGGAAACCATTGATGCTGTGCGCCAACTGATATTGCAAGATCGTCATGCGACCTATCGTGAGATTGAGACAACCTTAGGCATTAGTGAAAACAGCATACATTCAATATTGCATGAACAATTGACCGTCAAAAAAATTTGTTCGCGTTGAATCCCACACAATTTGTCAATCGCTCAAAAAAAGCCTCGTGTCGATTGGTCGAAAGAAATGCTCCAAAAATACGATTGTGCGCTTCGAAACACGTCTATGACATCGTGACAGGTGATGAATCGTGGAGTTACGCGTATGAGCCCGAAAGTAAAAAGCAGTCGACTGTATGGGTGTTTCAAATTGAGCCAAATCCAACAAAAGTTGCTCGCGCATGTTATGTTAGCACACTTACCCCAAAACACGGAAGATGTGAAGTCAGCATTAATGGGTAATTGTCATGTGTCATGAACTTCATTGTGCAAATGCAGCAATGAGAGTCATGAACTTCGTTTTGCTGATATGATAACGAAATTAAGAAACTTATTGAACTGGCTCGGTAAATATGTAAGTAGAATTAAGTAGGTCATAGATATTATTACAGGGCAGGTTAAGAATATTTTCGATTAATAAAATTAGTCTGAAGACCACTCTCAAACGTGTTTTACTAAAATACTTAACTCGCACGAAGCACTTGCAAGCAAATGGTCGTCGAAAAACTGGACATGTCGCATCCGTACAACTAGAACGACGCAGAACAGTCAATTCTGAGTGGTACACAACCATTTGTTTGCCAGTTGTCTTCAGGAAAACCAACCGCCGAAGACGGACCACCCTTCGCCATAATGCATATTCTCGGTATCGGGGTGAAGCTGTGGCTATATATATATAAATTGATTTATTTATCAATTAAAACTATTATTTTAGTGCATTCATGTAAAATTTCATATAAATGCGGTTATAAATTCGCGTTTTATCCCTAGTTAAACAGAATCATAATGACAACTGGAACGATGATGGTGAAAATTGAGCATCGCGCTGTAATTAAATTTCCCACTAAGCAAGGAAAAAGTCAAAAAAGAATTCATGAAGCGATGCTGGCTGTGTACCAGGGTTCCACACCTTCAATATCAACTGCGCAAAAGGGATCAAGTGAGTTCAAGAGAGGCAGAGAAAGCATTGAAGCAATCCGCTCCGGCGCCCCGGCTACTGCTTGTACGGGAGAAAGCAGCAAAGAAGTCGAAAAACTTGTTCTTGATGATGCCCGAACAAAGGTGAAAATGATGGCAGATATCACCAAGCTTTCAAGGTGCAAGGTGGTTGCCACAAATGCTCACAGCGCCTCAGAAAAAAGTGAGAATCGCCCGTTATAGAGAGCTTTGGAGATGTGTAGTGAGAACGCGAACGGTGTTATGGATCGAATTGTTACTGGGGACGAAACATGGGTTCACCACTATGACCCTAAAAGCAATATGGGTGCCACGAAAGCTCACAGCGCCACAGAAAAAAGTGAGAATCGCATGCTGTAGAGAGCTTTTGGAGGTGTGTAGCGAGAACGCGGAAGGTGTTATGGATCGAATTATTACTGGGGACGAAACGTGGGTTCACCACTATGACTCTGAAAGCAAACAAGAGTCCAAGCAATGGCATAAAAAAGGAACAGACCCCCCCAAGAAGTTCAAAGTCACTTCGTCTGCCGGGAAGCTCATGGCGACCGTTTTTTAGGACTCAAAGGGAATCTTGTTCACTGAGTACAAAAAAAAGGTGAAACCATCGACGACACATCCTACGCTTCCACTTTGCATAACTTGAGGGAGGAAATTAAAAAGAAAAGACGGGGTACACTCGCAGCGGGTGTGTTGCTTCTTCATGACAAGGCTCCTGTTCACACGGCGCGAATTCCTAGGCTGTTGTGCCTTGGATTGTGGTTTCGAAGAAATCCAACACCCACCCTATAGCCCAGACCTTGCCCCTAGTTATTAGGGGAGATTATAATAATAATAATTGTTTCCGCGACAGTCCACAGGGGGACCAGGGCCTAGCTTGCTCATTAACTACTCGTGTTGTTCGCGCTACTGTTGTTTCACGTGTAGAAGGGACCTACAGTTTTTTCTCGACTCCGAACGGCGAAGTTTGAGAAGCTTTCTTACTCTTTGAATGTTGTCAGCAGCTCGAAAGAGGTGATACCGTGAAAAAATTCGAGGTGTTCAGCCGGGCATCGAACCTAGTCCCTTCGGCGTGTGAGCATCGCACTTTACTCACTACGCCACGGCGGCCACGGGGGAGATTATATTGAAAAATAAAAACAATTACATTGATTTCGCATTTTCCTTCATATCTGTACCGAGAATATATTGAACACCCCTCGTAAGTGTTTGCCTTCGCACCTTTCTCGTTAGGAGTTTGTATTCCTAACATGTGAGGGTGGTGCTAGTAGGTTTCTACGTCATTTTCCATTGCAAATACAATTCACCTGACCTTCACTCTTGTCCCTTTTCAGAATTATTTCAAAGCCGACTGAAATAAACAGATTTCAAACCCTAACCTCAACAGAGATTCTGAACCTCCTAGAAGCAGGACGGAATAAGCTTCTCTAACGATGGAAAGTAATTCACCCTGAAAGAGGTACAGTTCATTAGCGAACTGACTGCCAAGTTCACTGCATCGACGAAGGCCATTAAGGATCCTATTTACTCCAGCACGTAGGCTATGACACCACCTCACCTCACCCCCAAACTTCAAGGAGAAAGAAAAGGCTGGTAATTAGCATCTACAATCGCTCTGAAGTGGGTGTGCGTCATCTCGAGAATCCCTTGCGAGAAAAACTTCTCCATCTAACGCACAGTTCTGCAGGCTAATTAGTGTAAATCAGTAACAGCAATGTGATGAGGATCTATACGCGCCGTCTCGGTCTCACACACACACACACACACACACACAGTCGACCTCATCCGCTGTGGGTGGGGGGCGACTGCCTACTGCAGTAAGGACGGTTTCGTATCAGCTCCCATTGTGGGTCACCTCTTAATTGTTTCAAGTGGACACTTAATGCCAGACAACGCTGCCGTTGTTGTCATTGTCGTCTGTCGCCGGAGCTCGCTGATGGTATGTCAATTGATGTAATAGTTGTGCATGATGCCTACTCCAGGCTGAAGGGGCGTAGCCTTCTTCGGTAGTAGGTGACTTCCTTGAATTCACGAGCCACTGCAACGTCTTCAGACATTGACAATGGGATGCATTTAGGCGGGGGCAGTAAACCTACTGCAACACACTGTGAAGGAATGAAGGCGTCTAAGTGCCTTTGTCTGAGAGGTCTCCTCTGCCCTGACTCACGATGAATTTGTTACTCGGAAGGAGCGTACACAATTTCCTTCGTTCTTTCTGTACGAAGCAGTAGTGCACTTCGCATGAGTAGCAAACAGTGAACAGAGGGCGAAAACTTCAACTAAACACTTAGAAGTAAGGAGTCGGCAGATGGGCCAGTCGGTGAGGTGAACGTTGTACTGACGAAACCCCGAGGCGGCAATGTGCTTCCATGTGGGAGCGACAGGACATGCACTTACGCATTAACGACAAGTAATTAAATGACGACAGACATGCGAGCAGCG
This sequence comes from Eristalinus aeneus, assembly GCA_955652365.1. NCBI lineage: Eukaryota > Metazoa > Arthropoda > Insecta > Diptera > Syrphidae > Eristalinus > Eristalinus aeneus. The sequence continues at coordinate 47,499,061 of OY019134.1, read as the reverse complement.
CTCTTTAACTGGACGCCATTTAATTGCTCCCCGGTCGAGGGTTACATGTAAATTAATTGATTCGCTCTTCACCCCGGTACGTGTGTGCAGCGATTAATCGAAGCGTTAAAGTGCCCACTTAAGCTGCTGCATGATGTATGAACCATAATTGCAGGCGCCGTTTGATATGACTTCTGCGCGTGAGAAGTTCGGCCCTCAACTCAACGATTTTTGCAGCCCCCAGCTTCGAGTGGACACCCTAAATTGGACTTCATAAAGCTCTGCAGACTCTCTCTCTCTCTCTCTTTCTCTCTCTTTCTCTCTTTCCGAGACTCGACAAAAATCAGATCCGTTCGAAGAGTGCACTGAACAGAAGTGTCTCACCGTGAACTATCGGCGCTGACGACGTGGGTGGCGACTACGCTCGATAACTGAATGATTTCTTGTTTTTCATTTTGCCGGCTGTCTGCAGCATTGTTTGGCCACAATTGGATAGCCTGGAGAACGCAACCCGTTCGTGGGTGCCGTGGCTCTTGTTGCTGCTGTTAGTGCTACTTATTGTTGTACATCATCGAAGTGGCGCTGAAGATGCATTGCCATCGGGCTTATAGCGGGTATCGACGCTGAAATAGGGAGATGATTGCACGACGTCTAGACACCACCTTCCCACCTTTGTGGATGCATCCTGCAGCACACACATCCGCAGCGGTGGCACCAGTTACCGATGATGATGACACCGCCATCAAACTACGTCCGTCCCTGCACACTGAAGTGTGTGTCTGTTACTTTCTGTCCATTAATTTAAGCGCTGAATTCCAGACAGACAGCCAGACTACATATATTTTCAGAGTGTCACTCGTCCTCCTCCGTCGCGAGCCTGCCAACATTTCGGGACGGAATTCAATCGATTTCGTGCATTGGAGTGCACTTTGAGTGGGCAATGGGCTTTCGGTGCTGACACGGATCGCCGTAATGGAGGCTACGTGCTCGTGCAGCCGCGCTGGCCCATGTGAAGCTCATTTGCATTCTGCATGGGAAACACGGAACAATCAAATCGAGATGACTAGACTGCCACCGAGCCGGAACATAAAATTAAACATTAGTTGTGTTTAGTCAGAAACTGTGTGACACTTTAATGAAAAATTTTCGATAAACAACAGAGGGGGTGGGGGGGGGGGCAACGCATGCCTTTGTTTGTTTTGCAAAACATATGTGACCCAAATTCTTGGTGGTAGAGCTATATTCTTTGTTTTTCATCCCTGCCTTTGATGCGGGTTACGCATGTGGACGTTCTTTTTGAATTTTTCACGAGCTAGAGCTGTTTGGTGACTCTACGAGCAGGGCAAAAAGGAAGAGGATCGCCTTCTCAGATGGAAAATGGTAGGAAGGGCGGCGAGTTAGAATAGTGTGAATGGGTAGTTAATGGGTGGTACTGAAGTTTAAAACTTGAAAAAGGAAGAAAAAACAAACATTAAATCGCATTTAAACGAAAAAGTTTACAATCGGTCTCGAAAAATACGGGAAAAACTACTCTACTATCAGGTAGGAACACACAACATATCTGTCTTGGAAAGAGCTCCACAGCGGGGAGCAAACAAATTGGATATGGTCTCCCTGTGTCTGCTTCCTATAGGGGCAACAAGATCAGCTTATAATCAGTCTAGACACTCTGCGAGGAACAATTGACTGACACCTAGATAGCTCATATCCTTAGCCTGCTGGTACCAAAATGGACGTCATTTGGTAGAGCCGCAATCTGTGCTGAGAATTTGGAAGGATACTTTCTAGAGTCACCTTAACGGCGATGACGGCCCTAATTCCGCTGTTAGGCAGAATGTTCTACCCGATTTGGACAATGATAAACAAGAATTCTGTCCCCCGGCTTAGACGAGGTGAAGATAGCAATATCCAAGCTGAAGTCGAAAAAAGCTGCTGGAGCGGACGAACTGCACGCAAAACTATTTGAAGCATTTGCAGATAACCTGGTTGGGCGCATGCACCAACTCATCTGTAATATATGGTCGGAGGAAAGCATGCCCGATGAGTGGAATCTCAACGTCATTTGCCCGGTTCACAAGGAAGGATACCCCTTTGACTGCGCTAATTATCGGGGATCAGCCTTCTTAACATCGCGTACAAGATCCTCTCTGCCGTATGTGAACCTTTTCTTCACAACCTGATAGGTCCCTATCAGTGTGGTTTCAGACCAGTGAAGTCCACAATAGACCAGCTCTTCACATTACAGTTGATCCTGGAAAAGACCCAAGAAGTGCAAATCGACACTCATCACCTGTTCGGCGATTTTAAGGCCGCATATGACAGTGTGCATAGAGACGAGCTATACAGTGCCATGTCTAGTTTTGGCATCCCTACCAAACTCAGATTGTGTAGGATGACGATGGAGAACTCTCGCTGCTCCGTTAAGGTCGGTAGCGAACTCACCGAGACCTTCGATGTCAAAAAAGGATTTAGACAAGGCGACGCGCTGTCATGCGACTTCTTTAACATCATCCTTGAACTGGAACCCACACGTCAACACCAGAGGCACGATCTTCCACAAGTCCGTTCAATTGCTAGCTTATGCGGATGACATTGACGTGATCGGCCGAACTCAGCAAGCCGGCATTGAGGCGTTTGCTAGCATTGAAGCGGAAGCGGCTAAAGTGGGACTGGTGGTAAACGAGGGCAAAATGAAGTATATGCTGTCATCGAAGAAGGACGCAACAGTGCAACGTCCGAAATTTTTCACAATCTAATTCCATTTTTGGGCGAGATGAATCCTTTAACTCACTGTAAACAACACAAATAGCGCTCGAATGTCAAAACGTTCGAGTATGTATAATCTTAAAAATGTCAAACTTTACGATAGAGCTGGCAGTTGTCAGGTTGCAACACTAGGATTGCTCAATCCCGAAATATTAGAGGCAACCTTCCTGGTCGCCGTGGCGTAGTGGGTAGAGTGCGACGCTCACATGCCGAAAGGTGTCGGTTCGATTCCCAGCTCAACACCAATTTTTCGAATTTTTCACGGCAACACCTCTTTCGAGCTGCTGACAACACTCAAAGAGTAATAACAGTCTAAGAAAGCTTACAACACGAGTAGCTGATGAGCAAGCTAGGCCCTGGTCCCCCTTTGGACTGTAGCGCCAACAATTAAAAAAAAAATTAAAAACCTTCCTATACCATGTCTAGTATTGGCATTTCTACCAAACTCGCCAGATTGTGTAGGACAAAGATGGAGAACTCTTGCTGCTCCGTCAAGGTCGGTAACGACCTCACCGAGACCTTCAATGTCAAAAATGGTTTTAGACAAGGCGATATCATGTATCATGTGACTTTCGCAACATCATCCTCGAGAAGATCGTGCGTAACTTAGGCACGGAATTTTATTCATCGACTATCTTAAGAAAGGCTGTTCGGAGTCGGTAAAAAAATGTAGGTCCCTTCTACTCGTAAGAGAAAAGTAGCTCGCACAACACGAGTATTTGATGAGCAGGCTAGGTCCTGGTCTCCCTATGGACAGTCGCTCCACCCAATTATTATTATTGTTATTATCGAAGTATTAGAGCGGCGTTGGACTGCTTGTATCACTCTTGAAGGAAACTGTGTTGATGAATAAAGTCGATTTTTGTATTGAAAATGTTTGTTTTATTGGTCCCTGTGTTTTAAGAACCTGTTTACTGAAGAGTAGGTTTGGCGTGCGAGTTATTTCAGAAATGAAAGTCGCCTCTCATTCTTGTGTTTTGATGCCTTTGAACTATTTGCTTTGAGGCATTGTGATGTCTTTGCTCTACAACAAGAAGCCGGCAGAAATAAGTGAGCTCAGAGCCAATATTTAGTTTTTGAATTTCTGTTTAAAAAGAAGAAAAAAATTTTTTCATAAAAGCAAGCTTCTTTGGTTACATTCGACAAATTCAAATGAAAATGTATATATAAACGATGGATCGCTCGAAAGTTCAGGGCTTAGCATGCTCGTCAACTACTCTGTTGTGCGCGCTACTGTTCTCTAACGAGTAGAAGGGGCCTACCGTTTTTTGCCGACTTCGAACGGGGAAGTTTGACTGTTTCATTACCTCATTGAGTGTTGTCAGCAGCTTGAAAGAGGTGGAGCCGTGAAAAATGGGAAGTGTTCACCCGGTAATCGAACCTGAACCTTCGGCGTATGAGTCTCTCACTCTAGCCACAACACCACAGCACCCATAAATGAATATCTATGAGAACATACAAATTTAATTCTCAACCACGAGTGCCTCGAAACTGCATTACACTTTCTAGCACACACTTTCTAGGCACATATGGTTGTTTGAAGTCATTCTCCACTTGTCTACATCATTTCAGACAAAGACCTCATCCCATGCGATGTCTTAATGGCTAGGATTATATAGGCTTGGCATAGCCTAGCAACTTTCTGTTGTATCCTTAAACTCCAAACAAGGTGTATGCTGAATTTTCCTCTCCAAAGCTGCACAAAGAACCCTTTTCTCTTGTCGGGCTTAAATAGCATTTTAGTTTCGGTGTCATGCGGCCCGGCATGTTGGTTGAGACTTAGGTCCACCTCGGACTGTAGCGCCACAAGAAGAAGAAGAAAAGAAATCATGTAGCCCTGTAAGCAAATGGACGTCTCATTACCTTCACGCTCCGTCCGTCTCTTAAATTCTGAAACGCCCAAGAAAGTTTGTAGCTGACAGGTTTTTTAACAGATCAGGGCTTTGGTGTTGAGTTGTACCCGCAGCACGATCTTATCATGTTAAAAAATTTACATAACAGCCTATCGCCTTAATATTTGTTGGCGCGATAGTCCACAGGGGGACCAGGGCCTAGCTTGCTCATCAACTACTCGTGTTGTGCGCGCTACTGTTCTCTCACTAGTTGAATGGACCTACAGTTTTTTTGCCGACTTCGAATGGCGAAGTTTGAGAAGTTTTCTTAGACAGTTATTACTCTTTGAGTGTTGTCAGCAGCTCGAAAGAGGTGGTGCCGTGAAAAATTCGAGGTGTTCAGCCGGGAATCGAACCTAGACCCTTCGGCGTGTGAGCATTGCACTCTACCCACTACGCCACGGCGGCCTATCGCCTTCTTCTTCTTCTCCTTCTTGTGGCGCTCCGGGGTGGACCTGGGCCTCAACCAACACGCCTCTCCAGCCAGCACGATCTTTCGCCAGCTGTCTCCAGTTGCGCACTCCAAGTTGGTTGAGGTCCTTCTCCACTTGTGTGCGCCACTTCAGCCTAGGTCGTCCTCTGTTGCGTTGTCCCAATGGCTCGGATTTAAAGATTTTTCGGGCCGGAGCAGTGGTGTCCATACGCTCTACATGGCCTAGCCATCTTAAGCGTTGTATCCGTAGACGCTTAACCAGGCGCATGTCGCTGTACAGTCTATAGAGTTCGTCATTAAATCTTCTCCTCCAGATGCCATCAACGCAAACAGGACCAAAAATCGCACGCAAAACTTTTCTCTCGAAAAGACTAAGTGCTTCCTCATCCGCCTTTGCTAACGTCCAAGATTCTGCGCCATATAGTAGGACGGGGATGATCAAGCTGTTATATAAAGCTAGTTTAGTCCTTCTAGAGAGGGCTTTATTACTCAATTGCCTCTTGAGCCCAAAGAAACAGCGGTTGGCAAGAGTGATTCTGCGTTTGATTTCGGTACTGATGTTGTTGTCCCTATTTACCGCGGAGCCGAGGTAGACGAAGTCCTTGACTACCTCGAAGTTTCTGTTGCCTAGTGTGACGCTCCGTCCGAGACGTCGATGTTGTGTGTCCTTCCTTGATGACAGCATGCACTTCGTTTTGCCCTCATTTACCGCAAGACCCATTTTAGCCGCTTCCGCTTCAATGCCAGCAAACGCCTCATTGACGGTTCGCTGTGTTCGTTCGATCACGTCAATGTCATCAGCGTATGCTAGCATTTGAACTGACTTCTGGAAGATCGTGCCTCTGGTGTTGGCTTGTGAGTTACGTACGATCTTCTCGAGGATGATGTTAAAGAAGTCACATGACAGTGCGTCGCCTTGTCTAAAACCTTTTTTGACATTGAAGGTCTCGGTGAGTTCGGTACCGACCTTGACGGAGCAGCGAGAGTTCTCCATCGTCATCCTACACAATCTGACGAGTTTGGTAGGAATGCCAAAACTAGACATGGCACTGTATAGCTCGTCTCTATGCACACTGTCATATTCAGCCTTGAAATCGACGAATAGGTGGTGAGTGTCAATTTGCATTTCTTGGGTCTTTTCCAGGATCTGCCGTAATGTGAAGATCTGGTCTATTGTGGACTTCCCTGGTCTGAAACCACACTGATAGGGACCTATCAGGTCATGGACAAATGGTTTCAGACGCTCACACAATACGGCAGAGAGGATCTTGTATGCGATGTTCAGGAGACTAATCCCTCTGTAGTTGGCGCAGTCAAAGGGGTCTCCTTTCTTGTGGACCGGGCAAACGACGCCTATCGCCTTGCTTAATAATAATCCACAGTCGAGTATGGATTTTTTGTTAGTGGCGCCCTCTATATGTCATGGGACTTGTTGAGTAATTTTCCACCACAACAACTTTACCTAGGCATTCTGATTTGTCATCTTATTGCATTCCTACAAAGCCAAAGCTTCGATAAGGTAGGTTACAAGCTTGTCATAGCTCAGCCTTCAATTTGAAAAAAAGCGAACAACTCAGCTTTTGTTTCAAATTGTTGAAGCTCAGGCTTTGTAGGAATGCCAAAATATGACATACAAGAATGTGTGGGTAGAGTTGTTGTGACGGAAGAGCTGCAGATCCACACTAATGCCTAAAGAATAGAGAAAGTGCTCTTCTAAAACTTGAGAACACAAGGGGCAAGGTACGTTTTTAGAAGTAGTCTTCTGGATAGGACGCTTTTGGCGATCGTAAATATGTAATTATGTAAAATATGTAAATATGGCGATCGTAAATATAAATATAGATCGTGTCTACAAAGATCAACCTATTTTAATAAATTCTGCACATTTTGTTGAGCAGCCTGTTTTTTTTTACCACAACAGACAATTGGACAACTGTCACAAATGTCACTTCAATTGGGCCAACAGAACAAAATTTGACAAGTTCTCAATAAAATAGAAGGATTTCCTCAAAATTCACAAATAACATATTGGCAAATTATGCTTTGTTTTTGAATTTTCATTCCATTGAAATTGATGTACAACAGAGCCACGAAACTAGCTGGAGAAGGCAATAGTTCTCACCAGCTCACAACACAGCAAACATTCCACCCTGTGAATTACATCTCGATCCAAAAATACAACAAAAGCCACGAACCCGCACAGGAATTGTGAACGGATGGACAAAAGAAAAACTGCAAGCAAAAAATAATGAAAATCGTGGTTAAGCGACACATAACGTAGGTTACGCCCTTTGGCAGTCTCTGTCCCATCGCCCACTATGCCCGAGGATACCGCACAATTCAGAGCTTGTACGTGTGTGCAAAATTGTGTGGTGATGGTTAAGTTTTTCATAATTACACAGATGCACTTCAACCCGGTCCGGAAACAAAAGATCGCATCCGCTGCGCCCTGCTGTGGGTTCCTTTTTTTTCTGCTCTTCTCTATTTGCCTTGTCATCCACAAATGGGATTTCTTTAAATTCAGATTTCGTCCAAAAAAATGAAAAAAAAAAAAAAACGTTGGGAAAAATAGCAGAATGGTATAAAAAGGACATGCATACATTGTATGCAGGCTCCATGACACACGTACAGTGTACCAGGGGTGCGCCTCCATTCAGTGCCAACAAAAATGGTCCACTTGATGCCGTTCACTAGGGGCTTTCCTCATTACGAATCTCTGAATTTGATGACTGCGGCCAGGGCAGCTCAATGAGGTTAATACAAAAACGAAGAAACGGGAATGCTTTTGATTGCTGGAAAAGGCTCATGTGCGATGTGCCATGCTGTTGGTTTAGTTTTTTTTGTTTTGGGTGATGGGAAGTGAATTGTCCTCCTGGGAGTGTGGATGAACATTGAGAAAAGATGCTGATTTGCTTATCTGCGGGGATATGCTATGAGGTCAATGAGCAACTGAAAAAGTCAAATATGAATTGGAAGTGAGCAACTTAAGTTCGGTTTCAAAAACCCCGCTACTTGTAATTAAGTTTAACGAAATTTCAATCATATAAGTATTTGAGTTGTAGGGGATCGAGTCTCCTATTGAAATAGGGGGGATCGAGTCGCCCATTGAATTAATGCCATATTTTTGGAAAAGAAAAGAAACTCAAAAAATAAATCACTTTAAGTATTCTCCTTAGGAAGCGACTGCTCTCCTCCATTCCTCTCGTAGTTTTCAAATAAATTCTGTAAGAAACGTGTACTTTCTGGCATCGATCTAATCACTGAGACCAAAATTCCCAAGCCGCTGACCCCCAAAATCGCTTTGCATCCGTTGAAAAAGCAAGTAGTCGGGAGGAGCAAGGTCTGGAGAATTCGGTGGGTGGGATAAGACCTTCTTTAGTTTTTGAACGCTACATATAGATAGAACTGACCGTCATCGTGTTGCGAGATCACCATGTCATGACTTTCGGTCATTTCTGGCCGTTTTTTAAAAGCAAAACTTTGCTCAAGCACATTAGTTTAAAGCGACAACATTTTCCATCGACGGTTTTCGCTGGTTCTAGCAGCTAATAGTAGACCACACCTGTCTTGTCGTATCAGAAGCAGAGTATGACGTTTTTCTTTAGAGCCGTTGACGATGATGGAACTGGGTAAGCAAGTTCTTCACTTATTCTTCTGGTAATATACCAATTTTTCATCTCCATTCAGGATCCAATACAAAATTCCCTTCCTTTGATTTCCTTCATGAAGCAGTTGGAAAATCGCCATTTGGCATCTCTCGGTTTCAACTCGTACCGCACCCAATTTTCTTGCTTTTGAAAAGAATCATATTTATTTAACCAGACGGAAATTGTTTGCTAAGTTATATGGTTGGAAGCGATAAAACCTGCCATCCGAGCTCCCGCAGCTTCTGACGAGTCATCAACGAGGCGTGTGGTCTGGTGTTGTCCTGGAGGAAAACTACACCCTTTCTGTTGGCCAATTCTGTATGCTTCTGGTCGATCGCCTGCTTCAAGCGGTTCAGTTGTTCGCAGTAGATGGTAGACTTAAGCGTCTGGCCATATGGGAGCAGCTCATAGTGGATCATTCCCTTCCAATAGCACCAAACACATGGCACAACCTTCCTGGATGAATTATTTCCTCCCAATCCCACCAAACACACAGCAAAACCTTCCTGCCCGTCGATCCCGGTTTGACCACTGTTTGGGACGATCCACCGACCTTCAACCACGACTGTTTTCACTTGTGATCCATTTTTCTTTGCCAGTCGCCATCCGCTTCCAAAATCGGTCGAGTTCGTTCCGTTTCAGCAGCATATCGCAGGCGTTGATTCGGTTCAGAAGGGTTTTTTGCGTCAAATTATGCGGCACCCAAACATCAAGCTTTTGTATCCAATCTTCTGCAGATGGTTTAAAATGGTTTGGTGACTAATTCCCATCTACTGGGCGATGTCACGAGATGCCACATGCCAGTCTAACTCGATGATTTTCATGATTTGATCGGTATTCGTCGTCACAGGTTTTCCCCGGCTGGTTTATCCATGGTGTCGTTTTCACCGGCTCTGAATCGTCGAAACCACTCCTTCGCTGTTCGGAGTGATAGAGTACCATCCCCTAATACACCATAAATCTCACGAAACGTTTTTTTAGTGGTTTTGCCTTTAACGAAGGAAAACTTTAAAATAACGAGAGTTAGTAAACTCCATGTTTACACGTCTATAACTGTTGAACGCAATATCTAAACTAATCATGCATAGCGTTTTTTAGGTTATGTCAAGACCTTTGGCAACCTTATACTTCCAATGATTCTGCGAGTTTACTTCTGTGAGTTTACTTTTCGTACGGATCTTGATCCAGGAAATTCCCTAATTTCTCATTTTCAAGCTGTTGGCCTGGCCATGAGGCTATATGGCATCAACTATAATCACTTCTAAACCAATTCCTGTGTGGTTTATCGATACAAACAGATTCACCATAAACTTCTAGAAACCTTCAATGGGTTTCATCTGCACTTTTCTTTGATTTGAAAAAAAAAATCAAAACTCCCCGCATAACAGTTCATTTAAGACATATCCGGGGACTTTCGAAAAAGCATAACGTTGTCTACGAACAGGCACCGATGCACACTTATTATTGCTGACAAATGTGGCACATTTTTTTCTGTTGCGTTGTTTCGTACATCCGAAGACTTTTCAGGCTCAAACAGTGGCTTACATACGCTCTACATGGCCTGGAAATTTTAAGCATGGTATCCAAAGACGCATAACAAGCCACATGCCGCCGTACAGCCCGTTTAGTTCGTCGTTGAATCTTCTCCTCCGAATGTCTTCAACACGAACAGGACCATAAAGCAGTGCTCTTCTCTTAAAAGGACTGAGGGCTTCCTCATCCGCCTTAAGTAACATCCAAGATTTCGTTCCATAAAAATGGGGTTCAAAATATTATACAAAATAGAGTTGTGTAGTTCCGGACCTACATAGTTCCTGGACCTAGTTCCACCGCCGGAACTAGTTCCGATAGCTCCACATATTCCACCTAAACATGACCGATAGTTCCAACATGCTCGGTAGCTCAAACATTACAGATACATCGTGAATGTGGGAATTGAAACATCACGCAACTCAAAAAATATATTTCAGACACATGTATCAGTCGCAAATTTTGTTGTTTCTTGTGTATTTCTTTGACTTCTTTGTATGATGTACACTATCAACCTTACGTCAAACACTGTATATTGCGGTCCGAAAAGAAGAGAGTGAAGAGATAATACTTTTAACATATTCCTTCTTCCTTCTCCTTCTTCCTTACATTATTGTTCCGGAGACTAATACATATTTGAGCCTGATCATGCTGATGAAACTACCATATTAGCGCATAGTTCTGGAACGATGTCCGGAAACTATATCGGTCCTAGAACTATATAGGTTCGGGAACTATATAGGTTCGGGAACTATATAGGTCCGAGAACTACATTGATCCTGGAACTATATCTACCGCGGTAGTTCTAAATGTTGTTTCAGCTTACATGTTGCCCGCTTTGTTTTGTTGACATTTCATGAATCATATCAGATTTGTTTTGATTTGATTGTTTTGTTGCTAGACAAATGCTCAAATCTTGTTCGGGTATATAAACGTTCTTTTTTTGGGTTGCGAGTACCCTTAAGTGACCGGATCAAGTCACAGCCGAAGGTATAGAGGAAGAGAGGGAGAGGAGGTACCGATGCACATTGGTTTTAAATGCCTGTGGATTGTAATGAGGAGGAAAAATCGAGTTGGGAAGAGCATTCCGGATTCGTGTAGTGCGACTAAAGAACGAGTCTCTGAATTTGACTGTACGTCCGAAAGAGGGCTTGGTCTGAGCATTTCTTGTTAAAATAGCGATAAAAGAGTGACAACGACGCGACATTACGTCGGTGTTCTAATGAGTCAATCGACTCCGCAATATTACTGTCACCTATAAGTTTTATCGCTCGCTTTTGAATTTTATCTGGCAGGTACAGGGAGGTCTTAGAAGCACCTGACCAAATAGGAGCGTTATACTCAAGTTTTGGGGGTATGTAGGCCTTGTATATTGTAGCCGGATCAGAGGGTGTGAAGTACTTCTTCCTTCTCGTTTAAGGAAGCCTAGACATTTCGCAGCAATTTTGGCGACCTCAAATATGTGATCGTTCCAACTAATTGTTGGGTTGATACATATACCGAGGGTGGAAAGTCTTTCGGTTTCAACAACGCAAGTGCCGTTCATGGATAACGGCTGATTTTCATTTTCATTTTTTTTATTTCATTTTTATTTAAGTAGCATAAACAATAAGGCATACAGTTTGTAGAACAATATTTTTAGAGGTTTAGGACAAAGTCCTTTACAGCTATGAAATATATTTAGCAAGAATTGAAAAAGGGTTTTACCTTGTAGCTTTCCCTTGAATTATCTTACATACAATATATATACAAATACGGCTGATTATTTTGTGATCGCTTTAACGACAGTAGACAGCACTGAATTTTGGAAGCATAAAATTCCACTCAATTCGTATTTCCCCAATCGATTATGCTGCAAGGTTGGAATTTAATGTGCTTAACATACAATTATAATTTAAAACATATTGTTTCAATTGTAACAGGTAGAGAAAAATTGATGAACACAAATATAACATTTATGTAGTAGTAGAAGTAGTTTATGGATATTTAATTTTACCAGGTATACCTTTATGAAATGAGCGTTTTTTTTTGAAAATAAAACACTAATTATCAATGGGAAAATGAAAACATTTTATTCAAAGTTTTGGCCATTGTTTTCTACACATTTTGACCACCTTTCTGGCAATTTGTGAATACCACGCCAATAAAACTATTCGTCTTTTAAAGCGAACCAACCTCCTCGTATGAATCAAAGTGCTGCTCAGCCAATGCGTGTCTCATCGATGAAAACAAATGATAGTCGGAAGGAGCCAAGTCTGGTGAATACGGCGGGTGGGGTACCTGCTCCCAGCCAAGTGTTTTGATTGTATCCTGAACCGGTTTTGCTTTGTGTGCAGGTGCATTGTCATGAAGCAAAATCACCTTGCCGTGTCTTCTGGCCCACTCTGGTCATTTCTCGATCAATGCATGGTTCAAATTGATCATTTGTTGTCGGTAGCGATCAGTATTAACGGTTTCACCAGGTTTTAGGAGCTCGTGGTACAGCACAACTTTCTGGTTTTGCAGTCGATGTTGATGGTAATCCCAGATTCTGAAAATAAGTCCATTTCTCATCGCCAGTAACAATCCGATGCAAAACCGATTTTCTTTCGTGTCTTTGAAGCAAAATTTCACAAGTGTTTTTTCGGTTTTCCATCTGTCTTTCATTCGATTCATGTAACACCCATTTTCCACACTTTTGGATCTTTCCCATAGCTCTTAAACGGCCAGAAATTGTTTGTTTAACAGTGCAACCATTTGCTTTTGACTCAAAGTGTCATCTCCATCCAATATCGTTTGCGATTCGGCGTCTTTAAACTTGTTTGGTGCTCTTCCACGTTCTTCATTTCTCACATCAAAATCGTTATTTCTGAACCATTGAAAACATCATTTGCATGTTGCTTCTGATAGAGCATGATCACCACATGCCTCGACAAGCATTCGATGCGACTCTGCAGCACTTTTCTCCAAATGAAAACAAAAAATTAATGCTTTCCGCAAATCATCACTTTCTGATACAAAATTTGACATTTTTAAGACGACGAAAAGTTATGATGTTGTCTGTTCAATGACTTGATGTATACTAAATATTTTTCACAGATGTCATAGCAAACCAACAAAAAATCGCTCGTTCACAACAAATGTTCCCTATCGAGACATTTGTATCTTGACGCTTACTTCATACGGGTATACCTGATAGAACATTTACAAAGTGTTCACTTTCTTATGAGGTATTACCTATACCACAAAGATCTCCTCGGAACTAAATAGGTCCTCGGAGCTAAATAGTTCCTCAGAATTAGTTCCTTTCCACAAAGGAACCGTTCCATGTTCGGGCCGGCAAAGGAACTGTTTTGCGCAACTCTAATACAAAGCAAGCTTAATCTTTCGAAAGACGACTCATTTGCGTCGTGAGTCCAAAGAACCACCAAATGAAACACATTGCCAATGAAGTTGGTAATCGCTTCCAATATCAGCCACAACTTTCCAGTGGCGCCATCTTTTGAAAACGAACCTCCAAAAAATATGGTTAGAGTATCCTAAAAACAGTTCTTTACAAAAAATGTCGCACTTGATAGCCTCGAAAATACTCCAGACTGTAAACATTGACCGGGACCGTCTTGCAACGTTCTCTTCCACATAATTCCAGCAAACACTCCCCAAATACATGCTATGAAGTCGTCTGTGGACCATAAAAGCCACCCATCCTTCCATCCATTAACACAATAAGTCCCGGGACTAACCAATAAAAACACATTTCTTAGACAAAATTCGCCTTTTTTCAATAACATAGTTTCCTTCAAGAGTGATACATGCAGTCCAACGCCACTCTAACATTTCGATACCTTTGTCATAGAATGATTTATCTTTGGCCTCAAAATAGGCTTCCGTTTCGGCGATCACCTCCTCATTCAAGCAATATTTTTTTTCTGGTGAGCATCTTTTTGAGGTTTGAAAAGAGGTAAGGGTCACTGGGAATTAGATCTGGAGAATACGGTGGGTGCGGAAGCAATTGAAAGCCCAATCCGTGAATTTGGTAGCCTACGACTTGTGACACGGTGCATTGGCTGGATGGAAGAGAATTTTGTTTTTTTTATATGTAAACCTTTTTTGCAATTTCTTCCTTCAAATGCATCAATGATGCCAAGTAGTATTCGCTGTTGATCCTTTTGCCTTTCTCAAGATAATAATAATAATAATTGGGTGGCGCGACTGTCTATAGGGGGACCAGGATTTAGCTTGCTCATCAAATACTCGTGTTGTGCGCGCTACTGTTCTCTTACGAGTAGAAGGGACCTACAGTTTTTTGCCGACTCTGCTCTCTTACGAGTAGAAGGGACCTACAGTTTTTTGCCGACTCCGAACGGCCTTTCTTAAGAGAGTGGATGGAAAAAATTCCGTGCGCATACGAAAATATGGTTGCCATCACCTTGCCAGCTGAGTGTTGTGATTTGGACGCTTTGGGCGTGGTTCGCCGGCTGCAGTCCAGTCCGCTGACTGCCGATTTGACTTTGGAGTCCAGTGGTTTATCCATGTTTCATCCGTTGTGACACACCGACGCATAAAGGGTCTAATCACGGATGTTGGGTTATGTGATGTTAATTATCGACGATATCGTTTTGGTGTATCGTTAGGACGATAGTTGTTTGAAAAGTAACGATATTGCAGCTCTGTTTATTCTGGCGAAACAGCTCCAAACAGCTTTCAGAATCATCGATACGTTGTTGTTTTTGGTCCGTTGTGAGCAAACGTGGCACCCAATACAAAAACAGCTTTCTCATGGACAAATTTTCATGCAAAATGGTGTACATACTGCATTCTGATTCTTTTAAGGTGTCAGCTATCTCACGCAATTTCACTTTGCGGTTTTCTAAAACAAGTTTGTGTACTTTTTTGACGTTTTCAGGTTTAACCACCTCAATTGGCCTTCCATTTCGTTCAACATCGTTGGTGCGCTGTACGGGCACGTGTAAGGTCAGCATACCACCGACAAATAGTTGTTTTTGGTGGAGCAGAGTCCCTGTAACATTTTTGAAGCCATTGCTTTGCTTCCACGGTACTCTTTCCCATCGAGAAGCAGTGTTTAATCAACACACGAAATTCTGTTTTGTGCATTGTTTTATAAAGTAGCGTCACTTGAAGCTCTGTAACTTGCGACCTAAATAATCATATTGTCATGACAATTTGACAGATATCATTCGAATGTTTGTACTTCCTGGAAATTATACGGTTTTTTGTTAGTGGCGCCCCCTATATGTCAGCCCTAGGACTTATTAAGTGATGTGTTAGATCCATTTCCATCGTCCGAAATTCGAAGATTTTTTCACTTCTTTTCGAGTCGGGATTTATTGACTAAAGGGTTCAGTAAATTGAATTTGTACTCTGGTCTTTCACGTGGAACCTAAACAGTTTTTTGGGCAGCCTCGTTCGTGATGTGTTTAGTATTTCTTTCATCTTTGACGACCTTATTGGTAGAATTGCTTCGTCAGTTTTAAAAGCTTATCAACTTCTTCAGTTATAAGCCTTCTCGTGTGAACTGCATGTTTCGCAATATAATATCCGGAATCAATTAAATACCTTGTAGCTGGGGTGCCAAAGAATGCGATTCCATCTAACCGCGTTTATTTAAACTTTTCTACACTGACAGCCACATTCCCTGAATTTGAACGTTTTCAAACTTCATACCTCAGCAGAAATGTGAAAGTAAACAGTGAAGATGTTCAGAAATTTTAAAGACTTTTCAAATTTGTCTTTCAAATCACAAAGTACTTAAAATGTCACAAATACATTTCCACCAATAGGCAGAACCGCCTTCTCGGCAAGAAAAGAATGCCAATGATTAGCATAACAGGTGCTTCCTTGGGAGGGAACTATCCGGCAGACACTCCCATTTCTTTATTATCCATTGCAATGTCTCTCAGACTGAAACTCAGACACTGACTGAACGCACTTACAACTCATTACGATGCGGCCTTGTCTGAGAATGAAAGACATTTGCCATTGAGACGGCACTTATCCGAACTGCCAGACATTCATGAGCAAGTACAACTGAATCATCCGCTCCAGTTGCCGCCGCGCCGACCACCCGACCTAATCAAATTGACATAGTTAGGTATGCAGACAACAATATCGATCTGCAATTTGTTTGAATAAATGTCATTCCAATTGAAGTTGTGCGCCGAAGGGCACTTGAGGAGGACAATGGAATGACGGAGAACATAATCATCGTGTCTTGAGAATGGAGAAGTGAATTGCTTGCATTGTTCCCCGTTTCGGGGATGGGATGTGAATTGAATTGCTTTGCAAGTGCGCTCTTCAGCCCTTGACCAGTTTCCGTGGAGAGAGACGTATTGCTAATTTGAATTCGAGATGCGTTAGACATGCTCGTTTGGGAATAAATAAAGATGAGATCGTACGACGCGTTGATGTGGAAACCTGGGCAGTCTGATTCGGACATAACCTCCTGCGCTTGAGCTGGAGCCGTTCCACATATGTTAATTGGCATGAAAAATGCATTTTCCTGAGGTGATAGTTCTCCGATTCGTCTCAATTTTTCGCCTGGCAGGTGATTTTTTAAGTTTTCAAACAGGGTTTGGTTTCACGGTGCCAAGTGTGGGGACAGTGGTGAAAGGGGAAACAATTTGTGGCGGAGGTGTGACACGATGCAATGACATAGTGGAAAAGAACGATTTTCTTTGCAAATGAAGCAGTAGACATACAGATAAAGAAGATAAAGAAGAATAAACAATTATTATTATTATTTAGTGTCTTGTACAACACACCATCGTTTCTCCGGCCGACATGAGAGGCTTCTTTTGCTTTGAAGCATGTTTGACTGTTTGACGGTTAGAACACACTGTCTCGATTCCTCTATGGTTTATGTATGTATGGTTATGTATGTTTTGTCAACAGCCACCAAACCGACACTTTCTATTTCCTCCTCCATACCTTCGGCCAGTGTTGTGACAAAATTCCGGTCACTTAAGGGCACCAAACCATCTCTTTAGCGCGCACTAATAAAACAAAATCTCTTCGGCTTCCACTAATAATTTTGAAAACGCTGCTCTGAAGTGCTCGCTTGGTTGGCCTATGGAGTAAGCAGACCTACAGCTCTGTGCAAAAAAATAGCACCACGTTGAGGTCTGCACTTTAGATGCTAATTACTTTTCTCCATGCTTATGTAAAGACACGATATTAATCTGTTGGGTATCAGTAATAAAACGCAAAAAACAAGATAAGCGAAGATGCATTTTAAGACAAGAAAATTCCCGTTATACGAAATGAAACCGAAATTTTTGTGTGCAAAATAATAGCACCATGTCATTCTAAAAAGTATTTTCGAAGTGTTTGGTGGTGTTTAGTTTTTTTTTTGTGCGTCAAAAGATTTAAGTAAAAATATTTAAGTATTTTGAAACTAGTATTTTTAAAATACAACGTTATAAACAATTAAAATGGGTCGCGGTGTGCATTGTACTCCTAAGAAACGTGAACTTATAAAAAAAATTAATTTTTGACGAATGTGATGTATGTGATGCCTTTCTGACTGAGCTATCCTCGGTCTGCCAATATGAAACCGTGCTCACATACGACTACGTGTTCGGGGGTAGCCCGTTTACAGCAACGTATAGATATACCGGTATGAAATAACCGTCAAGATACAAATGTCTCGATAGGGAACATTTGTTGTGAACGAGCCCTTATTTTTTTTTTGTTGGTTTGCTATGACATCTGTCAAAAATATTTAGTATACATCAAGTCATTGAACAGACAACATCATATCTTTTCGTCTTCTTAAAAATGTCGAATTTTGTACCAGAAAGTGATGATTTGCGGAAAGCATTAATTTTTTGTTTTCATTTGGAGAAAAGTGCTGCAGAGTCGCATCGAATGCTTGTCGAGGCATGTGGTGATCATGCTCTATCAGAAGCAACATGCAAATGATGTTTTCAATGGTTCAGAAATAACGATTTTGATGTGAGAAATTAAGAACGTGGTGGACCACCAAAAAAGTTTGAAGATGCCGAATTGCCAACGATATTGGATGGAGATGACACTTTGAGTCAAAAGCAAATGGGTCCAATGTTAAATGTTACACAACAAACAATTTCTGACCGTGTAAAAGCTAAGGGAAAGATCCAAAAGTGTGGAAAATGGGTGCAACATGAATTGAATCAAAGACAGATGGAAAACCGAAAAAACACTTGTGAAATTTTGCTTCAAAGACACGAAAGAAAGTCAATTATGCATCGGATTGCGAATGGCGATGAAAAATGGATTTATTTTAAGAATCCTAAACGGATTCTTTGGGACATCCATCAACATTGACTGCAAAACCAGATCGATTCGGCAAGAAGACAATGCTGTGTGTTTAGTGGGACCAGAAAGGTGTGCAGTACAACGAGCTCCTAAAACTTGATGAAACCGTTAATACTGATCGCTACCGACAACAAATGATCAATTTGAACCATGCATTTTTCGAGAAACGACCAGAGTGGGCCAGAAGACACGGCAAGGTAATTTTGCTGCATGACAATGCACCTGCATACAAAGCAAACCCGGTTCAGGATACAATCAAAACACTTGGCTGGGAGCAGCTACCCCACCAGACTTGGCTCCTTCCGACTACCTTTTGTTTTCGTCGATGGGACTCGCATTGGCTGAGCAGCACTTTGATTCATACGAGGAGGTCGAAAACTGGGTGTCTGATTGGCTTGCTTTAAAAGACGAACAATTTTATTGGCGTGGTATTCACAAATTGCCAGAAAGGTGGTCAAAATGTGTAGCAAACAATGGCCAATACTTTGAATAAAATGTTTTTACCATTCCCATTAATAATTAGTGTTTTATTTTCAAAAAAAAAAATCATACCGGTATACCTGTATATATCATATCATAATATGAAATGTATATGCAGAGAATGTGGCCGCAGTGGCGTAGTGGGTAAAGTGCGACGCTCACACGCCGAAGGTCTAGGATTCCCAGCTCAATATGAATTTTTTGAATTTTATTTTGGCACCACCTCTTTCAAGCTGCTGACAACACTCAAATATAATAACTGTCTAAGACAGCTTCTCAAATTTCGCCGTTCGGAGCCGGCAAAAGACTGTATGTTCCTTCTACTCGTGAGAGAACAGTAGCGCGCACAGCACGAGTGGTTGATGAGCAAGCCAGGCCCTGGTCCCACTGTGGACTGTCACGCCATGCAATTATCATTATATGCAGAGAATAAACGTAATTCTATGCATCACCAGAGGGCATATTAATTCTTGAGTAAGATCCGGAGGACTCAGATGATGAAGCCAGGACACATTCTTGCGCCGCCGCGAACAGCCGTCAACACAAACAGAACCAAAAACCGTACAGAACTTTTCTCTCCGAAGGACTAAGGGCTTCCTCATCCGATTTTAGTTAAGTCCCAAATCTGCGCGTAAAGTAGGACTGGGATGAATGAATGAAACAAAGGTAGTTTGATGTTTCGAGAGACAGCTCTTTTACTATATTGCCTCTTGTGTCCGAATGCGATTGGTAAGAGTGACAATGCGTTTGATTTCGGTGCTAATAGTGCTGGCCCATTTTAAAGCAGAGCCGAGGTAGACGAAGTTCTTGGCTACTTGACAGTTTCTGCTGTCTAGTGTGATGCTCTGTCCGAGACGTCGATGTCATTCATGACAGCACGTACTTGGTTTTGCCCTCGTTTACCACCAGATTCATTTCAGCCGCTTCCGTTTTAATGCCAGCAAACGCCTCATTGGCGGCTCGCTGAGTTCGTTCAATCACTTCAATGTTGTCCGCGCAAGCTAGCAGTTGAGTAGTATTTTAGAAGACCGTGCCTGCGGTATTGACTTATGAATTACCCACGTTCTTCTCAAGAATTATGTTACGCAAGTCACATGACACATGACAAACCTTTTTTGACATAAAAGGTCTCGGTGAGTTATCTTCATTGAAGGAGCAGCGAGAGTTCTCGATTGTCATCTTACACAGTCTAACGAGTTTGGTAGGAATGCCAAAACTAGACATGGCACTGTATAGCTCGTCTCTATGCACACTGTCATATGCAGCCTTGAAATCGACGAATAGGTGGTTAATGTCAATTTGCACTTCTTGGGTCTTTTTCAGTATTTGCCATAAAGTGAATATCTGGTCTATTGTGGACTTCACCGGCCTGAAACCACACTGATAGGGGCCTATCAGCTTGTAGATAAATAGTTTAGGACTCTCCCATAATATGACAGAGACGATCTTGTAGGCGCGGGGGAGGCTGATCCCTCGTTAGTTGGCGCATTCAAAAGAGGTCACCTTTTGTTTGGAGATTCCACTGTCGGGGATGCTTTCCTACAATCATATCTTACAAATAAGCTGGTGCATGCGCCCAAAAAGATCAATTTCAGCTGCTTTAAACAGCTCTGTTAACAGTTTGTTCGTTCCAAAAGCTTTGCTCGATTCCAGTCGTTCAGACTTTGTCCCCGTCTAAGTCGAGGAATTTTGGTCTCTCATCGTCCAAATTGCGTAGAACATTTTACCTTACAACAGGATTTGGCTCGTCATCGCCGCATAGGGGTCTACAGAACTTACCTACCTAGATGTTGCCTCGTACACAGCGTAGGACTGATATTTGTTTTTCTCGGATTCTTCGACGTTGGCTACGTACTAAGACGGTTATTAAACGCCACTCATTTCTACGCGCAATGTCTGACCAATTCAATCACTGCTTTAGGTGGGTGCAAGGCCACAAAGATATGCTGGGTAATTGAAGAATTGACAAATTCGAATGATATGCACCAAACTGCCGTTTCTTGGGGAACACGAACTAAATCTTTGTCACATGTGAGGCGAAACAAAATACGGACAGGATCCACTTGTAATTAAACAAAGGTGGTCTAAGCATGCCCTCTGGAGCATTTCAAAGAAATTATGCCTTCACTTCATTACTCCTAAGGCTTTTAATTCCACGACGCAATATGCGGAGACATGGGGGGCATTTCAAAGCAATTATGCCTCCACTTTCTTACTCCTTAGGCTTTTAATTCCACTACGCAATATGCGGAGACAGTTTGATTGACAATGGAAGACGAGGGGTTTCCTGACATAATTTTTATAGAATTTGTATGGTTGTGGAGATCTCAGAAACAGCATCGACGTTTGCTTTCCTCAGCAACAGGTATGTACATATGCAACTAGAGAGATGTCGAATTTAGTTTTACGAGATCCCCCAGCTTAACGGCTTATATCACGGGGTCCATTTTCCCAAGAGTCGTAGATAACGCAAAACTAAACGCCTTAGTTATCCAAGCACCAAATTGAGATCATGCTTGAGGGACAATCATCCCACCTTGGTTTGATGCGAGGCCTAAAACTTCTTCCGCTCTCTGGTTCGCACACAGTGCCGGGATAGTTCCTTAACCGCCTCGACTAGCACAGTGTGAACAACAACTAGACAAGTCAGCACAGTGCACTATCCTCGCCTCCACCCGCGATGTAAGGTGGTAAACCACAGCCACAACGATATTCCCACAAGAGGGCCTAACGCACGGTCAGGCTGGAACCGACGCCCCAGAAGCTCCTGACCTCCCGTGGCACCAGAAGATGCCACTGTCACTCCCTCAAACCTCGGTCTGTTAGCCACCATCCCGCCACAGATGGTCTTTTCTCCATCAGTGTTTCCGTTGAGACTACGAGGGTTGCCTTTCATATTTCGGGATTAGTGAAACAAAAACAAATATTAATCATAGAAAATAGCTTTATTGTTTTTCAAACTATTCCCTATTGGGATCTATGCACTTTTTCATGCGTTTGAACCAATTGTCGAAGCACTTTTGCCACTTGGATTGAGGTATCTCCAAAACATGCATTCTGAACGCATCAACCGCTTCTTCAGGTGTCGAAAAACGTTGACCTCTTATTTTATTTTTTACGTACGGGAAAAAAAAGAAGTCATTCGGTACCAAGTCAGGACTATACGGCGGATGACTCATCAAATCGATGTTTTGAGTGCTCAAAAATGCAGTTGTTTGAACCGATGTGTGAGAGCTCGCATAATCCGTGGTGAAGTGTGATCCGTCTTCTGCGGTTGGTTTTCCTGATTTCTTGGAAGACAACTGGCAAACAAATGGTTGTGTACCACTCAGAATTGACTGTTCTGTATTGTTCTCGAGGTACGGTTGCCACATGTCCAGTTTTTCCGATATAACAGGCGACCATTTGCTTGAAAGTCCTTCGTGCGCGAGCAACTTTTGTTGGATTTGGTTCAATTTGAAACGCCCATACAGTCGACTACTGTCCACTTTCGTGCTCATACGCGCAAATCCACGATACATCACCTGTCACGATATCATAGACGTATTTCGAAGCACCGCGATCGTATTTTTGGAGCATTTCTTTTGACCAATCGACACGAGGCTTTTTTTCAGCGATTGACAAATTGTGTGGGATCCAACGCGAACAAAGTTTTTTGACGGTCAAATGTTCATGCAATATTGAATGTATGCTGGTCCCACTAATGCCTGAGGTTGTCTCAATCTCACGATAGGCCACATGACAATCTTGCAATATCAGTTGGCGCACAGCATCAAAGATTTCCCGAACAACAACTGATTGTGGACGACCTTCAAAATTCGTCTTGGAGTGAACTACGACCTCGGTTGAATTCATCATACCAACACTGGTCCTTAAAGGAGCTTCATCACCAAGAAGTGAATATAGTTCATCGATGCACTGTTTTTGAGCTAATCCACGTCGAAAGTTGTGAAAAAATAATCGCACGAAAATTTCCACGATTAATTTCCATTTTTTGGGCGAGATGAATCTTTTAAATTACTGTAAACAACAGAAATAGCGCTCGTATGTCAAACCGTTTTGAGTACGTACAGCTCTGTGCAAAAAATAGCACCACGTTGAGGTCTGCACTTTGGATGCTATAAACAAAATACTTTCTGACGGAAAAACGTACAAATTTATTCGGGAAATCGTTTTTTGTTCGAATAAAATGATTACTAATGCAAAAAAAAAAAAACACGTCGAAAGAGAAGAAACAAGAGGAAGAAAATCGAAATTAACCTCTACCGACGAGCGAAGAATGATAAGATTAGTGAAACAAAACCCATTCATCGCATCAAACAAAATAAAAGAGGAACTAAATCTGCCCGTATCAACATCAACCATAAAAAAGAAGTTGATAGAGAAGGAACTACCTGCCAGAAGTCCCAGAAAAGTACCCTTGCTGACAAAGGTCCATCTTCATTCAAGAAAACAATTTGCGCAAGAACATTTGAACTGGGAAGTAACCAAATGGCGTAATATATTATGGACAGATGAGTCTAAAATTGTTTTATTTGGAACTCCTGGGACCAGAACATTTGTTCGCATGCAAAAAAACCAAGAGTTTAAACCGGAGTGTACTTTAAAAACCATTAAGCACGGCGGCGCGGAAATTAACACATGGCGATGCTTCTCCTACAAAGGTACTGGTCCTATATTTTGGATAAAACCAATGATGGCCGAGGAAGTTTATGTTGGCGTAATGAAGGAAACCATGTTGCCCTACGCCGAGTGGAATATGCCTCTCAGATGGGTCCTGCAGCAAGACAATGACCCGAAACATACGAGCAAATTGGCCAAGGAATTTTTTGCGAGGAATGGGGTTCAAGTTATGGAATGGCCGCCGCAATCTCCAAACCTAAACCCCATTGAAAATCTTTGGACAGATGTTAAGAAAGCTGTTTTTAAAGCGAAACCAAAAAATACACTACAGCTATGGGAAGCTGTGCAGGCTGCGTGGAGGGATATTCCAATTCGGCGATGTCAGGCACTAATCGACTCTATGCCATGACGTTGTGCCGCTGCGCTCAAAAATTAAGGTTATAAGACGAAGTACTAGAACAGTGGTATAAATAATGTATATATAACCTCAAAAGTTTCAAACTTTACGATAGAGCTGGCAGTTGCCAGATTGCAACACTAGGGTTGCCCAATCCCGAAATATTAAAAGCAACCTTCGTATAAATAGTGTTAGGTATGTGATTTTTGAATCATGTGATTCATAAAATGCAGTAACATCGTCTGGATGTATATCTAATCACCTGTTTCTCTTCCCCATCAGCTCTAGTTGATTTTAATGTCTACATTCAACTTACAGAATTAGAAAAGTTATTGGTAACCCAAGCCACCATACAAGCAAATACCTCACTTCCTGCTCTCAGTGTTCCCCCATTTACATCAATGCACTTTTTTTCCAAGACCCTGTTTCCACCGCTGACGTGGGACCTGTATGCATTCGTTCCGAACGCAGTGTTGAAAGGTTACATGTTAAACGGTAGGCTTGCCCAAAAGGCTCTTAAAACTTATAGGTCCCTGCGGGTGAGGGTTCTGGCGCCCGCTACCTGTCAGCGTAGGAACTCAGAAATCATCCCGTTTAAATAGACGTAAGCTCCCACTCCCTCCATTCGTCTTTAGAAAGAAAAAATAGACGTCTCCAGGATCCTCACTCGATGGAACTCATTCCCGAGCCCCACGAACGCCAAATATGCTGAAATTCGCGTTTTTTTATTTCTGCAACCTCATCTGCGTGAAACATAATCGAAACCCTAAGAAGACCACACCGCCGGCACCCGATTAGAAAAAAATGGAATCGCCGCCCAACCGTCATCCACCGCCGACCCTCCGCAAACTCATTTGCACAGCCATCGCACAGTCGTTGGCAGTTACGCTATAAAAAGGGTGACTTCTTCCAGCGCAGCGAATTTGTTATAAAATCATCGACAAAGGATTCACAAAATTGTGTGAACAATTCCGAGGGATTTGTGAAAAAAAAAAAAAACGAACGCGAGAGGGATAATTTGGCGGGACATTGGGGAGCGAAGGCGACAAAGTCAAACGTCTTTGCCATTTGCGCTGAACGGGATTTGAGTTGGAGGGGGTTGGAGTTCCGTGGAAATGAAAAAGGACATTTAGAGGACTTTTGCGTAGTGTGCGGGTACCGATGCACTGGTTAAGGGATAATTTATGAACATCCAGCTGAGTGCATCTGAAGGACAAAGGAAAACCGAATGGATGCCAACTGTGGCATCAACATCTTTGTGCGGGCGGGTGAATTTATTGCCCGTCAGTTGCCGGCGAATTATGCAGGTGAGAGTCCTCAGACGTTAAGGAACGCGCGAGAAAAAGAAGAAAAGCCGCAGAGACAGCAGAGATGCAGCGTTTTTTCTCTTTTTCTGCATGGAAATGGAAATATCTTTCGCCTGAGTTCAGTCCCAGCGGATGTGCGAAGGTGTGGGGAGAAGGAGTTGGCGCGACGTCTGCGATCTGCAATCGACCGTGATTGACTCTGTTAAATGGATAGCGGAGGAGTTTTGATTTGCATACGTCATCTTGCAGATGGAATCGGAGTTATTTTTTAAACGGAAATGGCGTCAAAAGCTGAGTTGGCTATGGGCGGCTTGAATGAGTCCAACTCTAAAGACATGATATTCCAGACGATCAAAATATCTCATAAGTGTACAGAAACTAATGAATTGGAAAAGGCCACCAGCAAGCTTCTTCAAAAGGTTTCCCAAAAACTTTTTAGCATTTATTGTGCAATAAGTTATGATTTCATTGGAAATGTACTTTTCTGAGTCAAACTCTTCAATTCCAGGATTGTATTCAACATTTACGTAAGCGATCTTATAAGTTCTCTATGTCACGTGAACTGATAGTGAACAGATGAGAGTCAAAGATTGAGGACATAGCCTCACTCCTGTAGGGTGACTTGAAATTGGTCCAGCGTTATTGCGATAACTGAAATTCAACTGAAATTCAACTTTCAGATGTCGGGAACCATTCTGTTCAGAACAAAGTCCACGGTGGACACCGAACAGAATTGACTAAAATTCTCAGTTGTTGAAAGACAGTCAGAGACCTGAGGATCTGCCCAGAGCGGCTTCTTTAATTTAACAAAGCTCCGGCAGGGGCCCAAACTTGGTGAAAACGATGGCTGAGGTATGACTACGGTGTTTTTTTTGGCCAAAAAATTACGAACATGCAATGACGAGTAAGCAGGTGCGTTGGATCGCAACCAACATTTGTTACGACAAGAAGACAGGAAGTAATTAGCTTAGCGCTATCAAATAAATATCTTAAGGAGATCACAGACTGAAAAGTTCTATCGGAAGTGTCCATGTAGGGATATTCGAATCGAATGCGAAACTAACATCCCGCAGAAGAGCAGGAACCCTAGGAGAACAAACTGGCTTAAGTTTAGGGATGAGCTAGCAAGTCGCACTGTGCCTCTCCCAAAACTCAGAACGAGGCGTAGGTGGCAGTTCGGAATCTGAACGATACCCTAACTAAATGCTTCGAACTAAAATGCCCAGTCAAAAACTACTCTTGCAGAATCCCTGTTCCGTGGTGGAACGCGGAACTGCAGAAAAAGCGCAAGGAAACCAGAATACTTTTGAAAAGGTAACTCAAGATCAATCTGGAAGAGGACTGGGCCCTGTATCGCTCAAAACAAAAGGAATATAAGAGGCTTATTCAGGCTTCGAAAAGTGCCTCTTATAAAGATTTTTGTGGCAAAATCGAAACACTCAGTGAAACCAGCAGACTAGTGAAAGTCGTCTTCAAAAGGGACAAAGCAGTGAAGCTTAATACACTAAGAAAACCAGACGGTACCTATACCGAGTCTAAAGCTGAGACCCTCCAACTAGTGCTAGAGACTCACTTCTCTGGAAACCAGATCACAGCTGGCTCAAAACCAGTAACGACTTCCGAAACTGGGGATGAACAGAAAAATACTACACGTAGAGACTGGTATATTTCATCGCTCGTAGCCACAAATGAATCGATCAAGCACGCTCTTGCGTCTTTTGATGGTTACAAGTTAGCGGGCACCGATGGCATATATGCAGCACTGATACAAAAGGGCATAGACCCTATACTGCCGGCTCTGAAAAGAAACTTCATTGCCAGCCTTGCGCTGGCATACAATCCAAACACCTGGCGTACAGTGAAGGTAGCCTTCATACCTTACCAAAACCTAAAATGCCTTCAAACCTAACCTCTAACCAAAAATGTCAGGCCTATCAGTCTCACTTCCTTCATGCTAAAGAGCTTGAAGAGGCTGGTTGAACTGCACTGCTTTGCGATCACACCCCCTATCTCATATGCAACATGCCTACCAGCGCGGAAAATCTTGCGAGACTGCACTTCAAACTCTCGTCGGTAGAATTAAAAGTGCACTTGACAGGAAATAGTACGCACTGGGCATTTTCATGGACATAGTGGGTGCTTTCGACAATGCGACTTTTGATGGCATGTGCCACGCGGCCAGGGAACACGGCGTGGAGGAATCATTGGTGTTGTGGATAAGAGCAATGCTAATGAATAGGACTATAACCACGGAGACGGAGTGTACCAACTTTATAATGTCGGTGGTCAACAGGGGTTCCCTCCAAGGCGGGGTCCTGTCTCCCCTGATCGATTCTTTGCTTTGAACAGTTCCATCGCCTACGCCTATGCTTATGCAGATGATGTAGCCGTACTGCGGCGGTTAATGCAAGTGGGCAGGAAGCTCTAGACATGATCGATAACTGGTGTACCAGGAATGGGCTTTCAGTCAACCCTCTTAAAACTGAGGTTGTTCTCTTTACTAGAATGAGGAATCTGACTGGTCTGACTCAAGTGGTACTTAAAGGCGTTAATATTCCACTTTTCAATGAAGCCACATATCTAGGTGTTATCCTCGACAGAAAACTTCTCTGGAAAAGATACATTGAGACAATAAACTCCAAGGCGCTGTCAGTCTTCTGGCAATGCAAGGGAGTTTTTGGCAAAACCTGGGGCCTGTCACCCCAAAGATCCGCTTGGATCTACACGGCAATGACAAAACCACTTCTGTTATGCATCAGTCGTTTGGTGGAATTTGCTTTCGCGCTAATACGTGACTGCTGCTTTCGCTAAGCTTCAAAGAAAAGTTTGTCTCGGCTGCATAGGAGCTTTCCCCAGCACACCTGCCTCTGCTCTTGATGCACTGATTAATCTCCCACCCCCTTGATATCCACATCATGGGATGTACACTCAAGGACATCTCTCGATTAAAAAGGAATGGTCTTTGGTTCTTTGTTTATGACCTCACACACCACATCTTCTACTCTAATAGACATGCCGTCTGATGCGAGGTCGCCAATTACACAGTTGCGACGCTTGTACAAAGTTGACTTTACCCGCGTCCTAGACTGGCTGTGGCCAGAAATTGAACCGAGAAAGGAATGTAATCGGATTATCATGGACGGCTCCAAGACAACGGAGGGCTCTGGAGCTGGGGTCTTCGTGGAAAACCACTAGATTAAACTTCACACCTCGGTCTTCCAGGTGGAAGCCTTCACGATTATAATATTGTGAAGAATAGTTGAAAGGGCAAAGTATCTTTGTCCGTAGTGACAGCCAAGCTGTGCTTAAGGCCTTACTCAATCCTTTGACCACTTTCAAGATAGTCCAAGCACGCAGGTCTTCTTTCAATGGTCGGCAGGCTGAATTTCCCAAAAACTTGTCTGTATCCCGGGTTATCACGGGATCGTGGGAAACGAGACTGGCGATGAACTAGCTAGGCTAGGTTAAGCATAGGCATTCGTGGGGCCCGAATCCGCCTTGGGACTACCCGCGTCCTTGGTTAGGGTCTCCGTCGATGGTTGGGTTTCCCTACAGCACAACGAGAGATGGCGTGACTCTCCAGGATGCAGGGTGACCAAGAGTATGCTCCCAAAGGTCAGCAAGAAATCCGCGTCTTTTCTGCTATTTTTAGACAGAAACGAGTGCAGTCGGCGTACTAACGGGATACCTTACTTTCGCTAAGCATTTAAGTCGGCTTGGGATTATTGATGCCACACCCTGTAATGCCTGTGGAGAAGGTGAAGACAATTCAGAGCACTTTCTCTGTCAGTATGCGGCATTCGCTCCTATCAGGGGGCAGCTATTTGGCGCTGATGTGGTGGGAACCGAAAACCTAAGTTCGATATCACAGAAGCGCCTCTTGGTTTTTCTTCGGAAAACCAAGAAACAACATTCAATGAAGGTTACCTGGTAGTACAATGGACCAGTATTTGAGTCTGGGCGCTCCAGTCCAGTTTATCCCTCCAAAAAAAAGAGAAACAAAGCAGGTGCGTTATCGTGATGCAAAAGCAATGAATTATTTTTCTACAATTTTGGACGTTGCGAAGGGTATACGACATAGTTTTTGATCAAAATTTAGCAATTTTGAAACAAACTTCGCTGCCACACGCACAAAATTAAAAAAAAAAAAATTAATCGCCTGAGTTAAACGTTTTACGTTTGGGTCGTTCTCGACTCAATTGTTATGGTTTTTTAATAATAGTTTAATAATAATAATTGTTGGTGATACAGTCCAAATGGGGATCAGGGCCTAGCTTGCTCATCAACTACTCGTGTTGTGCGTGCTACTGTTCTCTCACGGGGACCTACAGCTTTTTGCCGACTCCGAACGGCGAAATTTGAGAAGCTTTCTTAGACAGTTATTACTCTTTGAGTGTTGTCAGCAACTCGAAAGAGGTGGTGCCGTGAAAAATTAGAAAAATTGGTGTTGAGCTGGGAGTCGAATCTAGACTGTTCTACCCACTACGCCACGGCGACCACCAATAATAGTATAACAGCTTATTAGAATTTGTTGTGCACCCTTATGCACCGAAACCGAACTGTTTTATTATTTAAAAACTAAGTTGACTATGATTTTTTTGAATTTGAGTTTTTTTCTGTCATATTGGGTCGTTTTCGACCCGTGTTGCTTTTTTGTTTGTTCAATAAACAAAAAACAAAAATCTATTTTCTTTTGATAAAATGTCAAGTTTTCAGTTTTCCGCGGGTAGTGATGACGACTATAACTCTGAGGTTGATACAATCGACGATTCGATTCAAGAGTGAGGGCGAGCGTGAAGAATCACCTGTCGTTTCGGACGGTTGCGACTCTCAGTTATAAAATTAATATATAAGGTTTATGTCTCCCTTCCGTTTTTTTGCTCATCATTCAATGCTTCATAAAAAGTGTTGCAGTGATCGAATTTAGTTCAAATATGTATCCATCTAGACGGCAGCTTCATAATAACTCCCTCGTAGAACCCGCCCTCCTTATTCGCGAAGAATTCGGACAGCCACTTTTTACAAGCCTCTTTTGAGTACAACTTGACACCACCAAGGGCGTTCGCCATGGACAGGAACAGGTGGTAATCACTTGGCGCTATGCCCGGGCTATATGGTGGATGCGATAAAACCTCCCATCCGAACTCCCGTAGCTTCTGACGAGTCATCAACAAAGTGTGTGGTCTGGCGTTGTCCTGGTGGAACACTTCACCCTTCCTGTTGGCCAATTCTGGACTTCTCTGGTCGATCGCCTGCTTCAAGCGGTCCAGTTGTCCGCAGTAGATGGTAGAATTAAGCATCTGGCCATATGGGAGCAGCTCATAGTGGATGATTCCCTTCCAATAGCACCAAACACATGGCACAACCTTCCTGGATGGATAATTTCCTCCCAATCCCACCAAACACACAGCAAAACCTTCCTGCCCGTCGATCCCGGTTTGACCACTGTTTGGGACGATTCACCGACCTTCAACCACGACCGTTTTCACTTGATATTGTCGTATGTGATCCATTTTTCGTCGCCAG
This sequence comes from Eristalinus aeneus, assembly GCA_955652365.1. Classification (NCBI taxonomy): domain Eukaryota; kingdom Metazoa; phylum Arthropoda; class Insecta; order Diptera; family Syrphidae; genus Eristalinus; species Eristalinus aeneus. Next base: position 47,468,186 of record OY019134.1, on the reverse strand, counting down.
TCTCCATCCGCTTCAAAATGGGTCGAGTTCGTTCCGTGTCAGCAGCATACGCAGGCGTTGATTCGGTCCAGAAGGGTTTTTTGCGCCAAATTATGCGGCATCCAAACATCAAGTTCTTTTTGTATCCAACCTTGGTTTGGTTTGGTGACTAACTCATCTCCTGGGCGATGTCACGAGATGCCACATGCCGGTCTAACTCGATGATTTCCATGACTCGATTGGTATTCGTCGTCACAGGTATTCCGCCGGCTGGTTTATCCATGGTGTTGTTTTCACCGGTTCTGAATCGTCGAAACCACTCCTCCGCGGTTCGAAGTGATAGAGTACCATTCACCAAAACACCATAAATCTCAAGAAACGTTTCTCTAGCGGATTTGCCTTTAACAAAGGAAAGCTTTAAAATAGCGCGAATTTCGGCGTTAGCGAACTCCATGTTTACACGTCTTTAACTGTTGAACGCAATATCCAAACCAATCATGCATAGCGTTTTGTAGGTTATGTCAAATGATGTATAGTATAGTCCAAATCGAGTACAGCATTTTGCCTAACAGCGGTTATGGGGCCGTCATCGCCGTTAAGGAGTCTGCAGATCTTTCCAGGTTCCAAGCAAAGACTGCCACTGTCCATTTTGATCCCGGGCAATCGGTCCAAACGTTGTATTCACCGAGTAGCTGTTTCTCCTTTCGGGAAAGCTTTTGGGCTTCATTCCTGCCATAACACCTTTCCATTTCCTCAAACCGCGCGCTTCTCGTGATCCTTCTTTTTCCTTCTGAGAAGCCGGTTCTCTTCCCTTCTTCTCTGTTCGTAGAGCTCACGAACAGTCCTCGTTGTTCGATGCCGCGTTGCCTTATAGGCGTCTTGTTTGGCTGCATGCGCTTGCCTGCACTCGTCGTCAAACCATGGCTTCCTTCTGGGTGATGGCGTGAAACCCAGCACATCAGTGGCAGTTTCTTTGATGGCTTCTTGACAACGTTTCGAGTCTTCTCCTATGTTTAGTGCAGGCAGCGTCTAACTCTGAGCAGGTTTCAGGGAGACTCGGTCGGCCAAGTTCCAAGCGATCGGTTGCGATTGTAGCTTTGCGACGTCAAACGGTTTTGGTCTGTCTCGACTCCGTTGTTCTTTCGATATCCGGGTTCTTACCTTGGCTACAACAAGGTGATGATCCGAGTCGATGTTTGCACCTCGGAAGGTTTGGACATGAGGGTTTTTGAGGACTGTTTGACATCGATCAATTTGTTTGACGGTGAATTAATCAGGGAATCGCCAGCTCCCTTTGTGGATGTTCAGGTGTGGGAACCGCGTGCTAGCTACAGAGATGTTCCGCCCCGAGACGAAGTCCAACAGCCTGAGTCCGTTTCCGGATGTATTTTTGTGCGGGCTGTGTTTATTGATGACTCCAGCACAGACGTCCTCCTTTCCCAGCCGATCGTTGAAGTCTCCTAGAACGATCTTGGTGTTGTAGCTGGGGCATCGATAGTATGTTCTTTCTAAGAGAGTGTAGGAGCTATCCTTGGTGTTGTCATCCTTCTCCTCTGCCCGGGCGTGAGCGCAAATTAGGCTGATATTCCCGAATTTAGCCTTGATGGGGATTGTCATGATGATGTTCGCTGACGGAGTCATAGCTCAAGACTTTTTGCCTAAGTCTGCCTCGAAAAACAAATCCGCATCCGAATGAGCGGAGCCTTCTCTCTCTGTAGCAATCGCTGAATTAGATATCGCAGTTCTTCATCGTTTTTATGCTAGGCTCATCCCATCGCACTTACTGGATGGCGGTAATGTCTGCTTTGTAGCAGTCAAGGACCTCCGCAAGTTTTTTGGCTGCGCGTGGTCTGTTAATGAACCTCACACTCCACGTGCAAAACCGAAAATCGTTGTCCTTATCCGAGGCATATCGGTTTATCTGAACTTAAGGTTTTTTACGTGAAGAGGAAGTCACCCTCAAGCAAAACCCACAGACTGGTAGGCCATGGCCATTATTTAAACCCTCGGGCAGAGGATGTTAGCTGCATACATTGGTTCACTACACAACGGGTGTTGTGTTGGATATCAATTTTCTTCACTTTCTTAATACTTGCATCGATTGCTGATGTGATGGGTCGTCCAGGGCGATCGTCGTCATTCATAACTTTTCGTCCTTCTTTGAAAAACTTGTACCATCTTGTAAACGTATGAATATGAAATCTGTTATTTATGTAAATATGGAGATTTGATTCGAGCCTAACATTGTGCATTTTCATGTGTTGGAATTAAGTCAAGACAGTAATATTGACATTGAAATCGAGCGGAAATCCTGTGGCAGCTGGAGATCACCTGGTTAGATCTGATCCAATCAAAATCCTTTTATGTTAGTGCCTGAAACCATTTGTGAATAATGAGACAAGACCTTATTACAGCGGTATCAAATGCGAAAGTTTACCACCCGGTCTTGAAAAAGACCCAAAAAGATTCAAATGGACATGCACCCTTTGTTTTGAGAACGACATAATATGAGAGCGTGCTTGGGAAGTAGCTATACTCTGCCGTGTTTAATATTGGAATTCCTTCCTAAGGCACTGATGTTGTTCCGTCAAGTTCAATAACGAGCTCATCTCAACCTTAAATGTCAGAAAGGGTTTCCTACAAGATGACGCGCTGTCATGCGACTTTTTTAACATCACTCTTGAGAAGATCGCTAGCAGCTCACAAGTCAGACCGGGGGGACCCGGGGCTTAGCTTGCTCATCAACTACTCGTGTTGTGCGCGCTACGACGAGTAGAAGAGACCTTCAGTGTTTTGTCGACTCCGACCGGCGAAATTTAAGAAGCTTTCTTAGACAGTTATAACTCTTTGAGTGTTGTCAGTAGCTCGAAAGATGTGGTGCCGTGAAAAATTCGAAAAATTGGTGTTGAGCTGGGAGTCGAACCTAGACCCTTCGGCGTGTGAGCGTCGCACTCTACTTACTACGCCACGGCGAGCAGAGGCAGGATCTACATAAAGTTATTGGGCATCGTCGTGATTGCATGAAAACAAAGTGAGTAGTTTAATGTCACAAAATATTTTAGTTTTAGGTGACGCACTGTTAAGCGACATTTTCTATACCATTCTTGAGAAAATCGTGCGTAACTCACAAGTCGGAGGCAGGATCTACAAAAAGTCCGTATAGCAGTTTATTTCTGTGGATTGACGTGTTTGAATGCACAAAGTAAGCAGTCAAAGAGGCGGCTGAAAAGTCTCTGTTTGTAAACGAGGGAAACGCAAAGAAGATGTTTTCATAGAGGGCGCTCAAAATTGACTTCTCGATGCCTTGGATGATTTGCTTTCCTGAGGTAGTCAACGTTTTCGTCTGTCCAGTCTGCGCTATGAATAGATGCACTTATTCAGCAGTCGGCATCGATATCAATCGTAAAATCATTCTTATGTTATTTGGGTTCTCTCGAAACGAGCTTCGGTTCACTATTAAACGAGCGCGTACCCCAAATTCCTGCCACTTTCTCAAACTAATCCACCCTTTCAGTCGCCCTATCTTAATGACGGACAAGGTGCCCTTATCCATTCTCCCACACGGAAAGCAATGAACTCTGCAACCTTTGCGTCGTCACTCTACACCGCAAAATATTTGCAAACCCCAGCAAATATGCACATACACTACGCCCTCTCCCCCAACTCTTAGTTCCTGTCGCACCACATGTCCTTTCCATTCCGATACATAAAATCCCAGTGAACTGTGCACTAATGCGGAGAGTGCATTGAATGCAACCTCTCCGCTCACTTACCGTTTTGACGATAATGCACTTGGACTGCGCTGTCCCCCGCAATTGCGCTTTGTGTCTGTTCGTCCTTAGTGAAGGACAAAAATGCAACGCTCTCGTCCGAGACTGCGGTGTTGATGCACTCCGCCAGACGCCCACACACTCAGCGACTTTCGGTCGACCTTCAGGGGTTGCCTCTTGACTTGTGTGCCAGTATGTGTGTGTGCCTGTGTGTGTGTGCTGTCAATGGAGCACAAATGAGATGAAGACACTTAACAAAGGATTTTCTCTCCCAGTTAATTCAGTTCAATCGCATAAGTGTCTCAGGCGTGTGTGACAAGCGACAAGAGTGCACCATCAGTCGCCCACTCGACGCAAATCGATTGCAAACAACTGCTTCCAAATTATCGTAATCATCTTACGATGATTACAAAGGAATTGATTTTATTATTGGATGCGATGCTTGTGTGTGTTGTTTTCTGTTTTTTTTTGAGCACGATCTTCGGGACGTTTTGAAAGGCAATGACGAGCGGGTATCGGTGTCTTGTCTTGTCTTGTGTTGTCTGCTGAAAGACGATGCACAATAAGAGCATGACGATGCGACGCTCAAAGAAAGAAAGGACTTAAGAATGATAAAAACGATGAATGTGTGTGTGCGCTTTTTCAGTGGCTTCCCACACAGAATGAAAGGATTTTCCACAGAGGAGTCGTTTTCTTCGAAATCTCCTCCACCCACATCCATCTGGTGTGTCTCGTTAGCGAGCGGCAAAATCTGACAGACAACGTCAAGAACTGAACCGAAAAATAAACAAGAAAAAAATCCTTAAAATAAGGATTTGTGATAAACGACGAAATTGGCAAGTGCCGCTGACGACGCACATGGCCGGTCTGCAGTAGTGCTTTGTGCTTAGGCGCCTGCTAGCGGCAATTGCTGGAAAATGGCTATAAAGGGGAAAGAATACCGGAATTGAACCTAGACTTTCGCCGTGTAAGTGGCGCCATCTACTCACTACGCCACTGCGGCCATTGACTGCTGCTGTAGCCTGCCTAAATTTTCAAAGCTATGAGCGAGGTCATCGTACAAAGTTTGCGACGGTGTCGCTCTGTGACGGGAACAGAAGGGCCAAGAAGTCTTGTTCTTCTTCTTTTTTTACTTTCTGTACCCCCACTCGGGGCTTAGAGTCTCTACAACTCCTAGGTGCCATCATGTGCGGTTTCTAGCTCTCTCCAACTCTTCCCCAGTGGTCAGGACTCTTTCTTCACTGTCCTGTGACATATACTTCTCGGTCCCGGGATCCACTGAATCGCAATGGTTTCAAGGGATTTTTCGGCTTTTCGCAGAGTATGACCATTGCCACTTACGCTGTCGAATAAGGGTTCGTATGGGTTTTGGTTCGTTTCATCACTTTCTAAGTGTCCATACCACAGCACGGACAATAAATTGTAGCCAAACAGCCTGAACATTGCATGCGCACTGAACACTGACTACTTCTTCTTCTCCTTTGACTGGCGCTACAGTCCGGGGAAGACTTGGATCTTAATCAACATGCCTCTCCAGCCAGCACGATCGAATTGATTGAGGTCCAAGGGGGAAACCGTGGGTGAGTCATCTCTCTCTCTCTAGGCCGTCCTTTGGTGCGTTGTCCGTATGGTCCGCATACAAAAACTTTTCGTGTCGGTGTACTGGTATTTCTACGCTTTACATAGCTCGGACATCTTAATCGTTGTATCTTAGGACGCTTGACCACCCCACAGCCCATTAAGTTAGTCGTTGAATCTTCCCATCCGAAGGCCTTTAACGCAAAGAGGACCAAAATCACTGGCAGAACTTTTATTCAACTAGAGAACGAAAGTAGAAGTAGAAACATTCATTCAACTTCGGCTCTAAAGAAAGCCAAGAAAGCGTTTGCTATGGTTGCTAGGTTGTTTTACAGCAGCCGACTTAACTCCAAAGTAGAAGTGATCTGCTACACGGCCCTGGTCCGGCCAGTCATTGTGGATGGCTGTCCAGTGTGGTTCAGCGTGAGTCCTTCCCAGATGGAAAAGATAAGGATGTTCGAGAGGCAATGTCTTCGCGATAGTCTCAGGAAGTAATAATTTCTGGGTACAAGAAATTCTATCGCAATGAGGTTTTGTACAACGAAGTCAAAGTGAATGGGGCGGATAATTTCATTATTAAGCTAATTCACGTTGCACGAGCCATGACTTCTCCCAACGAACTTATATCCGGAGCCTAGTACCCCAACAATGCATATCATGAGAATGCGCGCAAAAGTGGATTCATTTCACCGGAAGCATTTTTATATCTTGATCGAATCGGATTAATCCAAAATGCGGAGGGATGTCCAGTTTTGTATCACGTGGCAAGGAGGATAGTGGACAAGAGGCTGCTAATTATTATGTAATTTGATTAACCCATTTGAGGTCTTCTTCTTCTTCTTCTTGTGGCGCTACAGTCCGGGATGGACCTGGGCCTCAACCAACATGCCTCTCCAGCCAGCACGATCTTTCGCCAGCTGTCTATAGTTGCGCACTCCAAGTTGGTTGAGGTCCTTCTCCACTTGTGTGCGCCACTTTAGTCTAGGTCGTCCTCTGTTGCGTTGTCCCAATGGCTCGGATTCAAAGACTTTTCGGGCCGGAGCAGTGGTGTCCATACGCTCTACATGGCTTAGCCATCTGAAGCGTTGTATCCGTAGACGCTTGACCAGGCGCATGTCGCTGTACAGCCCATAGAGTTCGTCATTAAATCTTCTCCTCCAGATGCCATCAAAGCAAACAGGACCAAAAATCGCACGCAGAACTTTTCTCTCGAAAAGACTAAGGGCTTCCTCATCCGCCTTTGCTAGCGTCCAGGATTCTGCGCCATAAAGTAGGACGGGGATGATCAAGCAGTTATATAAAGCAAGCTTCGTCTTTCGAGAGAGGGCTTTATTACTCAATTGCCTCTTGAGCCCAAAGAAACAGCGATTGGCAAGAGTGATTCTGCGTTTGATTTCTGTACTGGTGTTGTTGACCCTATTTACCGCGGAGCCGAGGTAGACGAAGTCCTTAACTACCTCGAAGTTTCTGCAACCTAGTGTGACGCTCCGTCCGAGACGTCGATGTTGTGTGTCCTTCCTTGATGATAGCATGTACTTCGTTTTGCCCTCATTTACCACTAGACCCATTTTAGCCGCTTTCGCTTCAATGCCAGCAAACGCCTTATTGACGGCTCGCTGTGTTCGTCCAATCACGTCAATGTCATCAGCGTAAGCTAGCATTTGAACTGCCTCTGGTGTTGACTTGTGAGTTACTCACGATCTTCTCGAGGATGATGTTAAAGAAGTCACATGACAGTGCGTCGCCTTGTCTAAAATCTTTTTTGACATTGAAGGTCTCGGTGAGCTCGTTACCGACCTTGACGGAGCAGCGAGAGTTCTCCATCGTCATCCTACACAATCTGACGAGTTTGGTAGGAATGCCAAAACTAGACATGGCACTGTATAGCTCGTCTCTATGCACACTGTCATATGCGGCCTTGAAATCGACGAATAGGTGGTGAGTGTCAATTTGCATTTCTTGGGTCTTTTCCAGGATCTGCTGTAATGTGAAGATCTGGTCTATTGTGGACCCACTAATCCCTGGCCTGAAACCACACTGATAGGGACCTATCAGGTCATTGACAAATGGTTTCAGACGCTCACACAATACGGCAGAGAGGATCTTGTATGCGATATTCAGGAGACTAATCCCTCTGTAGTTGGCGCAGTCAAAGGGGTCTCCTTTCTTGTGGACCGGGCAAACGACGCTGAGATTCCCCTCATCGGGCATGCTTCCCTCCGATCATATCTTACAGATGAGCTGGTGCATGCGCCCAACCAGGTCATCTCCAGCTGCTTTAAATAGTTCTGCGGACAGTCCGTCCACTCCAGCAGCTTTGTTCGACTTCAGCTTGGATATTGCTATCTTCACCTCATCTAAGTCGGGGGGACGGAACGCTTGTCTATCATCGTCCAAATTGAGTGGACCATTCTGTCTAGCAGCGGGATTTGGGTCGTCATCGCCGTTAAGGAGTCTACAGAAATGATCCTTCCAGATTCTCAGCACAGACTGCGACTCTACTACTAGTTGTCCATTTTGGTCCCGGCAGGCCTTGGTCCGAAACTTGTATCCATTTGAGGTCACTGCACTCAATTGAGTACACTCATATTTCTAGCCGCCAATTTCAAATTCCGTAAGGAAAACTTGAGTAGGCTGGTAAATTTACTTCATAATAACATAATTCAAATGTATCAACGAATATTTCGCGGATAATGTGTTTTTTTCTTGAATATGTGTCAGCTTATGTTTTGTCACCGAGACACGCTTGAGGTTAGTAAATGAGCGGGAATATTTTAAGCAATTGCTGGCTGCAGATTATTGTTTTTTCACTTCAATTGTTTAAACAACAAGTCAGAGTAAGTAATAAAGTAATATATACACGAAAATTTGCAAAAGCATTCAGTTTCGTACGAAGTGATTTAACACTAAAAACTAAATATGTTTACAGAAACTGTAACTTCGGGTCAAAGTTATTATCGGATTACACCACTTTTCCACGTCATCTATAGTTAGCACTAAAAACAAAGAAAGAAAACATAACGGTACATTTGTTGTATGATCCAAGGATGATAGAAATACAGATTACGCATTGCGCATGTCTGTCACCTTCTGTAAATTTTTGATGACGTAGGCTGAAGCAACGGATGTTTACTTTTTATATACGGATGTCAGGTTTGACTGCGATTTCCGCGCGTTTATTTAAAAAAAATTAAAAGAAAAATATTTTGTAATTTATTAACAGTTAAATAAAGAGAAATTTTTGAAAATGAGGTGTGCTGTGTTTGGCTGCAATGCAAACAACAACAAGGGAAAACCGAATGTACGGTTTTATTCGGTTCCAAAACACAACACCCTACGGAAGCAGTGGATTCACTTATGCAGGAGAAAGGATTAGTGCACATTTCACTGCGGATAGTTTTGAAAGAAACTTACAATTTGAAATAGCCAAGATGATTTGTTTATTTACTTACATATTAAGTCACAATTTTATAATAGGCCTTTGCAAAAATAATGGATATAAGTTGAAGGCGGGAACAATTCCAACAATCCAACTGAGAGCAATAGTCCCTCCTTCATCCCGCGACATCAGAATGCAATTAAAGGCAATACAAGAAATGATTGCAGAGCTACTAGCGGAGAAACCAGTGGCATTGACATTTGATTAAACTCCTTCGGAATCATTTTATTGATTAAGGGTTTAAGAAAAATGGAAAGGAAGTAAAAAAAACAATCCTTACGCTTCTAGCGTGCACAACGTCTGAATGTCAGTCACCCATAAGATATCGGCAGGCCATTTAAACGTTATTGGAACTGAAAGACAGAAAGTTAAAATGGCTACAAAACTTTTTTCTCACATCTCTCTCATTTAGGTGACCAAACAGTTGCTTCGGATGACACGCCTGACTTAGTTTCCGAATGTACTCTTACAAGTAATGTTTTGTCTACATAAATATCTGAATTATATAAATATGTTAATATTCTTTTTACTTTGAGGTACGATACTTAAGAGTAATAATAATAATAATAATAATTGTTGGCGCTACAGTCCAAAGGGGGACCAGGGCCTAGCTTGCTCATCAACTACTCGTGTTGTGCGCGCTACTGTTCTCTCACGAGTAGAAGGGACCTACAGTTTTTTGCCGACTCCGAACGGCGAAATTTGAGAAGCTTTCTTAGACAGTTATTACTCTTTGAGTGTTGTCAGCAGCTCGAAAGAGGTGGTGCCGTAAAATATTAGAAAAATTGGTGTTGAACTGGGAGTCGAACCTAGACCCTTCGGCGTGTGAGCGTCGCACTCTACCCACTACGCCACGGCGACCACTAAACAAAGAAATTACAGAGTTTCAATTCAGAAAAAAAGAAAATATCATAAAATTGTCCACTAGTTCAAAATTTAGATCTAGTCTTTTATTTCAATAACTTGGTTGTTACATTACTCTTTTGGAAATAAGACATGCAATAATAAAATTTAGTTAAATTGATTTATTAATGGCAATTCTAAAACTTTACATAATTATGATTATTGCTTTACGAAACTCTGTGAAAGTTTTTTCCACTCTGCATGCAAAATGCTTGATTTAATAGCTCGGAAAGTAATTGGATAGTCAAATTAACTCAATTGGATATCCACTTAAAACTTATTTTATGTTAAAAAGCTCTTAAAACGTGAATAATATTAGAAAAAAAAAATCAACTAATAACTTTTCTTGCTTCGATTTGTATGAAGATATTAAACAATAACAAATAGCTGTCAAATCAGAAGTCTCGCGTGACGTAAGCTGCGCAGAACGAAAGAAAATTGAACACTCTATTGCGCAATCTCTTTTTCTATCATTCTTGGTATGAACTAATCAGTAAATACTCAGGAAAGAGATGATACATTCAGTTTCGTACGATGTAATTAACTGTCGCTTCTGGTCGAGATAGGAACGTTTGAGATACGGTTTGTGTTATTTTAAATAATAAGGGTTAATTTTATTAAATATTCAGGTAGATTGCTGGTTTGGATTTAGTTTTAAAGTAATGTTTTGACTTTTTTAGAATGGGTAAGAATATAAGTGAGGAGGTACGATCTTTAGCAATTTTTCATCGAAAAGAAGGAAAATCTTTGGCCCAAATAAGTGAGCTATTACAGCTTAAAAAATCTACAGTGCAATACATTTGTAAACGGTACTTTGAAAAGGGAAGAGTAAAAAACATATGTAGTAACAAAGACCCCAGAAAAATGACTAAATCATCAGAAAAATTTGTCCTTCCTGAAATAAAAATAAATCTCAAGCTGACTTCAGTCGAATTAAGTAAAATGCTTGCCGAATTCAACGGAGTAAACCCAATTACCATCCGGCGTACACTCAGAAACAATGGGTACTTTCCGCGAGTATATTCGTCGATGAAAGTAAATTTTCACTCTTTCGAAATGATAAAAAACAAGAGAAAGTGTACCGCAAGCGTAATGAAGCCTACGTAGCAAAAAATTTATCAGCAACTGTAAAACACGGGGGAGAAAGCGTTATGGTATGGGGTGCTACGGGCTGGGGAGGTGTTGGAAACTTACATTTTATTCAAGGTAATATGAATAAAACTAGGTACCTTAACATCCTTAAAGAAAATCTGAAAGATTCCGCTGACAAACTGGGCATTCCACTTTTACCAAGACAACGACCCCAAGCACAAAGCGCAGGACGTACGTCTTTAGCTTTAATACAACTGCCCAAAATGCCTTGAAACACCTCCACAAAGCCCAGACATAAATCCCATTGAACATTTATGGGAGCACTTGGAATGGCAAATTCGAAAAACCAAGGCCGTACCTAACTAAAAGGAATTGCAGAGGCTCATTTTGGAGGAGTGGAATAAAATTCCCTCTGATATTACAAAAAAAACTGGTGGAATCAATTCCAAATAGACTTGCAGCTGTAATAAAACACAAAGGATACCCAACACCTAATTAACTTAGCTATTGCCTTTTTTTCTTTCAATTGCAAACGTTGGTGGAATATAAGTACGAAACTGAATGTACCCCTTTTTTATGACACTCTCTTTATTTATTTTTAGTTTACCATTTTTTGAATGTATTACAACATCCTTTCTTTGTATTCTTGGTTTTAATGTTCTATTTCAATAAATAAAAAGTTAAGACTAAAGAAAAGTTTGAAATTTTTTTCTAAATATCCATTGATCCGCAAAAAATGTCTTCGTACGAAACTGAATGTTTCTAAGTGTATGGTACTGTACTCAGTTGAGTACACTGACATCATGCGTAGTTAAAATAAATGCATTTTTTCAGGTTGTCCATAATGAAGAAACAACGTTTTACTGCTCAAAAGAGCTATAGAGGGCTTGAAAAAGCTGTTGAAGCCATTTTACAAAACAGCGATGATGACGAATGTGACTTGGCCATAATACCACCTAATGCAAGTCCATTGACCGACGAAGAAGAAAGTGCTGATGAGGATATGGCCGGGTGTTTCATACCGGAAGACGTTGCTGGTACTATTGAAGTATTTATGAAATGTTCGCTCGACGACAGTGATGATGAACCGCTGGCATCAAAAATAAGATGCCAAAATGATACATTCAACTCCACTCCGATCTCGAACCCAATCTGGCACGTGATCACGCCAGCCTGCGTCGTTAGTTGAAGGCCTTCCTCAAGATGGAGCTGGACACTATCCCGCTAAAATTGAAAAACAGCTGCGGTGTGTTCTTTGCCAATCAAGAGTGCGTTGGCATTGTAAGAAGTGCTTAAAAACAATTTGTGTCGAAAGGGCGTGCTTCGAAAATTTCCACACTTAAGTGGCCAGTGTGCTCATTTGAGTACATCCCTATAGTTTCGTAAAAAAATACTTTTTTGTTTTTTTCATGTATATTGTGTTTGTTTATTCTTATCTCGAAGTGAAAATAAAGAAAATTTAAAAAAAACTTCGGGAAAAATGAAGTACATGCTGTCACCAATGACATCGACTTTTCGGACATAAATTACGTTAGGCAGCAGAAACTTCGAGGTAGTGAAGGTCTTTGCTTACCTCGGCTTTGCGGGAAAAAGGGGCAACAATAGTAGCACCGAAATCAAACGCACTGTCACTCTTACCAATCGCTGTTTTCTTTCGGACACAAGAGGCAATTGAGTGAAAGAGCTCTCTCTCGATAGAATTAGCTGGCTTTGTTTCATTTATCCACCCAGTCCTGCTTTACGCGCGGATCTGGGACGTTATGGGACGGATGAGGAAGCCCTCAGCTCTTCGGATAGGTTTTTGGTTCTGTTTGTGTTGAAGTAAAAGGGCTCTCTCTCGAAAGACTAATCCGGCTTTGTTTCATTAATCCACTCCAGTCCTGCTTTACGCTCGGATCTGGGACGTTATGGGACGGATGAGGAAGTTCTCAGCTCTTCGGATAGGTTTATGGTTCTGTTTGTGTTGAAAGGTGTACGGGGCAGCGCAAGAATGTGTCCTGGCTAGATCCCCTCATTCAACGACAAACTTTATTTGCTGTACGGCGTCAAGTGGCTGCTCAAGTGTTTTCGGATACAACTTGGATGGAAAGGCTGGTAGAGTGTACAGACGACACTGCCCCGACTTGAAGTCTTCGAAATTGAGCCAATAGGACAACGCAGCAGTGGGCGCTCCGGGGTGAGATAGTGCACACAAGTGGAAAGGGACGTCGGCTAAATTGTAGTCCAATCTATTTCTAAGACACCCACGTCTTTCATTTTGGCCTTCGATCCTACAAAGCCTTTTCAATGTCTTTGCCAGGAGTGGCGCCCTGATTACATCATGCACTCGCCAAAACGCCACCCGACACCGTCACCGGTTAAATTCGCAAATAGGTCTGCGAACACCGCCATCGTCGCCGCCGCCGTCGTTATTCGCCTAAGGTGATGATATCCTTCACATACAGCCTCCTGTTCGTATCCTTTGAGGTTGGCGCAAAAGAAACAAAAAAACGAACATGTCTCAAGAAGCAAACCCATGGGGCCGAGAGCGGATACTTTATGTCATCGTAACAGACTCGATGTCATCTTTGGGGGAGAATTAAACCGTCAAGCCCACACTCTGCAGCCCCAGCATCTCACAGCTGCAGTCCTTGATGGGTGGTGAAATTGAAACCAGGACCTTCCAAATCCTGTCGCCGCACAAGGGATTACAAATTGTGCCGCACCGCATCAGGTTCGTGTGCCGGTAATTAATGATTATTAGCAAACCACTTCGGACATTAATTATCCCGAGGATGGAAAGACGGCGATGATCCCACAGCGCTTATCGCCAATTCAAAGGCGGTGCTCAGATGCCGCCAAATCGAATGGAAAATCTTAATCCCCGTTCGAGGAAAGCACTTCAGTCAGAGTTTCAGCGGGGGGAGAAGTTGGAAATACAGCATTCCGTCGGGATGCGTCTGGTTCGTTGCCCAATTGTCTTTTTTTTTGCCCCTCTCAAGCTGCTGGGGATGGATGGCGCTTTCATCTGATGACTGAAGCGATTTGTTTCCTTCAGAGGAAATTACATTGAGACTTCTGACAATGCCGAGGGCACCGAATGACGCTCGAGCACACACGGCACACGGGGTGCACACAGCGACTCCGAGGCGGAAGCACAAGTGGATTGGGTAAATTGACTTCGATTGTCTTAGGAGCTGCTTAAGCTACTTTTCTCGGAAAATAGGAAGACGGCGGACGAATGGCAAAGAAGATGTCGCTGCAGAATCACTTCAAGGACAAACCGAATGAAAATTCTTTCGAAAAAGTTTCAGCCACACACACACGCACAACTCATTTCGAATTGTCGACTACGGGAATTGAATTAGGGGCAATCGACGCAACCGTGGTTACATTGTATCCGAACGATATCTTCCCCCATCAATTGTTGGAAGGTGAAATATGGCCTCGGGCTGCAACAGGGTGGTGTCGCTGATGGCAACGCTAAGGCGAACAGCTGCGATACCAGGATGAATGGATTTTGATTTAGGATTTGTTGTGTCACTTTGCAAGAGAGGAAGGAAATTAATGTCGCTTGGATTGACAGACAATTTTCTGTTGCTTGGCGTTGAGCAAGGTTCGGGGATAAATCAAGTGTTTCAAGGTTAATTTGCCAGAGGGAAACGAATTTTATTGCTCGTATAGTTCCCTTGAATTGACTGAAATGAAGGAAGTTTTGCATGGGATCATTGAAACCTGGTTGGGGGTGGAGCGATGGGTTGTTGGGAGGTGGTCGACAGTTCATGGAGGCTCCAAGAACGAAGAAGTGTTGGGGAAAAAATTGACATTTTGGTTAACGGCTGTGAATTTTTGTAAATTGATTTCAGCCAGGGTCTATTGTTGTCTGCTGGAAAACTTTGCTTTTGGGCAACACTTCAGTCTGGATTGGATTTAGACTCCCATGAGCCTTTGTTTATTGTACATCAAGTTAATGGAGCCCATCCTCTAAAGCCTGTCTGCCAATGGGGCTCTTCATGGTAATAATGGAAGCAAACTAGTCCTTTCTCTTCTTTTTTTTCTTTTTTTGTGACGCATGTGGGGTGGACCTGGGCCTCAACTAACATGCCTCTCCATCCAGCACGATCCTTTGCTAACTACCTCCAATTGCGCACTCCAACACATCGAGTCTGTTACGATGGCAAAAAACATCCTCCATCGGCCCCGTGGGTTTGCTCCTTAAAATATGTTCGCTGTTTTGTTTCTTTTGCGCCAGCCTCAAAGGATACAAACAGGAGGGTGTATGTGAAGGATATCATCACCTTAGGCGAATAACGACGGCGGCGGCAACGATAGCGGTGTTCGTAGACCTATTTGCGAATTTAACCGGTGGAGGTGTCGGGTGGCGTTCTGGCGGGTAAATGATGTAATCAGGGTGCCACTACAGCCGAAGACATTGAAAAGGCTTAGTAGGATCGAAGGCCAAAATGAAAGACTTGGATGTCTTAGAAATAGATTGGACTACAATTTAGTCGACGTCCTTTTCCACTTGTGTGCGCCATCTCAGCCCAGACCGTCCACTGCTTCGTTGTCCCATTGGCTCAGTTTCGAAACTTTTCAAGTCGGAGCAGTATCGTCCGTACGCTCCACCAGCCTATCCATCTTAAAAGTTGTATCCGAAAACGCTTAACCAGCTTCTTCTTCTTGTGGCGCTACAGTCCGGGGTGGACCTGGGCCTCAACCAACATGCCTCTTTAGCCAGCGCGATCTTTCGCCAGCTGTCTATAGTTGCGCACTCCAAGTTGGTTGAGGTTCTTCTCCACTTGTGCTCGCCACTTTAGTCTAGGTCGTCCTCTGTTGCGTTGTCCCAATGGCACGGATTCAAAGACTTTTCGGGCCGGAGCAGTGGTGTCCATACGTTCCACATGGCCTAGCCATCTTAAGCATTGTATCCATAGACGCTTGACCAGGCGCATGTCGCTGTACAGCCCATAGAGTTCGTCATTAAATCTTCTCCTCCAGATGCCATCAAAGCAAACAGGACCAAAAATCGCACGCAGAACTTTTCTCTCGAAAAGACTAAGGGCTTCCTCATCCGCCTTTGCTAGCGTCCAAGATTCTGCGCCATATAGTAGAACGTTGATGATCAAGCTGTTATATAAAGCGAGCTAAGTCCTTCGAGAGAGGGCTTTATTACTCAATTGGCTCTTGAGCCCAAAGAAACAGCGATTGGCAAGAGTGATTCTGCGTTTGATTTCGGTACTGATGTTGTTGTCCCTATTTACCGCGAAGCCGAGATAGACGAAGTCCTTGACTACCTCGAAGTTTCTGCTGCCTAATGTGACGCTCCGTCCGAGACGTCGATGTTGTGTGTCCTTCCTTGACGACTGCATGTATTTAGTTTTGCCCTCATTTACCGCCAGACCCATTTTAGACGCTTCCGCTTCAATGCCAGCAAACGCCTCATTGACGGCTCGCTGTGTTCGTCCAATCACGTCAATGTCATCAGCGTATGCTAGCATTTGAACTGACTTCTGGAAGATCGTGCCTCTGGTGTTGACTTGTGAGTTACGCACGATCTTCTCGAGGATGATGTTAAGGAAGTCACATGACAGTGCGTCGCCTTGTCTAAAACCAATTTTGACATTGAGTGGTGAGTTCGTTCCCGACCTTAACGGAGCAGCGATAGTTCTCCATCGTCATTCTACACAATCTAACGAGTTTGGAATGCCAAAACTAGACATGGCACTGTATAGCTCGTCTCTATGCACACTGTCATATGCAGCCTTGAAATCGACGAATAGGTGGTGAGTGTCAATTTGCATTTCTTGGGTCTTTTCCAGGATCTGCCGTAATGTGAAGATCTGGTCTATTGTGTACTTCCCTGGCCTGAAACCACACTGATAGGGCCTTATGGACAAACAGTGTCAGACGCTCACACAATACGGCAGAGAGGGTCTTGTATGCGATGTTAAGAAGGCTGATCCCTCGATAATTGGCGCGGTCAGAGG
This sequence comes from Eristalinus aeneus, assembly GCA_955652365.1. Classification (NCBI taxonomy): domain Eukaryota; kingdom Metazoa; phylum Arthropoda; class Insecta; order Diptera; family Syrphidae; genus Eristalinus; species Eristalinus aeneus. Next base: position 47,451,459 of record OY019134.1, on the reverse strand, counting down.
GGTCTCCTTTCTTGTGAACCGGGCAAACCACGCTGAGATTCTACTTATCGGGCATGCATTCCTCCGACCATATCTTACAGACGAGGTGGTGCATGCGCCCAACCAGGTCATCTCAGAGTTCTGCGGCCAGTCTATCTACTTCACTTCCTACCGTCCGTATCTACACTTCGGAGGGACGGAATACTTATTTATCATTGTCCAAATCGAACATTCTGCCTAACAGCTGAATTTGTGTCGTCAAAGCCGTTAAGGAGTCTACAGTAATGATCCTTCCAGATTCTCAGTACAGACTGCGATTCTACCACGAGTTGTCCATTTTGATCCCGGCAGGCTTCGGTCCGAACTTTGTATCCTCCGAAAAGCTGCTTTACCTTCCGCCAAAACTTTTGGACTGCATTTCTGCGTGCACCGAGTCTTTGAATGTCTAAAAAGACTTAAGAAGTGTTACTACTTTTCCACTGTCACATATGACTTCAACTGAATGTTAAAAATTTTACCTTACTAGCTCTCCATGTAAGTTTAAATTTCGTCACTTGAGGTAGAAATTTGCGCCTATAAACGGACAGATGTCCCGACATTGTACGGTCACGTCTCAACCAACAAAAAAAAATATTTTTTTTCTCCTTTCAAATGACACCACTCCCCAATTGTCTTAGTGAGCCATTAGACTTCATTTCACATCTCTCTCCTCGACTAATGTGCGGTTACTCATCGTGCACACATGTGAATAGATGTGGCCAATTATGCCGGAGCGTCTCTGTCGCCATGGCGGCCCCTCGAACAATCCGCCATCAGGACATTTACTGTAATCACGCACAACATATCTATTCCGAGGAAAAACAACGTTTCGCTAGCGAATCTATCTGTCCATCTGTCTGCCTGCGCCTTGACGGGACGGTCGGGTGGCGCGGCATTGTGTACTGTCGCACCGGTTACTTGGAAGCCGTGCGCCAAGGGAGAAGACTCGTACGTTGCCGCACATATCACCACAGCGGCTTCAGAGGAAGCGCAACGCGGTGGTGACAAGACGACGACGACAACGACGACGATGTGAATTTATTTTTGTCTTCTACAATTTTCATTTTGATCAAACTGACGGTATTTTTTTTATTTCATTTTTTTTTTGTTCAGTTCGAGAAAATTTGCAAATAACCACAAGAAACGCTTCGGAGAGCGTGTAGCGTGCGATTCATAGCGCTTAGTCGGTTGTGTATTGGGGAGATCTGTAGTTAGCCGAGTGCGTTCATGAGAGTGGGATGGAAATCGCGCGCGAAACTTCTTTCCATTGCAGAGAAACTATCGGTTTTCAAAAACATTTTTTCTAATAGTGTGCCCCCATTCGTAGCATTCCACGCAATCTCTTTCCCGTCGACTAAGCGAAGGCGACACGACAATTCCTCTGATTGGGCCGTGTGTGAATAGAAGAAGAAAAAGAAAAAAATAAATAAATCAACCGCTAGATACAGAAATTTCTAAATACCCGCTAACTTCACCGTACCGTTACCGCGTGTCAATCCGCCGAGGCAACCAATTCAAATTCGCCACGATCTGTCAACTCGTGTGCGGCTAGTGTCGTCGATCGGATCGATTGGATTCGAATGCACGCGGCCATCTGCCTAGCGTCTGTCTGTGCACGAGTGTTGCAATTTGGAAGCAGCACTTGACAAATTATTCGTGAACGCTGTTCAAAATCAATGGAATATTTGTTTTCAGTGAGTTTTTTTGTTGCGTATTTATAGACGCGTCCGCGACTAAAAATACACTCGTGAGTACGGGAGCAAAATTGAAAATACCACACACTCGGCGAATGCCGGAGGGTTGTTTTGCTTGTTCCGTTGTGATCAAATCAGAGAGGGAGAGAGAAAAAGAGAGAGAGAGAGAGAAAGAGAGCGACGACACGGAAAGAGGTTTCTTTCAGAAGTTCAACAACAAAGACGTGGCGTGGCTTAAACGATACCGACAGGAGAAAACTAGAGACGGAGAGAGCGTAAATGAGTGAAAGAGAAACAGATAAAGCAGAAGTCAGGAAAATTATCCAAAAATACATTGGACGTGGCAATTTGTTTTGAAATTAGGAATCCACGTTATCCACACCAGGATTAAGGACTTTAGTCGGTAAGTTTTGGCATTGAAAACTTAACTTTGCTGTGTAAATAAGTTTTGAATGAAACATGACATGATGGGCTCTTCAACTTGGCCTAGACTAGTGGTCCCCAATGGGACAAATTTTGGCGAAACGAAATTCGAAGTTCTAAAACCACTGCTTTCAATTGAGCATAGTTTAGGGCGCAATTGGGAAGGTGTGTCGTCTTACACGCCCAAGGTCTGAAGTTCGAAGTTTATATTGAACATGCACCACCTCCCAGTTCGCTGAAACACTCGAAAGATTATTAAAAGCAAGGCAACTATGTGTGTTCATGTCTCTTTCATGCCCCGGACTGAAAATTGCCGAAAATATTTAACACTCCTTGGTGCCTGTCTTTCATTCCGTTGATCGTCTACATTCATGATTTAAAGTAATGTAGAGCTATGCTCATGAGGAAGAAGCCGAGTGTTTCGACTTGTTCCAACTTCATTGCTTAAGAGATGAACACATTTGTGCCATAACGCGAAGCACCGTAATCTTCTCCATGTAACGCAACAGCGCGAAGCGTGCACTTTTATTTTGTTGTCAAAATTGTAGATTTAAAAACCGCTAAATAAGTATCGACAGCAAGCTTAGAAACAAATGATACACTGTCTTGAATAGCAACCTTTCAAATAATATAGAGAGACATTAAATGACATCTGGGTGACATGTGCTCTAGCTGCTAACTAAAACAACGAATTTACTGCATATAATACTGCTCTAAGCTGGAATATCTACAGGATTGTAGGAACACTTTGCTAACGACGTATGATTTCCTAAATCCATGCTAAGCATTATTGGTAATAGACTCAGGAACATTGCCATGAATTTGGGAGATCATTCAAGAAACCCCTTGCCCCTAAATTAGCCACGTCTGTTCTGAAAAGAGAACTGAGGTCATTTGACTCGCAGTGCTCTTGCGTTTATGAATTAACTGTAATCCGTTTATGTGCCAGATGTCGAATGCGTAAGCCAAACTGTACATCAAATCTCTGGCCAAACTATAGTTCAAATATACTTTCCTAGTATTTTTCCAAGTTTTTACCTCTATCCTAATCTGAGTCTTTGTTTAAATTCTTGTTCAAGCCTTTATTCAACCTCTTGTCCAATTCCTTAGACAAGATTTTCTTCAAACCTTTTTTGCTGTCAATGACCAATTCCCTTTCAAGTATTCCTTAAGTATATCAGCCTTTTCAATTGTTAGCCAATTTCCGTTTGGTATGAACCCTTAAGTTGTCTTGCAAGTTATCGTCTGCATCCTTGTCTAAGTTTTCGTCCAAATCCTTGTCCTAGTTGTCATTCAAGTCGTCATCCAAGTCGTCGTACCAGTCCAAGTCTTAGTCTTCGTCTAAGCCCTCATCCCAGTCCTCGTCCAAGTCCTCGACCAAGTTCTCGTTCAAGTCCTCGTCCAAGTCCTGGTCCAAGTCCTCGTCCAAGTCCTCGTCCAAGTCCTCGTCCAAGTCCTCGTCCAAGTCCTCGTCCAAGTCATCTTGCAATTCCTCTTCAAAGTCCTCGTACAAGTTCCTGTCCAAGTCCTCGTCCAAGTCCTCGTCTAAGTCCTCGTCCAAGTCCTCGTCCAAGTCCTCGTCCAAGTCCTCGTCCAAGTCCTCGTCCAAGTCCTCGTCCAAGTCCTCGTCCAAGTCCTCGTCCAAGTCCTCGTCCAAGTCCTCGTCCAAGTCCTCGTCCAAGTCCTCGTCCAAGTCCTCGTCCAAGTCCTCGTCCGAGTCCTCGTTCAAGTCCTCGTCCAAATCCTCGTCCAATGCCTCGTCCAAATCCTCGTCCAAGTCCTCGTCCAAATCCTCGTCCAAGTCCTCGTCCACGTCCTCGTCCACGTCCTCGTCCAAGTCCTCGTCCACGTCCTCGTCCAAGTCCTCGTCCAAGTCTTCGTCCACGTCCTCGTCCACGTCCTCGTCCAAGTCCTCGTCCAAGTCCTCGTCCAAGTCCTCGTCCAAGTCCTGGTCCAAGTCCTCGTCCAAGACCTCGTCCAAGTCCTTGTTCAAGTCCTCGTCCAAGTCCTTGTCCAAGTCCTCGTCCAAGTCCTCGTCCAAGTCCTCGTCCAAGTCCTCGTCCAAGTCCTCGTCCAAGTCCTCGTCTAAGTCCTCGTCCAAGTCCTCGTCCAAGTCCTCGTCCAAGTCCTCGTCCAAGTCTTCGTCCAAGTCCTGGTCCAAGTCCTCGTCCAAGTCCTCGTCCAAGTCCTCGTCCAAGTCCTGGTCCAAGTCCTGGTCCAAGTCCTCGTCCAAGTTCTCGTCCAAGTCCTCGTCCAAGTCCTCGTCCAATTCCTCGTTTAAGCTCTGGTTCAAGTTCTCTTCCAAGTTCTCATCCAAGTTCTCGTCCAAGTCCTCATCTAAGTCCTCGCTCAAGTCCTCGTCTGTTTTGTCTTCCAAGTCGTCATACAAATCGTCGTCCATGTCCTCGTCCAAGTCCTCGTCCAATTCTTCGTTCAAGCTCTGGTTCAAGTCCTCTTCCAAGTTCTCATCCAAGTCCTTGTCCAAGTTCTCGTCCAAGTCCTCGTTCAAGTCCTCGTCCAAGCCCTCGTCCAAGTCCTCGTCCAAGTCCTCGTCCAAGTCCTCGTCCAAATCCTCGTCCAAGTCCTCGTCCAAGTCCTCGTCCAAGTCCTCGTCCAAGTCCTCGTCCAAGTCCTCGTCCAAGTCCTCGTCCAAGTCCTCGTCCAAGTCCTCGTCCAAGTCCTCGTCCAAGTCCTCGTCCAAGTCCTCGTCCAAGTCCTCTTCCAAGTCCTCGTCCAAGTCCTTGTCCAAGTCCTCGTCCAAGTCCTCGTCCAAGTCCCCGTCCAAGTCCTCGTCCAAGTCCTCGTCCATGTACTCGTCCAAGTCCTCGTCCAAGTCCTCGTCCAAGTCCTCGTCCAAGTCTTCGTTCAAGTCCTCGTCCAAGTCCTCGTCCAAGTCCTCGTCCAAGTTCTCGTCCAAGTCCTCGTCCAAGTCCTCGTCCAAGTCCTCGTCCAAGTGCTCGTCCAAGTCCTCGTCCAAGTGCTCGTCCAAGTGCTCGTCCAAGTCCTCGTCCAAGTGCTCGTCCAAGTCCTCGTCCAAGTCCTCGTCCAAGTCCTCGTCCAAGACCTCGTCCAAGTCCTTGTCCAAGTCCTCGTCCAAGTCCTTGTCCAAGTCCTCGTCCAAGTCCTCGTCCAAGTCCTCGTCCAAGTCCTCGTCCAAGTCCTCGTCTAAGTCCTCGTCCAAGTCCTCGTCCAACTCCTCGTCCAAGTCCTCGTCCAAGTCCTCGTCCAAGTCCTCGTCCAAGTCCTCGTCCAAGTCCTCGTTCAAGTCCTCGTCCAAGTCCTCGTCCAAGTCCTCGTCCAAGTCCTCGTCTAAGTCCTCGTCCAAGTCCTCGTCCAAGTCCTCGTCCAAGTCCTCGTCCAAGTCCTCGTCCAAGTCCTCGTCCAAGTCCTCGTTCAAGTCCTCGTCCAAGTCCTCGTCCAAGTCCTCGTCCAAGTCCTCGTCCAAGTCCTCGTCTAAGTCCTCGTCCACGTCCTCGTCCAAGTCCTCGTCCAAGTCCTCGTCCAAGTCCTCGTCCAAGACCTCGTCCAAGTCCTTGTCCAAGTCCTCGTCCAAGTCCTTGTCCACGTCCTCGTCCAAGTCCTCGTCCGAGTCCTCGTTCAAGTCCTCGTCCAAGTCCTCGTCCAAGTCCTCGTCAAAGTCCTCGTCCAAGTCCTCGTCCAACTCCTCGTCCAAGTCCTCGTCCAAGTCATCTTCCACGTCCTCGTCCAAGTCCCCGTCCACGTCCTCGTCCAAGTCCTCGTCCAAGTCCTCGTCCAAGTCCTAGTCCAAGTCCTCGTCCAAGTCATCTTCCACGTCCTCGTCCAAGTCCTCGTCCAAGTCCTCGTCCAAGTCCTCGTCCAAGTCCCCGTCCAAGTCCTCGTCCAAGTCCTCGTCCACGTCCTCGTCCACGTCCTCGTCAAAGTCCTCGTCCAAGTCCTCGTCCAAGTCCTCGTCCAAGTCCTGGTCCAAGTCCTCGTCCAAGTCCTCGTCCAAGTCCTCGTCTAAGTCCTCGTCCAAGTCCTCGTCCAACTCCTCGTCCAAGTCCTCGTCCAAGTCCTCGTCCAAGTCCTCGTCCAAGTCCTCGTCCAAGTCCTCGTCCAAGTCCTCGTCCAAGTCCTCGTCCAAGTCCTCGTCCAAGTCCTCGTCCAAGTCCTCGTCCAAGTCCTCGTCCAAGTCCTCTTCCAAGTCCTCGTCCAAGTCCTCTTCCAAGTCCTCGTCAAAGTCCTCGTCCAAGTCCTCGTCCAAGTCCTCGTCCAAATCGTCGTCCAAAGCTGTTCGAGAACGACTCAGCCAGCAATACAACAATTAAGGACTCTCGAATTTCTTTGACTTGAAAGTGTTACTCTACAAGGTGAAGTTAAACTTTGACGTTTAGCTTTTCTTAGCTGTTGATCCTTGGGGCAGATAAGGAACCTCAATCATTATTCCTGTCTTGTGGTCCCTTTCTGCAGTATTGATGAACGAACCGCGTTCAAGTGTAAGTGGAATCGTTGCACGTTTTGCCCAATAGCTGGCTAAATCAAGGCTATAAATGTTAACGCACGTGCATGACAGACAACCGTAGGCGGCCTGGGGCAACTGTGGTATGAGTTCAAGACATTGAAGACTAGTGCGTTTAATAATTGGATGGCACGACAGTCCACAGGGAACCAGGGCCAAGCTTGTTCATCAACAACTTGTGTTGTGCGCGCTACTATTCTCTCACGAGCAGAAGGGACTTACAGCTTTTTGCCGATTCCGAACGATGTTTGAGAAGCTTTTTCTTAGACAGTTATTACTCTTTGAGTGTTGTCAGCAGCTCGAAAGAGGTGGTGCCGTGAAAAATTCAAAAATTGGTGTTGAGCTGGGAATCGAACTAGCTTCGAATACAACGTTTGAAATGGCTGGGCCATGTAGACCGTATGGAAACTACTGCTACGGCCCGAAAAGTCTTCTTGCCATAGCCATTGGGATAACGCAACAGAGGACGGCCTAGGCTAAGGTGGTGCACACAAGTGGAGAAGGACCTCAACCACGACGGCCACGATTAGTGCGTCCGGACTAAGTGAAGTGACGCTGCAACTACTTGACTTGCATCTAGGACCAAAGGATTTAAGAAGAGCTTAAATTTTTCCAGAGGGTAGACACGTCCTTCACATAGGATCTCAGTTGGCACTTAAACTCCCTCCAAGTGGCAGGCGACTCTTGTTTGGTTTGAAGCTAGCGATGACAAATTTCACGTAATTTTAAAAGTGTATGTACATCGCCGAGACTTAGGGGACGTATTCATCGACTTAGAGCCGGAACAGACTAGTTTCGATTCGTGGTCTGATTTTTTAACTCTTTCAAGGATTCACACAGTGACTGCTAACATGTTCAAAGTGCTTGCTCAAATTTGATTGTTAGAGGTCAGTAATAAACCGTGGGGCTCCTCTTCTTGTCAGAGAACGTTGTCACCTATATTACGATTATTAGATGAAGAAGCTAAACCCTTGTTTCTGGTTCACTGTAGCTGTATCCAACTGTGACGACAGCTGTATCAAGGCGGGTGACGAAAGTGCGACGTAAAAGCGGACAAAGAGAGACGCATGTACCTCTGGTAAATGGCGTCGCCACAATTTGATGCTTTACCATGCGAAACACGGGTATGACTTATGCGCATCCTTCTCCTTAAATTTTTGAAGGTTCAAGAAATGAAGAAGAAGTCTGTCATTTGGTTTCAGTGACTGTTGGTGATGTATCACGACAAGGATGACGACAAGGCTAATTTTCACCATCGGGAAGTTTGTCTTAATGCAGCTGGTTACAGATTATTAGACTTTGCACTTGGTTCTTCTGCTCCACCCAACCCCCCCAAAAAAACAACAATGATCGCGGAAGTTCCCATTAAGGGCTTCAGAAAACGCAGGGGAGTTGTACCTACAGTCTTACATTTAACAGGTAGATGGTGCCTTGTAGAATTTGGTTTTGTGCCTCCACATTGTTTGGATTAACCAAAGAAGCATCGATTGCTTAAAGTGATGATATCCACTGTTCTCCGCTAAAATGGAATTGCTTGAGTTTTAAGGTAGTTCGTCCTGAGGAAGGCGACTCCTGACCTACCTTTAAGTATCAGAATTACTTAAAAATCTGTGTGTAACACACTGAAAGAGGAAGAAGAGAGAGAAAGTTAAAATCTGGGCGCATGCACGAAATCTGGACGCATCTGGACGCGAATCTGGATGCATGAATTTACAATTCTATATAAGCTTATATCCTTTTCTTTTTTTTCTAACTTTAGGTACTTTAGGAAGTAATTAAAACCTCCCCTGTCACATGTGCAAGAACTAACGTCTTCATGTCACTTCAGCCGGGACTCAAACAGGTCCATAAATCTCCAGCTTCTGATTATCAAGTTTTGTGTTCATGTCAATCTTACATATCTTCTTCTTCTTGTGGCACTACAGTCCGGGGTGGACCTGGGCCTTAACCGAATCTTACATTTGCACACCCCAAATCCGCTTGGGAGCACAAAACTTAACCCCAAGCTGCGACAACAATATTACAACTGATAGATGGGCCGTTTCCTTAAAAAAAAAAGTTAAATTCTAGACCTATTGAAAAATGGGAGCAATCAAGCAGCAGTTGCTTCGGAATTTCCCGTGGAATCGGCCTCCAAACGAGCTCACATTAATTCAACCAACAACAGAAGAGGTCACGCACTTCAATTTCGACGACTCGACGACGTTGACGCCCCGAGCGCACTTCCACCAGTACCCACTTCAGTCTCTCTCTCTCTCTGCAAGTGGATTCCACAAGTGAAGCACCATTTCGGTAGCAGTTCGGTGGCCATTAATCTCGTCGAAATAAATGAGATGATTGTGTGTCGCCCCTACACACCAAGCTACCGGTGATTCAGTCCAGGAATGATTCGCGCGTCCCTTGCCCCCTTTCACCCTGCTGGCTTTTGAAATTGTTGTTTACGAGCAGCATCGTCGCGCATTGGGTACCTACGGACGGAGGGTGGCGGAGAATCAGTTTCATTGCAAGCGAACACATTTCGTAGCCAACTTCAACAATGTTTCCATTCAGACACACAGACAGATGGACAGTTTAATAAATGCGATTCGCTTCGGTTGCAGTGGTACCCGCTTATTGTGCCCGCTGTTGTTGCATGCCCTTCGCTATGTCGCGCGCTGAGCGTCTGACGGACTGAGGATTGCCGGGTGTTGTCTTTGCAACAGTGTTGCGTTGTTTACGAGCCGCCGTTTTACATGCTATTCGGGGCGCGTAACTTGAAGTGCTTCTGAAGAGGAAAGGCGATGCTCTGGGTGGATTGGTGATAATTAGGACCGTGCGTATGAGGGAATGCAGAAATGTTGTTTGCTTGTCTATTTCTACTAATGCGACTGAACATTGTGTTAATTTGCGATTAAGGTCGGAAAGAGTGCATCAAAATTTAACAGTCCAAGAAGTCAGACATGTGAGGTAATTTTTTTTTTGCTTTTTCAATTTCAATTTTGCACTGATGCCGCCTGCTCCGTTACTATTTCAAACCGTTGGGTGAAAGTTGACTTATGAATCCTTCAAAATGCAGACACTATTATCTTTTCTGAGCTGCTTGTTTTAATTTGCATTAAATGTTGTGACTTTGTTCAAAGCAAGGTCAACGTTGCATGTGGCGCCCAACAGAAGTTCATTATTTATAAAATACCGCCTGCTACAAATACCGCCTTATGCAAATTAACCAAAATTTATGACGACGACTGGTGTCCTTTTCAGAGTTGAGAAAGGTTTGAGTCTACCTGGAAAATCACTGTCTCCTCAAATAACAGAAAAGAGCTGTGCTCATGTTGTTTCTAAATTTTTTGTGCTTGCAATTACCAGAAATTTCTATTTGACCGTTCGGTAAATCAGTTTGTTATCAAATCATCTGTTCAACGTCCCAAAAGACATAATTTGAGTCATGGTAATTTATTGTTAAGGCAAGCTTTAATGCGGAGGCTGTTTAAGTCTGTATGTATCATCTTCTTCTTCTTCCTGTGGTGCTACAGTCTGGGATGGACCTGGGCCTTAACCAATATGCCTCACCAGCCAGCACGATCTTTCGCTAGCTGCCTCCAATTGCGCACTTCAAGTTGGTTGAGGTCCTTAGCCTAGGCTGTCCTCTGTTGCGTTGTCCCAATGGCTCGGATTCAAAGACTTTTCGGGCCGGAACAGTAGTGTCTATACGCTCTACATGGCCTAGTCATCTTAAGTGTTGTATCCTTGACTAGGCGCATGTCGCTGTAGAGCCCATAGAGTTCGTCAGTAAAACTTCTCGTCCAGATGCCGTCAACGCAAACAGGACCAAAAATCGCAAGCAAAACTTTTCTCTCGAAAATACTAAGGGCCTCCTCATCCGCCTTTGGTAACGTCCAGCTTTCCGCGCCATAAAGTAGGACTGGGATGATTAGGCTGTTTATGTAACAGCGAGCTTAGTCTTTCGAGAGAGGGCTTTATTACTCAATTGCCTCTTGAGCCCAAAGAAACACCGATGGGCAAGAGTGATTCTGCGTTTGATTTTGGTACTGATGTTATTGTCCCTATTTACCGTGGAGCCGAGGTTGACTAAGTCCTTGACTGCCTTGAAGTTTCTGCAGCCAAGTGTGACGCTCTGTCCAAGACATCGATGTTGTGTGTCCTTTATTGATGGCAGCATGTACTTGGTTTTGCCCGCAATTATCACTACCCATTTTAGCCGCATCAATGCCAACAAACGCATCATTGACTTTCATCTAAAATGGTTAAATAATAATAAATAAATGAATAATTGTTGGCGCTACAGTCCAAAGGGGGACCAGGGCCTAGCTTGCACATCAACCACTCGTGTTGTGCGCTCTACTGGTCTTTCACGAGAAGAAGGGACCTACAGTGTTTTGCCGACTCCGAACGGCGGGATTTGAGAAGCTTTTTTAGACAGTTATTACTCTTTGAGTGTTGTCAGCAGCTCGAAAGAGGTGGTGCCGTGAAAAATTCGAGGTGTTCAGCCGGGAATCGAACCTAGACCCTTCGGCGTGTGAGCGTCGCACTCTACCCACTACGCCACGGCGACCACGGTTCAATATAACTTAAATTTTCAGCTCCCGTTTTCTAAAAATTATGACCACTGTCTTAGTCAGAATTTCCTGCTTGACAGAATCCTGTAAGTCGGTTGAGCCCTTTATGATAACATCTGACGTAAAACCGCAAAAGAAACTGCATCATAAGTTAATAGAACACCCTAAGGAAGCGTTCCGTGAATTTCGTAGCGTAGTGGGCAGAGTGCGACGCTCACACGCCGAAGGGTCTAGGTTCGATTCCCGGCACCATCTCTTTCGAGCTGCTGACAAGACTAAAAAAAAGTTTCTCAAACTTCGCCGTTCGGAGTCGGCAAAAACCTGTAGGTCCCTTCTACTCGTGAGAGAACATTAGCGCGCACAACAAGTTAGCAAGCTAGGCCCTGGTCCCCCTGTGGACTGTAGCGCGACAATTATTATTTATTACTACCCGAAGACGCCTGACCAGGCACATGTCGCTGTACAGCCATACAATATATAAGGTTATACGAGTATCTCCCTTCCGCCCTTTTATCTTTTGAATTTTCCGACAATGTACAAAGCGCTACAGAGCTCGTGTCTGGCAATACTATATGGTACATCATTTGAAAGGTCTTGACATAACCTACATTAACGCTATGCACGATTAGTTTGGATATTGCGTTCAACAGTTATATACGTGCAAATATGGAGTTCACTAACGCCGAAATTCGCGCTATTTTAAAGTTTTTCTTCGTTAAAAGCAAATCCGCTAGAGAAACGTTCCGTGAGATTTATGGTGTTTTGGTGAATGGTACTCTATCACATCGAACCGCGGAGGAGTGGTTTCGACGATTCAGAGCCGGTGAAAACGACACCATGAATAAACCAGCCGGCGGAATACCTGTGACGACGAATACCAATCGAGTCATGGAAACCATCGAGTTAGACCGGCATGTGGCATCTCGTGACATCGTCCAGGAGATGGGAGTTAGTCACCAAACCATTTTAAACCATCTGCAGAAGGTTGGATACAAAAGCTTGATGTTTGGGTGCCGCATGATTTGATGCAAAAAAAAAACCTTCTGGACCGAATCAACGCCTGCAATATGCTGCTGAAACGGAACGAACTCGACCGATCTTGGAAGCGGATGGCGACTGGCGACCAAAAATAGATCAGTGGTTGAAGGCCGGTGAATCGTCCCAAATAGTGGCCAGGCCGGGATTGACGGGCAGGAAGGTTTTGCTGTGTGTTTGGTGGGACTGGAAGGGAATCATCCACTATGAGCTGCTCCCAAATGGACAGATGCTTAAATCTACCATCTACTGCTAACAACTGGACCGCTTGAAGCAGGCGATCGAACACAAGCGGAATTGGCCAACAGGAAGGGTGTAGTGTTCCATTAGGACAACGCCAGACCACAGCCTTCGTTGATGACTCGGCAGAAGCTACGGGAGCTCGGATGGGAGGTTTTATTGCATCCACCTTATAGCCCGGGCATAGCGCCAAGTGGTAACCACCTGTTCCTGTCCATGACGAACGACAACTTTAATAATAATTGTTGGCGCTACAGTCCAAAGGGGGACCAGGGTCTGGCTTGCCCATCAACTATTCGTGTTCTGCGCGCTACTGTTCTCTCACGAGTAGAAGGGCCTTACAGTTTTTTGCCGACTCCGAACGGCGAAATTTGAGAAGTTTTCTTAGACAGTAATAACATTTTCAGTGCAGCTCGAAAGAGGTGGTGCCGTGAAAAATTCGAAAAATTGGTGTTGAGCTGGGAGTCGAACCTAGGCCCTTCGGCGTGTCAGCGTCGCACTCAACCCACTACGCCACGGCGACCACAGATACAATGTCTGATCTTTTGAGCGATAGCAGCAGTCTGAAGCGTTTGGGTTCAAGAGAGAGCCACACCTCCTTGGCGACACGACAAAGGTTATGGTTAGACCACCTTTGATTAGTCTGATGGATCGCGTTCAAGTGCAGTTCTGACTTGCATGTGGCGAGAGGGATACCGAGGTGTTCGTGTTCCTGAAGTAGTGGTTGCATTGTGGCAAGCCTGGCCAATTCGTTTGCTTGACAGTTGCCCGGAATGTCTCTGTGACCTAGTACCCAGCACAGGCGTTTGTTGAACTGCTCAGCCATCTCATCTAGGGATGTGCTGCAGTTCATAACCGTCTAGGAGTTTGTTGAGACAGATTCCAGGGCCCTGAGTGCTGCCTGACTATCCGTAAGAATAAGGATATCAGCTGAGGACATTCTATTCCTCTTCAGCCAAGACAGTGCTTTGCGAATGGCCATTACTTCAGGAACACGCTGCAGTGATTGGGAAGTCTAAATTTTAGACTAAGGTTCAGATCCTCAGAGTAGACTCCGCAACCAACGCCTTCGTTTGTTTTTGATCCATCGTTTGTCAGAAACACGAACGACTATATTTTATGCATAGGCTCCACTTTGGTTGCATGAGTGTCTAGATTATGGTCCAGCAAGGGAAGTAGACAAGCATCGTCGGCGTACTCAAATTGTTAGTCTCCATTTGTCAATGCCGCACAGACTGCATCCCTGGATACAACCAAAAGCAGCAGTTGTTGGCAGCTCGCGCCATCCCTTTCCTACTTCCAGTCTACTGTTACCAAAAGCAACGACTTTTTGATCATACAAATATTTCCTCATTGCTTTTACCCTTTTCTTTTCAGATACACTAGCGACAAGGAACCTCATAAACAACAACAAAATACATGTGACAGAGCAGCAACTGTGGAGCGATGCTTATCACAATTGCCTGTCGAACGCTCAGCAGCAGCAGCACTTCGGGGAGAACAACAGCCACTCGTCGGAACTTTAATCAACTTTGTCACAGTCTACCAGAACGGTAGCCAATTCGTTCTCCAGTGGTAAGCACCCGAACAGTTTGCTTCTTAATTCCATTCTTTCACAAGACAAACCCAAACACAAAAATACTGAACTGCATTCAGACGCGTCTCAAACATCGAGCGTCATTCGGAACATAACCCCTCTGAGACACTGTGGCCCCCACGAATGCAGCCAATGGCGCCGCGGGGGCCCGCACATTAGTAGCGTTCACAATAACGCTTCTTCTGAGTAACATATTGTCGGCCAGCTCCCTCGCGGTGCCAATTGACAACGAACAGCATTCGGCCAACAGCAGTTCATCAAATCCAGCTCTGACGTCATGGTACAAATACGTAAAATGTCAACAACCGACCGACGCAAGTACTTCAAGCTCAATCGCAAACGTCGACGCAAGTCGCCATCTTGACAAGCAGTATTATTCGTTTGTAAATAGTTCAACGGCAAAATCGACAACGCCAATAGTGTTTAGCATTGATTTGACAAGTGGCAATCAAAATGGCGGCGCAATGCGCCTGCCAAGCAGTGGAATAGTGAAACGAAGTGACATTTCAAGTGAGAAAAGCGCGAAGAGTGCAAAGAGTGATGAAAGTGTCGAAAGTATTCAAATGCCGAAGCTGCATGATGAAAGTGCCAGTGGTGTGTTGAGTGCGACCGAGGGTGGGAATTTAAGTGAACTTGGGGTAGCGGTGAACGCAACACCATCAACGCGGAATGAAACGGAATGGAATAGCAGCAGCCAGCTGAAGGACGACGAAACGTTTGTGCAGAAATACGGTGAGTAGGTAATGATCGCTTTTTATTATGTATCTCGTAGATTAGACTTAGAGGAGGCGGATTGGTTGGGTGTGCTGAGACAGCTGGTACTTGTTGGTTATGTTCAATTTCTCTTAAATCGGCTTCATTTGGCTAATCGATTGAAATGTTTTCTTGGTGTGGGAAGTTGCTAATGTCGGCACTTGAGATTGACAACATGTTGCTAACTCTTGACATTCGTCCTGATGCTTGCGTTTCGTTTTGGACAATTTGCTATTTTAGGCTTCTTGGCTTTTGAACACATAAATATTGGGCGCTTGAAGAGTTTGATGTTTGAGCATGTAAGAAGTTTCGGCAAAGTAAAGACGTGATTCTTTCGAGCATTTAATGCAGTTTTTCAGATTTTGGGAACATCTGGGACCTTGCGGCACATCGGCCAATATGGAGCCTTAGGCATTTTAACATTTTAGAAATATTTGCATTGTGGCAGTTGGAGATATTTTGATTTTTGAAGAAACATAGTAAATTTCGGCTCTTGGCATTTTGAAATGTTTGGAATTTCTGGCATTTTGGGACATTTTGACATAATGACAATTTGTATTCTTAGATTTACGGAACTTTTATCAAATTGGAATTTAGTGATGTTATGACTATGTCATTTTGGAATTTTGGGAATTGTTTTGGATTTTGGTTTTTGTACAAGTTTATGGTGCAATGTTGGATTTTTGTCTCTTCGTGATTTTTATGATGTAGGTTTTGACATTGTGAACAATGAAGGATATTTTGAATTTATTTTTTTCGACTTATTTTCGGCATTTCTGAGATTCAAACGTTTATTTTTGGAATGAGCACATTTAGCGTTTTTCGATTTTTGAAAATCGAAAAATTAGATTGTGGTTTTGAATTTTAGGCCCCAACAAAAAATCTAAAATCTAAAACGCATTCCTCTGATGTCAGAAATTGGGCATATCGAAGTTTCGTAAACTTTGGCAATTTGATTTCAGGAATTTTTGATCTTTTAGGCTTTTGTTTTTTTCTTGGTTTCTTTTGCATTTTTTTGAATTAATAAAGGGACACTTACATTCTAGACAAAAATGCTTAAAACTTGTTTATATAATATTGTATGATCATAATCTTACTGCCCCTACGCAGGTTCTCTAAGATTAATTTAATTTTATGTGTTTTTCAACATCTTTGTTTATTTAATATAAGAACATTAATTCATACGAACACCTATTCTGCACTAAGAAAAAGAGGAAGAAAAAACAAAAAAAAAAAAAAACTTAAAAGCTTAACTATTTTACGAAAAACAATCATGTCTATAGCTACGACTACAAGTAAAACTAAGAACTAGAATTAAAACTAAAACTATTTATATTTAACCTAAACTCATGTGCATGTATACCATCATATAGTTCATCAATAAACGTTCATGCACAGGTTCATCTATGTACACATATATATATATGTGTGTTTAATCGAATATACACTCAAATATATTTGGTTTTGGTTTTTTGTATTTTTGTATTTTTATGTTTTTTTTAAAAAAAAAAAAATTTATTTTTTTTGGTTTAATTTTCGTTGCCTCAAAACCCATCTCTAAGCTAAAATCTAAATTCTAAAGCTAAAGATATGTAAGTCGACCAAAGAATGCAGCTGATATTTGGTCCGTTGCAAAACTATAGCCGACCGCCCCACTATGGGGCAGCTCTATGGCAGGAGCGGCGAGAAGTCCATTTTTAAAAATGTAACCGATCTCAATGATAATATGGGCCATATGGTTTGGGAATTTTTTTTCCCGATAGGTGGGTTTTCACTCAGCGTTTGGCATCAAAGTTGTAAGAATAGGAAAGTTGCGTTGATTTAGAAGTACTTGACGCAATTTTGTTCAGTTGGTACATTAAAAACCAAGTGTTTGTAACAAATATTTTGGATTGAATTTATCAACTAGAATATGTTCTTTGAATACAATTAGTTTTCATTCGATTATAAAGTACCGTTAGCCCAACAATATGGCGGATTACAAGAACCTAAAAGTTGTTTTTAAATAACGGTACTTTTTATATAGGCAAACATCGAGCTATATTTGAACTTAATTTCTTTAGCTTAATCATTTCTTTACTGAAAACCGAAGTCAAAAGTCACCGATGTTTGCCTAAACCATTTTTTTTAATTTTTTGTGTATATACAGCCCTGTTTAGAATAATGGCACCTTTATTGATTTTGCTTATAACTTCTTCCCATGGTCAGGTAGGTTCTTTTTATTCATTGCATAACATCTTTATAACATTAGTCATAAAAGTAATAAACAACATAATAATAAAAATGCATCTTGTCATAGAAAAAACATCCGAATACCGGAAATGCAACCTATTTTAAGTTGCGCAAAATAATATCGGCACGTTATTCTGAAGAGCTTTCTCGTAGCGTACATCAGTAGTTAAAATTTCTTGACGTCAAACCTTATTTTACACATATTATTATAGATACAATTTCAAAGGGGCAAGTGCATGTACAAGTGCAAGTGTAAGTGTCGAAAATATTGAACTATTGTTATTATATTCAAGGTGTCAAAATGCAAATTTTTTCTTGCGAAAGAGAGGTGCTCTTTGAAATATTTTTGGATAGTAAATTTAGGACTTTTGAGAAAAGAACTGAAGATGTTGAGACATTTTTAATAACAATCACAAACTGCTCTGAAAACCATGTATCAGAGCTAAGGAAAGAGTTAACCCGTTTCAAAAGTGAACTCAAATCTAAATTGAACAAAAGCCACCGCACAAGGTCGGTGTTTGAAAAAAAACAAATCAATTTGGCCGGACGTGAAAGAATAGCCAATCTTAGGAACAAGAACTTCTTTAAAAATGCAATCAAATCAAGCGAAATAACAGGTATAGCCGTAAATCTAATAAATTTAATTTTGCAGTGCTTATCCTGCGGAATTAATATGGATGTGCCAAAATTTAAAAATTATTGCCTTGAAACTGCGAGATAGTTTGTATCGCTGTATCCTTGGTATTATATGAATACTTCAGTTCACGAGATATTGATACATGGGCATGAAATTGTTTCTCAGAGTGTGTTACCAATTGGTGAATTAAGTGAGGAAGCATTAGAAGCAAGTAATAAGGATTTAAAAATGTATAGCGAGAATTTTAGTCGAAAAACATCTAGACAAGACACTCTTACAGATGTTAACATCTTCAGATCCATTTATTACAAACCAGAGAGTAAGGAAGCCTGCAAGAAAAGTTCCATTTGATGCTGAAGCTATTGATATGTGCTTGCAACCCAATTTAATCAAACAACCTCAAATTGACTGCGATTACTTTTCAGACTCAGAATAGTTTGTAAATTAAATTTTGAAAATGTAAATAAAATGTTTTACTTTTATTTAAAACTCAGATACACAAAACATTTTATTTTCAGAATTTCCAACTTTGTAAATTGTCTCAAAGTAAAGTTAAACTGTTCTTCCAAAATTTTAATTTAAAAAGTAAATAAACTGCTAATTTTTTATGTAATTTTATTTCAAATTATCTGCAGAATAAATAAAAATAATAAGTCCATGATTGTTTACTTTATTTTTTAAATCTAACCCCTCACTTCGATAAAACTACCAAACAAGTACCATTTTAAAATGTTATAACGGTTCTTTCGGAAACTTGAGCAGTTTTTTGACTTCGGATTTGAATTCAGCACACCCAAATTCGTTTAAAAAAATATAGTTTAGTTAACTTAACTAAAGGGCTTATAATTATCGCCGTCAAACAGCCATTTCTACCCCACTGTGCGCCCCCGTTAAATTCCCTACCCAGTGTTTGGAGGTTCGTCGAGGAAGGTTGATTGGCCTCGTAACCAACAGAATCATTTATTCTGCTTCGCAATATCCCGCACTTCCCATCTCGATACCGCTGTACTGAAGCGGAGGAAATTGTCCTCAGCTTGTCGTGCAACGGAAGGGTCGTAGTTGAGCCCCCCATACACAGCAGAACGGGCGAAATAAAAGATGAGCGGTACCGCTTCCTTTTTATTTTTTTTTGAATTTTTATATTTTTTTTGTTTTTATTTATTTTTTTTATATTTTTTTTTTGTTTTTTGTTTTTATCAAATAGAGAAATAAAAGATGAGCGGTACTGCGTTCTTGTCTTGTAACCTACCTAGCTTATCAAAATAGACGAATGCTCCTGGAGGATCGAAGCCATTATGGTGCTCTCTTTCATGGTTTTGAGTGTTGGGATAGTAAGCTTCCGAAATTAGATTGTTATCGGAGTCCATTGCACTTGCTGTATGTCTCCGAATCAGCTTCAGGGTTAAATTATCCACTCTGATTAGTTTAGCCCTGTTGTATAAGACTTCAAGAGTAGAATTTCTTGTACTCTGGCCAAGGATTTTGGTAAAGTTGAAGATAGGCCCGAAGGCATGCCCTCTTCAATAACCGCATCCTTTCCATTAGACTAGCTCCCACATTGAACCACACGGGACAGCCATAGGTAAACATTGTCCTGATTAGGGCCATGTAGCAGATTACCTTAACCCTTGCATCGAGTTGGCTGTTGTAAAACTCTCTTTGCAAGGGCAATGGCGCCTCGCGCCCTGGTTAGAGCAGCATCTCTATGTTTGTTAAAATACAAATACTGACCACCGTCTTCTGCACCAGTGCTTCCCCGTGATGTCAAATGATTTCGAGCTTAGGCCAATTCTTTTTTGTGTCTGCCGAAGTCTTATGCAATGGCGTCCTGAACAGCATGGTTTCCGATTTCTCGAAGTTAATTTTTAACTTCCAGCTGTCGCAATCTCGTCAGAAGGAGTCAAAGTCATCCTGCTAGAGAGTGGAAATTTCCTCAATCTTTGGACCTGACCTGTATACTATCATGTCATCTGCGTACGCAATTCCATTATGAAGAGAACTTAAAAAAACGCTCAAGTAAATGCACTCTACCCACTGGCCGCCGTGGTGTAGTGGGTAGAGTGCGACGCTCACACTCCGAAGGGTGAAGGTTCGATGCCCAGCTCAACACCAATTTTTCCAATTTTTCACGGCGCCACCCCTTTCGAGCTGCACTTAAAGAGTAATAACTGTCTAAGAAAGCTTCTCAAATTTCGCCGTTCGGAGTAGGCAAAAAACTGTAGGTCCCTTCTACTCGTGAGAGAACAGTAGCGCGCACAACACGAGCAGTTGATGAGCAAGCTAGGCCCTGGTCCCCCATTTGTACTGTAGCGCCAACAATTATTATTTTAAATGTTAAATAGGATTGGCGAGTTTACGGCACCCTGTTGGAAACCATTTTTAACGCGGAATATGCGCACCCAGTCTTTCAATCCGTGCCATTGGGACAACGCAACAGAGGACGACCTAGACTAAAGTGGCGCACACAAGTGGAGAAGGTCCTCAACCAACTTGGAGTGCGCAACTGGAGACAGCTGGCGAAAGATCGTGCTGGTTGGAGAGGCATGTTGGTTGAGGCCCAGGTCCACCCCGGACTGTAGCGCCACAGCAAAAAGAAGAAGAAGAGTATGCCCACCGAAGTTAAGTTGCCATATTTGATTACGAAACGTCTGCCAGAAAGCATTTTTAACAATAGGTATAGTAGCGATTAATGCATGCCGAGCCGACTGAGCTTGTAAAACAGTCCTTCCACCCAAACGGTGTCGAAGGCCTTCTCCAGATCTATCAGCACCGCACCTGTGCACTGTTTCTTGCACATGTTCCATTGAATGTCAGAAACCAGTTTCGACGCGGCATGTATGGTATCATGCCCCGCCTTAAAACCGAAGGCGAAGGCGAAACAGAGCGCTGTTTACCACCTTTTCGAAAACCTTGCTAATATTCGGAGGGAGACTTATCAGCCGAAGGTTGCCCGGATCAGACGAATCATTTCCTGTTTGGATATGGGGTGCACTATCGCTGTCTTCCAATGCTCCGGATAGTGTGCATTATTCAGGATCGTGTACATCTTTACCACTTCTCGGGAGAGATGTCTCTGCACAATGCTTGAGATCCCATTTTTTTTTTTACCTTTTCTTCATCAGTGATTCAAAGATCTGAAGGGGGCTGTACCCCTTCAATGGCGACGGCATTATCTGCCATGTTATCATCACTGAACACTACAAAGCCAGTGTTCTCAGATCGCCACTGTTGCAGATCACGTCGGAGACAGTCGTTCTTGACAATTGTATCAAGATTGTAGTTTTTTTTTCCAGATTGTAGTTAGGGCACATGCTTTCATTCACCTTATACACTTCTGGAAAAGTCGTCGAAAAGAGCTTCCACTTTTTCTTGCGGATCTTCGATCACGAATAGATTATCGTCTAGAATAGCTTTATCTGCAGTTTGGTGGCCTGCACTAGACATTGCCTCCCATT
Organism: Eristalinus aeneus; assembly: GCA_955652365.1. Lineage (NCBI taxonomy): Eukaryota > Metazoa > Arthropoda > Insecta > Diptera > Syrphidae > Eristalinus > Eristalinus aeneus. The sequence goes on along the minus strand of OY019134.1, from coordinate 47,430,339 downwards.
ATAAGGCTATCAGAAAAGTCCAGCGACTGGCCTCCATATTTATCTGAGGTGCTCTAGGAACCACCCCATCAGATGCATTGGACGTTCTTCTTAACCTTATGCCCTTGAATCTGTTTGCCCAACAGGCGGCGGCTAGTACAGCCATAACCCTCCTCCTTAACACAATGGAACGTGTCCCATGGACTCTCAAGAATCCTTCAAACTTTGTTTATTAAAACCTTGACTATGCGGCGCCGAAGGTCTTTTTGACACAAAATTTCCGCACTATGATCCCAGAACGAGACGCGCGGTCGGCTAACCCACAATAAGTTGCTGACGCTACGTGCATCTACACCGATGGATCAAAAACAAACGAAGGCGTTGGTTGCGGAGCCTACTCTGATGATCTGAACCTTAGTCTAAAATTCAGACTTCCCAATCCCTGTAGCGTGTTCCAAGCTGAAGTAATGGCCATTCGCGAAGCACTGTCTTGGCTGAAGAGGAACAGAATATCCTCAGCTGATATCCTTATTCCTACGGATAGTCAGGCAGCACTCAAAGTCCTGGAATCTGTCTCATCAAACTCTAAGACGGTCATGAACTGCCGCACATTCTTAGATGAGATGGCTGAACAGTTCAACATACGCCTGTGCTGGGTGCCAGGTCACAGAGACATTCCGGGCAACTGTCAAGCAGACGAATTGGCCAGGCTTGCCACAACGCAACCACTACTTCAGGAACACGAACACCTCGGTATCGCTCTCGCCACATGCAAGTCAGAACTGCACTTGAACGCGAGCCTTCACACTAATCAATGGTGGTCTAACCATAATCTTTGTCACGTCTCCAAGGAGGTGTGGCCCTCTCTTGAACCCAAACGCTCCAGACTTCTACTATCGCTCAAAAGATCTGATATACACCTGGTCATGGGAGCCATAATCGGGCACTGTCTAATCGGTGAGCATGCTAGCAGGCTAGGGGCTCCCTCAAACTATTTTTTCAGAATCTGTAGGGACGAGGAAGAATCAGAAAGTCTCCTACACTTGTTATGCACATGCCCGGCGCTCTCGCGCCTCAGACACAAGCACCTTGGAAGCTATTTCTTCAACGGCCTACATGACCTCAATAAAATCCCTCCCGCCGACATTTTAAACTTTATTATCGGCTCCAGCTGGTTTTAGGTTCTCCCCACATGATGTGGCAGCACAATGGCCCTGTATGGGAATAAGTGCATTCATCAGCCACCTTAACCTACCTGCCTACCTATAGCTTTATCTGGATTAACTCCTGCTGTTGTCAGTATGCGTTCGATGTCTGGGGAGCTTAAAACACAGAAGATTCATTCATTTCGAGTTGTGGAGAAGACATTTCGGCCTTTCAGTCTTCGTAAAAACTGTTCTAATTATTTTTACAAGAAAATGTCCAAGGAACTCCAATCTTTGTAAGCGTCACCGAGCCGTTCCTTCAATCTTGCCGAAAAGCAAAGCGTAATCTAATTCATCCCGTGTCTTCATTCATCACTTTGTTTCAGAAAACTTTCAGTGTTCCAACAACTCGGTCCCGGGAAAAGTTCTTCAATTAATTCCCATTCATGTTACACGAAGGACCTCGCTCAAATGTCAAACAGAATCCCTCTGCATCACCCGGTCCAGGAACTTATATTCTGAATGCAAATTTAAGCATTAGACGATGAACCAGACACGTTGCATATCCCCGCAGCCAGACAATGTGGATAGAAAATCCTTTCCTCTGTTTTTCCAGCAGGGATCCCAACCAGACAGGAATGTGGACGAGCAATCTCTCCGAGCACTCCCTTACGACCGTCATTTGTACGTGAGTGTGGGTGCGGCCTTCGAAATCCTCTTTCAGTTTATAAATAATTCCACGGATTTGTTTCTCTTATAATTCCCGTATGCAGGACGAAATTTATGTAGGAAAGTAGAGATGAGCGCTTTTCGTTGGGTCACCCGTGGCCTGGACAGTGGTTTTGCGTTTGGTGTGGGTGCAGACGACAGCGAGTGATGGGCGCGTTGGAAAGGGAGGCGTTTCTGTGGGGTTGAGTCAGGGACTTTTGAATTGATATCGTCATTGCTGGCCTGCTAGGAGTCCTGTGAACACCATTTCATTCTGAGTCAGGAGGAAACTTTTCTTATCCTTCCTCATAAGGTACAAATGTGTGGTTCACTGGATATCGTCGCATCACGGAATGATGTCACCCCCGAAATATAGCCAGCCGAGAATGTGTACTTTTTAAATTTATCGCTGCGCCCAGCGGGGAGACAGCCGTCTGACCGAAGCCAGCACACCACGCCAATTAGCGTTGTCAAACACTCATAAATTAGCGTCTGCCAATTATAACAAACCAATTCTCCCGTCCCGAGCAGGCAAAAAATGGAGAAAAAAAAGATCGGAAAAAAATACCCGAAATCCGCCCAAAAGCATTCTCCTCCATGCGCCTCGTAATTTGTCAGCGGCAAGCGGATGCGCACACAACACAACCACCAGTTGTACAGGGGCGAGCGCGCTGGAGGCAGCAGAATGCGTGAAGAATTCCATATCGTGTACGAATACAAGTTCTTCCCCAAATCTTGACATGCCAAGAGAGCGTAAATTATCATTAGGAGGTGAAAAATTGCGACAAGAAGGACACCGCAACGATGGCGGCGCGGTGGCAACCCGTCTCTGCGTGCAGTCTTAATGTGTGACATCTGAACCGTGATGGACGACGGATTTTGACTTATGATCTTGGATTTTTCATCGTCTGACTGGATGAGTTATGCGACTTTTGGCATGTGGCAGGGAAATGGGACACGAAAAGATGAAATGCGTTGGGGGATCGACGCGCCTTTTGCGATCGTCTGGCATAAAAGTTGTACTTTCCCGGGTGAACAAAGACCCCTTCTCCCCCCCCCCGCTCTTTCGGATATGAATTTGAGGGGAAGTAAAAAAATGGGATTTGAAAACTGTGTTGGGAATGCATGTTCAAATATTCAATGAACTTGGGAATGAGAGACCATTTTCACTTAAAGTTTACAAATAAACCAAAAAAAAGTGTTAGTTTTACTCACACGTACAAGGTTCCGTTTTTAATTTTTTTTACAACATTCTACAAAAATGAATGTAAATCAAAAATTACTTGCAAACGATGAACGAAGTCTCACCGCTTGATGGCAGCGCTTTCGGAAAAGAAATCTGCCTTTTTCTAAACTTTTAAAGACAGCAATTGTCATTTCAGACTAATCGTTCTCGTAGTGAAAATCGATGAGACTGCGATGCTCGATGATCCTCTCGTTACCTGTAAAAAACGTTTCTACTGCCTTAAACTGCGGCAGCACTCCGGTGGGCAATGTCCGATTGCATTAAAAAAAAGTAGAATTGCGAAAGTCCACAAAAGTCAAAGTTTTTGCAGAAGGACTGTTGAATGTTCCCAAAGTGAGAATAGCTAAAAAGTGGTCGTTGCAACAGAAGTCGAACATGAAATACTCGGCGAATGAAATATTTAAATGTGATTGAGGCATCGTTTAATCGCAACGTCAAACAAGTTGAACAAGGTGCACCCAAAAAGTCGATTTACTTGTAAACCATCAACTCGATCCCACCTCAGTGAGGCTTGACTCTAACTCCGGCTTCGCCTTGACGACAACAAGCTCTTCTTCAGCTACCATTACGTTGCAATGACAGAAGAAAAACAAATGAAATCCTTCCGAGCAGAGTATGCATCATTAGGGAGCAACTGCCAAGAACGGGAAGAAGACTATCCTATAGGCGTGGAAATCAAAGCATTCTCTGAGATTAACAAGGTCTGGCCAAATGAAGATTGAAGAGAAGAGTCATTAGTGTTGCGGATGGAAACAATGATCAATAAGCAAGGGCTGCCTGCAAGGTGGCGTCATATCTCATTTCCTATAGTAGATATTGGTCGGTTCATTGCTTGTCGCAATGGCTTGCGTGGATGATACAGCTGCACTTGTCGCTGAGCCATGATTAGCGGTTGTTAGAGGACAGTTGGCTCTGAATGTGATTGATGACTGGTGTAGTCTTTCAGTCAACCCTCTTGAAACCGAGGAAGTTCACTTCACGAGGAGGAGGATTTTGTCGGGAGTTAGGAGTCATCCCTTATAAATTAAAAATTGGAAAAAAAAAACATCAGGACGAAAACTTCCAAGACACTGTTGCCTGGCAGTGGAAGGGAGTTTTTGGCAAAACTTGTGGCCTATCACCAAGAACATCCATTTGGATCTACACTGATCAGATTTCCTCTCTCATATGCCTCAGATGTTCTGTGGAACAAACTTTCGCGCAAGTACGTGCCTACTGCTTCCACCAAATTTTACAAAGCAAGGGGCTTGGGTCCTTTTGATGCATTGTGAAATCTCCGTCTTCTGAATGTCCATATCATGAGATGCCCAATCAAGGTGATTTTTCGAATAAAAGAAAGTGATCATGGGTGTGACTTGCACAGGAACTTTGATGACCTCGCGCATCGCATCTCATATGACACCAGCCTCACGAATATGCCGTCTAATGTGAAGGCATCAATAATGCAGCAGCGCCGCTCATAGGATGTAGATTTTCTTTCCACGATTGACTCTGTTCAGAGAATGAGCTAGAAAGGAGAGCAACCCGATCGAAGAATCTGGAGCTCAAACCTTCATAAAAAATGAAAACGTTAGATTCTACAGCGTTTTAGGTGACTTCGCGTGGGTCTTCCAAGCGAAAAGTACTGCAATGAGCACGAACATTATCGCGAAAAGCATTTAGAAGGGGCGACGAATCTGCTTCTGTAGCAACAGCCAAACTGTGCTTAGGGTCTCACTCAACCGGCTAACCACTCCCAAGATAATATGGTTGGTAGACTAAATTGGTAGCTAGGCCATTTAGAGCGTATGCAAACCACTGCTCTGGCCCGAAAAGTTTTCAAAACTGAACCATTAGGATAACGCAACAAAGGACGGCCTAGGGTAAGGTAAGGCGCACGCAAGGGGAGAAGGACCTCAATCTACTTGGAGTGCGGAACTGGAGGCAGCTGGCGAAAGATTGTGCTGGCCGGAGAGGCATGTTGGTTGAAGCCCAGGTCCACCCCGGACTGTAGCCACACAAGAAGAAGAGGAAGAAGACTAAATTGGTTAAGACGTTAAGACACCACAGAAAATAAGATTCCCGATGAACTTGTCAACGCAATAGAGACATTCATAAGGCTCGGACCCACCTTGTACTAGATAGACGGTCCGTGTTCTGGTTAGGGCTTCCATCAACAATTCGGTCTCTCTCGACAGCACATACAGAGAGGGCATGACTCTTCAGGATCAAGGCTGACTAAGCGCTTGCTCCTAAATGCCAGTAAGATGTTCGCGATATTTTTGCTATCTCTAGACAGAAGAGACTGCAGACGGCTCGTTGGGTACTAAAGGAACACTTCACCTTCGCTACGAAGTTTGCTTGGTCTTAGTGATGGAATCTTCTGCGATGCCCTATGGAGAAGGTGAACACACTGCAGAGCTCTCTCTTTGTCACGTGTTGCCATTGCTCGAATCAGATGGCGGTGTTCGAAATTGATAAAGTTAGAGCTTTTTATTTAGGTTGAGAAACAATTGACAGACTCAAATACTGATCCATTGTACAACCAGGCAGTAACCTTCAATTTATGTAATTTCATAGTTTTCCGAGGAAAGACCAGAAGTCACTTCTGTGATATAGGACTTAGGTTTTCAGTTCCCACCACATCAGCGCACAACAGCCGCAACCTGATACGAGCAAAGGCGGGACATTGACAGAAAAAGTGCTTTGAAGTGTCTTCACCACTTTCACAGGCGTCGCAAAGAGTGAAAGCACTAAGTTTAGGTGCTTACTAAAGGTGAAATGTCCGGTTAGTACACCGACAAGTCGCCTGCACTCATTTCTGTCTAAAGATAGCAGAAAAGCCACGGAATTTTGTCAACGATCAGAAGCTTACGTTTGGTCATCCTGCAACCTGGAGCTTCACCCCTTATCTGGTTGTGCTGTTGAGTGACCCAACCGTAAACGGAGGACCTAACCAAGGATGCAGGTAGTCCAAAGGTGAGTTCGGGTCCTGCGAATGCGTCTTATGAACCTTGCCTAGCTAGTTCATAGGCAATCTCATTTTCCATGATCTTGTGATGTCTCGGGACTCAGACAAGTCTTAGTAAATTCAGCCTGCCAACCGAATTAAGGGATGCATTCTTAGACTATCGTGGAAGTGGTTAAAGGGTTTAGTAAGGCCTTAAGTACAGCCTGGCTGTCGCTACGGACAAAGATGCTTCGCCCCTTTCAACCATATATTCACAAAATAGATAGTGGCCATTAGGCTTCCGCCCGGAAGACCGACGCGAAATTATTTAAGGAGGCGTGAAGTCTGACGTTGTCGTGTCTCACGAAGGCTCCAGCTCCACAACCTATCGTTGTCTTGGAGCCGTCCATAAAAATCCGACTACATTCCTTTCCCGGTTCAGTTTCTAATCAGAGCCAGTCCAGGCCACTGGAAAACTCGACTTTGTATAAGCGTCGCAGCTGTATTATTGTTGACTTCCCATCAGACGGCATGCCCATCAGCAGAGTGTCATAGGTGTGCGAGTCCATCAGGTGTGCGAGCTCATCAAAACTCCAGTGCAAGTTGAACCAAAGATCATTCCGGTTTAGTCGGGAGATTGCCTTGAGTGCACATCTCATGATGTGGTGTTCAAGGGGAAAGAGATGGATCAGTGCATCGGGAGCAGAGCCAGGCGTGCTAGAGAAGGCTCCTGTGCAGTCGAGACAAACCGTTCTTTGAACCTTGGTGAAAGCATCAGTCACGTGCTCGAAAGCTTGTTTAAACAAACGACTGATGCGTATGAGAGAAGAGGTCTTATTATTGCCGTCTAGATCCATGCGGATCTTTTTGGTGATAGACCCCAGGTCTTGCGAAAGACTCCCTTACACTGCCAGAAGAATGAAGACGCCTTGAAAGTTTTTGTCTGAATGTGTTTTTCCCAAAGCTTCCCAGGATAACGCTTAGAATTTTGGCTTCATTGGAAAGTTAAACCTAGTAACCTACTACTAGTTGAGTCAGACCAGTCAGATTCCTCCTTCTCGTAAAGAGAACAACCTCAGTTTTAAGAAGGTTAGGTACACAAGTTATGGATCATACAAAAAGTCACCTGCCCGCTTGCACAAAGGCCCGCCAGGCATGGTACGGTAGCTAGTACGGCTACATCATTGGCATAAGCCTGGGCGTTCGTGTTAGATGATTAGAGCTTTAGCCTTAGGCTCCTTTTCACAGACGCGCTTGCTGGTATTCCTCTGGGAAACTAAGAAATTTAATTTTGGTGGTACCAGGATATAGCTACCTGTCGATCTTGACAACTGTGTTGCTCTCTTTAGGATTCCTTAATATCCAGGACCGATGGCCTGTATTCCTTGCCTAACCTTACTATGCGCTGCCGTGCGGGCAGCCATTCTAACTCTTCGTCTGTTGCAAACTTTCCTAGCAAAACTCCTGATGGTGTCTGTACTCTGTCTGGTCTGGAGAACCACGCTGACGTCGTAAGTCCCATCAGTGCAGGATATGTTCATAGTTCCAAGATCCCAAATGTCGTCGTCCAGAGGACATTGGCACAACGCGTGCCACCAACCCTCGGAGCTATATCCGCTAAAGCAAGCTTCTGAGTCGCTTATTCACCGCTTGAACAAGAATGAGTTCAAGGAACCGTATCCTCTAAGCATGTAGCTGAGATGCATACTCAGATTAAAACCACCAATGGACTTAGCAAGTGACACATCGCGAAGGAGGCTATATGTTACCCTGCCATTTACGCAGGTTTTCGATCTTCCTGCTATTTTCGTCTGAGCAGCTGATCTAGGATCGCTCGATAAAACCTAGTCCTTTTAAGCCTCTGGAGTAGATCCTTCCAGCACTTAGTGCTGGGATGCCTGTCTTTAAGGCAAAAAGGATACTTCTTTTGATGATCTCCAGGTCAAGTGGCAGTACACCCATGAGCACTTGAAGAACCTCCGTAGGGACAGTATGGCAAACTGGAAGACACGCCAGAAGGCCAATCCTCTGACATGACTGATTTTGCTCCATATCCCAAGCAGTGTTCACAACATCACACCATACATAGGCACCATACGTTGCACTGGCAACGAACTGGCCAGAGTACATAGTGCGTGCTGCTGTTCCACTCAGTCCGCAGTCACCCTTGAGCACCCGCCTTGAGCGCCCACCTGCACTAAAACCTTTACTAGCCGATCCATAAGTTTATGCAAACCCTTCTTAACCGTGAAGCCGAGGTATTTAACCTCGCTCATTGTTCGCAGTGAAGTGTCAAGAACACGTACGGATGGGTTACGGTTTGTGGACAGCACCATAACACACTTCCACGCCAACACTGTTTGAAGATTCTACCTACTCGTATTTCGAAGACAAGAGAATCCATCATTGGGTTCCTAATGATGGATCCCCTTTTCTTTTACGAAATACATTTGTTCGGGCTTTGAGTCCTGATAGTTCTGCGATGCTCGCACTCCTGCAAAAGAAGTAACTCTTCCAGAGAACCATTTCATTACAGCCAAAATTTCTGAGGCGGTCGATGACACTCCTCCGACACAGGTAATCAAATGCGCCCTTCAAATGAACGAAGATAGCAAGTACTTACGTATTTGGCTTGTGACTCCATGACGCATGTTTTTGTGTGGAACCACGCATCATTAACGCTAGCAGCATGCTTGAAGCCAAACTGGGTAGAGGTGTTCTCATCCGTTCTGGCTGTCAATCTTTCAACCATTACTCTTTCAAGAATCTTACCCAGAGAGGTTAGCAGACTTATCCCTCTGTAAGATCGACTAGTACAGATGTGGGATTTGGCTCTACGTGATCACTTAAATCACGGGGTCCATTTTCCCAAGGGTGGTAGATAACGCAAAACTAAACGCTTCGGTTACCCAGGTACCAAATTGAGATCATGCTTGAGTTGCAATCACCTCGCCTTTCTAAAACCTCTTATGCTCTCTGGGTCGCAGCGCCCGGTTGAGAATGCAACTCCACACTGAGCCCCTAATCGAATTGCCTTGCCATGGGTTTACAAATACCTAACTAGACAAGCAGTAAACCACAGCCGCCTGACCGGGGGGTACCGCACGGTCAGGCTGGAACTGAAGTTCCAGGGGCTCCTGACCACCGGTGGCACCAGAATATAGTCAGTGGTTAACCTGTCACTGCCAGTCAGGTTACCTCAAAACCTGGGTCTGTTAGCCGCCATCCCGCAACAGATGGTCTTTTCTCCATCAGTGTTTCCGTTTTCACTCTAAATAGTGATACGGATGTCATTTTTGAATGATGTGATTCATAAATTCCAGTCACATCACCTGGGATAGACTAGTAAAGTGCTTTCCAACCTCCAAAAAGAATTACAATTCGTGAAACGGTAACACAGTTATACAACGACGAATTGTGGACCCGAATTGTTCGGACGGGAGGGACTCTTTCGCCAAAGAGAATCTCTGTTTAGTAAAGACAAAAGTGCTTCTCAGACTTATAACTTTGGACCGGTACCTGTTCCCAACGTTCTTCTTCTTTTTCTTGTGGCGCTACAGTTAGGGGTGGACCTGGGCCTCACACAACATGCCTCTCCAGCCAGCACGATCTGTCGCCAGCTGCCCTTAGTTGCGCATTTCAAGTTGGTTGAGATCCTTCTTCACTTGTGCGCGACCTTAGGCTAGTCCATCCTCTGTTGCATTGTCCCGAAGATTTAAAGACCTTTCAGTCCGGAGCAATGAGGCCCATACGCCCTACATGACCTAGCCATCTTAACCGTTGTTATTGACGACGCTTGATCAGGCGCATGTCGCTGTACAGCCCATAGAGTTAGTACTTAAATCTTCCCTCCAGATGCCATTAACGGAAACAGGACCAAAACCGCGCGAAAAAATTTTCTCTCGAAGAGGCTAAGGGCTTTCTCATCTTCGTTTAGTGACGTCCTCATCAGCGTTTAGTAGCCCAAAATGAATCGTACCAACTTGAAAGCGTGCGTCCATTCGGTGCACTTTTTACCCATAAAGCGCAAGACATCAGGGCCGCAGCTGAGAGTGTCGCTTGAAGGGAGAGCTAGTACAGAGGCAGACCTAGTGCAGTACCGAATTCATTGTGGGTGCAAAACAGCTTGGTCCCAGCAACGAAGAGGAGTGTGACCTTCCAAATTTTAAAGCTTTGTCTAGAGTAAGTAACTCACCGAACCGTTCGTCAGGTAAAACAACGGAACCCCATCTGTGTACGGGGAACAATTTATAAGTTAGAAAGGAATCGAAGTGGCACCACGGTTGGTACTAGATTAGGACCAAGCTCGTGTTTTGCGGGCTATTACTCTCTTACGAGTTGACTTTGTGGTTGACTTCTTTTTAAAGGCAGTAAGTTTTCATTAGGTGGTCGCCGTGGCGTAGTGGGTATAGTGCGACGCTCACACGCCGAAGGTCTAGGATTCCCAGCTCAACACGAATTTTTCGAATTTTTCACTGCACCACCTCTTTCGAGCTGCTGACAACACTCAAAGAGTAATAACTGTCTAAGAAAGCTTCTCAAATTTCGCCGTTCGGAGTCGGCAAAAAACTATAGGTCCCTTCTACTCGTGAGAGAAGAGTAGCGCGCGCAACACGAGTAGTTGATTAGCAAGCTAAGCTAGGCTACACAAGAGACAAAGAAAATAAAAATGAAAACTGACCTCCACCAATGGAGCATCAACTTCTAGTCTAGACCTTAAGTCGGTCTTCTTTGAGCCTAAGCAGATCAGAGACGGCTGAAAGAGGTTTTTTTCATTTAACTCTACACCAAAAGTGGTGAAGTAAAAGCCCGGGGATGATCTTCCCTAATTCCTAAAGGGTGGCATTGCCACTCTTTAAAAAAGGTTTGTTTATTTGCACGCTGCCCAAGGCTCCATCAACATATCCCATCCCCTATTGTCATCAAACCTAACATTACACGCTTTCGCATCATGACCAAATAATGAACTCAATCTCAATTTGCACGCCCTTTTATCTAGCGAAATCAAGGACTTCAAATTCACAGCAAATCCAGTCAGACGCGTAAACCCTTAAATGGCATTCCTGTTCCATTCGGGCATTATCAGCCCCATAAAACAGTTTTTGCAAATCAACTCGGCCTGAAATTGCCTCTCCGCTGACCGTCCGACGAGCATTGTATCCCGTTGACCTTTACGAACCTGTTAACGACGACACACATTCGCAGCGCAGAGCAGGCCATCAATGCCAAGGTTTACGTGCGCATTTAAGTCCCGAATCCAAAGCCACCAGTCAATCAGGTTCAGATGGATGTTATCGCCTTACCTGTCGACCTCTGCGAGTGCCAGCACGACCAAAATGACAATAAAACCTGGTGTGTCGATTACAGTTTTCACTGGATCCACTCGTTGCCGGCCCCTATCTTAATTCGTTCATAAATCGCCCATGAATATCCTTTGTTTGCTGTCGTCCTGACAATCGTGTCATTAAAACCTTCACTTAACCAGACACATGCAATAAAAGTCCGCCCAGAGACGGCAATCGACTGAGAAAATGGAGAACGCCATAACCGTTGAAACGACCCCGACGAAACGAAAATCGAACACCAGCCACGGAGGGGAATCCGTGAATTTGCATCAGCGAAGGGGGCGACACCCCAAAATGACAATGGAGACGCGACGGATTGAAATTTATCGGTCGTGAGCATGGGGCACGCCATTGACCAGGCGTCTCTGTGATGACGATACAATTTGACCAACCACCACATTCACGGCTTCTTGAGGTGGCCACGCATCGCCCCACATTTCTTCTGCTTACACACACGTGCACACACGTATTCGTGGATGTATCCGCGAAAAATTGTTTTTGATCGTTTTACTCTTCTCGTTTCGCCGTTTCTTTCGACGGCGGTTTAATGGCCGATGTGTCTCGGGAGATTGGAACTTATTGTCATAGCTTTTCGGATTTGTGCCCCTCACTTCGTGGCGTGCAGAGTGTCAGATGCGGCAGAGCGCTTTTTTATGAGTGGCGCACCTCTGGGATTAACTGCCGCGGCAGTTGCTGGTAACTGATATGAAAAAGAGTCTTCGAGTGAGTTTGCAGCTTTTACGATTGACTCCGTCGACGCGGATGAACTTTTGGCATGCTGGTGCGTCGCAGAGTTGTGCAACGTGTCCTTAATTCAATTGTCAGCAGACGAGTTTCGGTCGTAAAAAAAAGTTGAAAATTGTTTTCATGCTTATTAGCTTGAGTTTCGAGTTGTCAGTCCACGGGACCCAAGCGGGTTGTGGGTGTTCGGGTTAAGCGGTTGCTTATGCGACCGTCGAAGGGTGTGTACTGTGGTGTTTTTATGATCCTGAGATTGGGGACAAATTAATTTCCTCCTTCTATGCATGATGTTGTTTTTCGGTATGATGAGACATGATGATGATGATGAGATGCTGCCTGATGCCTGGAGGTTGTCAAAACTGAAAATTTTTAAATTTTCTTGCGCTCATACTCAGTCGCTGGTAGTTAAAGGCTTTTAAAGGTCATTTCATCTTTTGGTACAAAAATAGAAATCTGTTCGTCGTGGAAAAATTTGGTACAAGATCCATCGGTTCTAAAATTGTATTTTCTTGACTTTTTGGAGAGCGATCTGGAGGTGTACTGTTATATCTTTGTTCCAACAACAGGCGGCTCTTCGTTGAAATATTTGGCAATGGTAAATACAATGAATGGGGGCGCATGGGCCTGCTCACGCGCACACAAGTGGAGAAGGACCTCAACCAACTTGAAGTGCACAACTGGAGATAGCTGGCGAAAGATCGTGCTGGCTGGAGAAGCATGTTGGTTGAGGCCTAGGTCCACCCCGAACTATTGCGCCACAAGAAGAAGAAGAAGAAAAAGAAGAAGAACAAGAAGAATAGGAAGAAAAAGAAGAAGAAGAAAAAGAAGAAGAGGAAATACAATGAAATTAATTAAATTAATTAGTAAATTAATTAATTACTGACTGCCGTCCAAAATGCATCATGTTGTATTGAAGAATCCTGCGGTTTAGTTTTAAATGCAATTTTCCACTTGTCGTCAGATGGGTTGATGAAGATTCTTTTCCACATGGTGTGCCTACCTTGACAGCGGATGGTGTGCTGTAGATCCAAGTGTTTGTATGGTGCATTGGTACCCCCTACAGTTAAGGATTGATGTTTTGAATAACACAAGAAGATGGCATCAGGCTTGTAGTTCTTAAGAGGCTAATTTCACAGGAGCTAACAGTAGACTCGGTAAGGTACAAAAGATGTTTCATGTCGCACCAGAATGAAATACCAAGTATACCCGTATGAAGCGTTTTTTTGAAAATAAACCACTAATTATTAATGGGAAAGTAAGAACATTTTATTCAATGTATTAGCCATTGTTTTCTACACATTTTGACCACCTTTCTGGCAATTTGTGAATACCACGCCAATAAAATTGTTCGTCTTTTAAAGCAAACCAATCAGACACCCAATTTTCGACCTCCTCGTAGGAATCAAAGTGCTGCTCAGCCAATGCGTGTTCCATCGATGAAAACAAATGGTCGTCGAAAGGAGCCGAGTTTGGTGGGTGGGGTAGCTGCTTCCAGCCGAGTGTTTTGATTGTATCCTGAACCGGTTTTGCTTTGTGTGCAGGTGCATTGTCATGGAGCAAAATTACCTTGCCGTGTCTTCTGGTCCATTCTGGTCGTTTCTCAATCAATACATGGTTCAAATTGATCATTTGTTGACGGTAGCGATCAGTATTGACGGTTTCACCAGGTTTTACGAGCTCGTGGTACAGCACACCGGCCCGAAAAAACTTTGAATCCCAGCCATTGGGACAACGCAGCAGAGGACGACCTAGACTAAAGTGGCGCACACAAGTGGAGAAGGACCTCAACCAACTTGGAGTGCGCAACTGGAGACAGCTGGCTAAAGATCGTGCTGGCTGGAGAGGCATGTTGGTTGAGGCCCAGGTCCACCCCGGACCGTAGCGCCACAAGAAGAAGAAAGAAGAAGGTAGAGCACACCTTCCACCCACCCACCAAACACACACCATTGTCTTCTTGCCGAATCGATCTGGTTTTGCATTCTATGTTGATGGTTGTCCCAAAGAATCTGTTTAAGATTCTTAAAATAAATCCATTTTTCATCGCCAGTAACAATCCGATGCAAAACGGACTTTCTTACGTGTCTCTGAAGCAAAATTTCACAAGTGTTTCATTCATTTCATGTGGCACCCATTTTTCACACTTTTGGACTTTTCCCGTAGTTTTTAAACGATCAGAAATTCTTTGTTGTGCAACATTTAACATTGCTGTCATTTGCTTTTCACTCAAAGTGTAACTCCATCCAATATCGTTTGCAATTCGGCGTCTTCAAACGTTCTTGGTGGTCTTCCACGTTCTTCATTTCTCACATCAAAGTCATTATTTCTGAACCGTTGAGACCATCTTTTGCATGTAGCTTCTGATAGAGCATAATCACCATATGCCTCGACAAGCATTCGATGCGACTCTGCAGCACTTTTCTTCAAATGAAAGCAAAAAATTAATGCTTTCCACGAATCATCACTTTCTGGTACAAAATTTGACATTTTTAAAACGATTAAAAAATATGATGTTGTCTGTTCAATGACTTGATGTATACTAAATATTTGTCACAGATGTCATAGCAAACAAACAAAAAACAAAATAAGGGCTTGTTCACAACAAATGTTCCCTATCGAGACATTTGTATCTTCACGCTCACTTCATACGGGTATACCTATGTGTTGGCTTGACTCCAAAACTCATAACCATAACCATGGTACCGACGCTCGTTATTTACAGATGGAGAATCATATTTCGTTTTTTTCTTCTTCTTGTAGCGGTACAGTCCGGAGTGGATCTGGGCCTCAACCAACAGCCAGAACGATCTTTCGCTAGCTGCCTCCAATTGCTCACTCCAAGTTTGTTGAGGTCCTTCTGCACTTGTGTGCCCCACTTTACTCAAGGCCGTACTTTGCTGCGTTGTCCCCTAGATTCAAAGGCTTTTCGGGATGGATTAGTGGTGTCCATACGCCCTACATGGCCTAACCATCTTAAGCGCTGTATCTGAAGACGCTTGACCAGTCGCATGTCGCTGTACAGCCCATAGTGTTCGTCGTTAAATCTTCTCCTCCAGATGCCATCAACGCAAACAGGACCGAATATTGCACGTAAAACTTTTCTCTCAAAAAGACTAAGGGCTTTCTCAACCGCTTTTAGTAACGTCCAGGTTTCGGGGCCATAGAGTAGGACTAGGGTGATCAAGTTTGATTCTTCCAGAGACGGTTTTATTACTCAATTGCCTCTTGAGCCCAAAGAAGCAGCGATTGGCAAGAGTGATTTTTCGTTTGATTTCGGTGCAGGTGTTGTTGTCCCTATATGCCGCGGAACCGAGGTAGACGAAGTCCTCGACTGCTTCGAAGTTTCTGCTGCCAAGTGTGACGCTCCGTCTGAGACGTCGATGTTGTGTGTTCTTCCTTGATGACAGCATGTACTTTGTTTTGCCCTCATTAACCACCAGACCCATTTTAGCCGCTCCTGCTTCAATGCCAGCAAACGCCGCGTTGACGGATCGCTGTGTTCGTCCAATCACGTCAATGTTATCAGTGTAAGCTAGCAATTGGACTGACTTCTGGAAGATCGTGCCTCTGGTGTTGACGTGTGAGTTACGCACGATCTTCTCGAGGATAATGTTAAAGAAGTCACATGACAGTGCGTCGCCTTGTCTAAAACCTTTTTTGACATTGAAGGTCTCGGTGAGTTCGTTACCGACCTTGACGGAGTAGCGAGAGCTCTCCATCGTCATCCTACACAATCTGACGAGTTTGGCAGGAATGCCAAAACTAGACATGGCACTGTATAGCTCGTCTCTATGCACGCTGTCATACTGCCTTGAAATCAACGACAAGATGGTGGGTGTCGATTTGTACTTCTTGGAACTCCTTCAGGATCTGCCGTAATGTGAAGATCTGGTCGATTGTGGACTTCCCTGGCCTGAAACCACACTGATAGGGTCTTATGGACAAACAGTGTCAGACGCTCACACTATACTGCAGAGAGGATCTTCTAGGCGATGTTAAGAAGACAGGAATTAGTCTTGGCACGGTTAAATAGGTCTTCCTTCTTCTGAACCTGGCAAACGACGCTGGGATTCCACTCATCGGGAATGCTTCCCTCCGATCATATCTTACAGATGAGCTGGTACGTGGGCCTAACCAGGTCATCTCCAGCTGCTTTAAATAATTCTGCGGACAGTCTCTCCGCTCCAGCAGCTTTGTTCGACGTCAGCTTGGGTATTGCTATCTTCACCTCATCTAAGTCGGGGGGACGGAATGCTTGTCTATCATCGTTCAAATCGAGTAGAACATTCTGGCTAACAGCGGGATTTGGGCCGTCATCGTCGTTAAGGTGACTCAAGAAAAGATCTTTCCAGATTCTCAGCACAGACTGCGACTCTACCACGAGTTGTGATAGAGTTCCATCTTCCAAAAACCATTACTCTCACGGAACGTTTCTCTAGCGGACTTGCCTTTAACGAAGGAAAACTTTAAAATAGCGGGAATCTGGCATTAGTGAACTCCATGTTTACACGTCTATAACTATTAAACGCAATATCCAAACTAATCATGCATATCGTCGTTTTGTAGGTTATGTCAAGGAGTTATAGTATTGCCAGCTCTATAGCGCTTTATACATAGCCAGAAAATTCAAAAGACAAAAAGGCTCTTCCCATCCGTTGCTGAAACTCGGTGACTTTTTCGCAGTGTCTTGCAATTTTCTCCGGTTTACCGCGTCAGCCGTGGCGGGCGGGAGAAGCAACTTCACACAGAGACGCAAAAAGGAAACCCAAACTTTGTTCGTCCGCCCGTCTAGACAAGAAGCATTTTTCCCTCACTTCCCAGTCGATGAGTACAGACGATGAGGACAGCCACGGCTGGGGCACTGTAAACTTTTCGCTCACACACGTGCACACACAAATGTTTGCTTAAAAAGAGTTTCACAAGTTTCCTCCAAGTCCACTCCCCAGGAGCGACGACGACAAGACTGCATTGTATCCGATGACGGCTACAGACATCACCTAGAAATTCCATTGAGTATGAACTTCGATTATTTACTTGTGGACAGTCCCCGGGGTGGAGGTGGGGCCGAATGAAGAAAATGTTGGTCCACAACGCGGCTGGGGAAAAAAGACGGTTAGGAGGCCTGTCGGGCTTAGCAGTCAAAGCAGATTTGGGCTTTGTCGAGAGCTAATTACTTGCCGACGGTGGACCGGATTCCGTTTGCATCGCAAAGGATTCCGGCTCACAAAGCCTCCTTTGAAGTCAACTGACGGGCCGGAATCCAGGCGAACTTATTTTTAATTGCACTGAAAAGTATGCCGCATCAAGTGTGCTCCCCCAGCCACCCCACACACAAGCTCTCCTGGTAATTACTTAGTTTCTTTGACTTCGTCGACTCGTCTCAACACAAAACGTTTACGACACGCAGCCCTGCCGATCAATGAGTCGTCTGGAGGGGCCTACACGGTGACCCAGTTTCGGAGTTTGAAGGAGCGTGTGTGTGTGTTGCCGTGACTGCTTGCGTGGGGAGGGTGGTTACATGCTCGTAACTGCGGTTAAGTGCTTTCTCTTGGCAAGACGTTCGTCAGAGTCTGAGAAGAAGGTCAATGGATGTGCTGACAAGAGAGCGGGGGTGACTGCGTTTTGCAGCAAGTGCACGGGTGCTTCAACCATGCAAATGCATTCTCAGGAGTTGCTGTTACTCAGAAGTGATTGCGACGCGAGACGGGGAAGATGCAATTCATCTGTGGCTGTAACGAAAGGGATGTGGGTCACAATCAACATAAAAGTTCTCGGATGCGTCGCATAATCTAGAAAATGATGCGTTCAATTTATGCATGCTTCCAATTTGAGCGTGAAGTGGCAGACATCACCTTGCGCCGCCTCGCCGATTATCTAACCTCTCAAATCGCCACCGGTACTGTGCATGGCTGCCCTGCTAAGTGATGCAGTCCACGACACATCCTACTCGTCCGTCTGCTGGCCCTGTGCTTTATTAATACTTTGTCCGCAATATACGCGCAGAAGAGCGCGCGCGAAAAAAAATCCGCAGCAAACAAAACCGATTTGGTCGGGCACACACTTTCGGCCAAAAGCACACAAAAAAGAGTGGCTGGCGCGCGATTAATTATTCAAATCCATGCCGACGACGACGGTGGCGATGGCGGCGCGACGACTGGCGGTCGCGGCCAGCAACACTGAGACAGGAGATAATATTATGCATGCCGTAGGTATCGCTTGTGCCATGTCATTTGGCTCACGGACCATCCGCCTAGACCCACACAGCTGTTGGGGGCTTTCCAGTGTGAGTGTTTGTGCAGTTTTTATGCCGACGCCGCTGCCCTGACCATCGCCGCCGCTGTTGCCGCTAAGCTTGGTTGAATTTCTGCGGGAAATGGTCAACGCACGTTCGCCCGGAATGCGCTGTGCGGTGGAAAAACCGCACAGGCAATACCGCCAGACAAACTGTCTCGCCACGAATTGAGCGCAGCCAACAGCAGCGCGAGGGGCCGCGCCCGTCTGTTGTCACAAACCTAGCGCGGTCTAATCGAGCGACAATTACCAAATTTAAATATTTATTTAGTGCAGAACCGCGGTCAACTACACTTTTGGGCTGGTGGCGGTGGCATGCCCTGGGAAAAGTGCGCGGCGGGCGCGAAATTGAGCAAAAAGAAGGCGGGCAACAATCTGCTTTCATGCATTTTTCATGTTTTGCGTCGCCCCTTGCCACCGTCATGCGTGGCAGACGCTGTTGAAAGAGCACTTGGTGCTTCGCGTGGTGAATGACTTCTCACACGTCCACATGGCGATTCCGGAAAAGAAGAAAAACTGTCTCGCAAAAATCCCACAAGCCGCAGACGGTTGAAATGCGACACGGTTATCCTTAAATGGACGGGCAACACGATGACAATCTTTTGTCAATCGTTTGCTAATTTATTGGACTGTGTCTAGTGGTCAAACGACACGTCTCGCGTTGTCGTTGTCGTCGTTGGTTGAACTGGAATGCTGGGTGCGCGGGCATTGGAGACACACACGCTAGTTGTGTTAGACTGTCCGTCTCGATGCCTGGAGATAGCTGTAGCAACGGTGCTTTCAACACAGCGTATCGATAACGATTTCTCGACGTCTGGGCCGATCTATTTTTAGAGAATGGTTCAGTTTATGGGCTATAAATAGTGGTAACTGGATTCGCGCTCAGACGGTGATTTTTATCTTGGTCCATGTGGGTTGCGGGAAATAGAAGCGGATCGTGTTTCAATTTAATTCGAGTTTCTGACGAGGAAGTGGTTGTTGACCGCAGTTCATGTGCCTTGTTCCTGATTTTTGTCCATCCACTCGAGCTCAAATCTTCGCCAGATAAAAGCGTTGGCGCGTTGTCACTCGGCCCAGGGACATCCTTACAATGGTTTATGTGTTTTTCTAGGATTTTGTAGGCTTACTCGATTTTTGGAGTGTATCGAGAGCATTTTTTCTAAATTTCTCTGCAGACTGCGGAACAAGAGTGCCGGTCGGCGATTCGCTTTGAACGCCGACACAGGGTCATTGGATGGGGCATGAGGATTGATGTAGTCGTCGGAATGCTTTGAATGACTGAGACATTCCTTTCCAGGGTAAGTGGACTTTTTATTGGGAACACAAATTTATTTGCTCACGTTTCCTTTTCCCTGGTACGAGGGTTGCCGTCTGTATTTCGAAATCAGAGAGCGAAAGCAAATATTAATCATCGAAAATAGCTTTATTGTTTTTCAAACAATTCCCTATTGGGATCTACGCACTTTTGCATGCGTTTGAACCAATTGTCGAAGCACTTTTGTCACTCTGATTGAGATATCTCCAAAACATGCATTCTGAACGCATCAACTGCTTCTTCAGGTGTAGAGAAACGTTGACCTCTCATTTTGTTTTTTACGTCCGGGAATAAAAAGCAGTCATTCGGTGCCAAGTCAGAACTATACGGCGGATGACTCACCAAATCGATGTTTTGAGTGCTCAAAAATGCAGTTGCTTGAGCCGATGTGTGAAAGCTCGCATTGTCGTGGTGAACAGTGATCCGTCTTTGGCGGTTGGTGTTCCTGATTTATTGGAAGACAACTGACAAACAAATGATTGTGTACCACTCATAATTTACTGTTCTGCGTTCTTCTAATGGTACGGTTGCGACATGTCCAGTTTTTTCAAAAAAAAAAGGAGACCATTTGCTTGGAAGTGCTTCGTGTGCGAGCAACTTTTGTTGGATTTGACTCAATTTGAAACACCCATACTGTCGACTGCTGTTTACTTTCGGTCTCACACACGTAAATCTATGTTTCATCACCTGTCACGATATCGTAGACGTGTTTCGAAGCACCGAGATCATATTTTTGGAGCATTTCCTTCCACCAATCGACACGAGCCTTTTTTGAGCAATTGACAACATGTGTGAGAAATGTGAGAAATGAATAACGTGAAAGACCACCAAAAAAATTTTTGGAGCCCCCGAATTGCAAACGATATTGGATGGACTTTGAGTCAAAAGCAAATGGCAGCAATGTTAAATGTTGCGCAACAAGCAATTTCTGACCGTTTAAAAGCTACAGGAAAGATCCAAAAGTGTGAAAAATGGGTGCCACATGAATTGAATGAAAGACAGATGGAAAACAGATGGAACATTTGTGAAATTTTGCTTCAAAGACACGAAAGAAAATCGGATTTCCATCGGATTGTTACTGGCGTTGAAAAATGGATTTATTTTAAGAATCTTAAACAGAGTCAGACAACCATCAACATCGACTGCAAAACCAGATCGATTCGGCAAGAAGACAATGCTGTGTGTTTGGTGTGACCAGAAAAGTGTACTGTACCACGAGCTCCTATTCCCTGGTGAAACCGTTAATACTGATCGCTACCGACAACAAATAATCAATTTGAACCATGCATTAATCGAGAAACGACCAGAATGGACCAGAAGACACGGCAAGGTAATTTTGCTCCATGACAATGCACCTGCACACAAAGCAAAACCGGTTCAGGATACAATCAAAACACTTGGCTGGGAGCAGCTACCCCGCCCGCCGTATTCACCAGACTTGGCTCCTTCCGACTACCATTTGTTTTCATCGATGAGACACGCATTAGCTGAGCAGCACTTTGATTCCTACGAGGAGGTCGAAAATTGGGTGTCTGATTGGTTTGCTTTAAAAGACGAATAATTTTATTGGTGAGGTATTCACAAATTGACAGAATGGTGGTCAAAATGTGTAAAACATAATGTTCTTACTTTCCCATTAATAATAAATGTTTTATTTTCAAAAAAAAAAAAAAAAATCGATCATTTCATACAGGTATACCTGCGACGCTTACACGCCGATGGGTGTAGGTTCGATTCCCGGCTGAACTTCTCGAATTTTTCACGGCACTACCTCTTTCGAGCGGCTAACAAACTCAAAGGGTAATACTGTCCACAAGAAAGCTTCTCAAACACCGCCGTTCGGAGTCGGCAAACAACTGTTGGTCCCTTCTACTCATGAGAGAACAGTAGTGCGCACAACATGAGTAGTTGATGAGTAAGCCTGGTTTCCTGCGACAATTATTATTACCTAATATTTTAAAGTGATCTCTTGCGCACTGATCTCTATGTAGCTGCTCCACTGTGCGCCTTGGCGTAGTGGGTTGAGTGCGACACTCAAACGCCGAAGGTTCAGCTTTGATACCCAGCTTAACACCTCAAACATAACACTAAAAGAGTAATAAGTATCTAGGAAAATTCTTCTCAAAGTAGATCCCTTCTACTAGTGAAAGAACAATAGCGAGTACAAAAGTCAACAGGCTAGGCCCTGGTTCCCTGGGGACTATCGCGTCATCAAGGTAGTCTTATTATTTATGTTAATATGTAGAAGGTGCAACATTTCAGAAGTATTTGAAACGAAGTGTTTTTTTCTGTGGTAAACAGTGGCCTTTATAACTGTAACGGGCGTCTGCGATTTCGCAATTCAAATTGGTTCAGATCCTTCTTTATATATTGCAGCTCTAAAAAAGTCCGAAAGGCTTAAAATCCCGCAGCCTTTGAATAGTGTTTTTAATGCGCACTGAAAGGCTTTACAAGCCTTAGTGTTGTATTGTTAAATTCACGAGTAGACGTATTCGCCTTGTACAATAGCTTATAAATGTAGTCTTTTAGCCTCCTTCTTCAGGTGCATTCAACTAAAGCAGACTCAATTAGTTCACAAAGTTTTTCTCATTCGCTTTTAAAACTTTTAATCCTCTACACCTCCCAAGGCTGTAAAAGGAGCCAAAGCTGTAATGCCAGAAAAATAAGGTGACGAAAAGGGAAAATTTCATGTCCATTTAAGGAAATCATTTTTATTATATTTTAGTTAAAATTCTACTCCCCTACGAAACGCAGACTTTATTTCTGATTTCCTGAAAATGCACTTCTGAAGCGGAACGTGAATCAGGTTTACATTCCAGCCACTCTTCTAGGTTTTTGTTTAATTTCGACTCAAAGAATATATCCGCGTTTTAATATAAGGTTGTCAAATATCCTTTCCGCCTTTTTGTCCTTTGAATTTTCTGGCTATGTACAAAGCGCTATAGAGATCGTATCTGGCAATACTATAAACCATTTGAAAGGTCTTGACATAACCTACAAAACGACGCATACGCTACGTATACGCTACGCATAATTAGTTTGGATATTGCGTTCAACAGTTATAGACGTGTAAACATGAAGTTCACTAACGCCGAAATTCGCGCTATTTAAAGTCTTTCTTCGTTAAAAGCAAATCTGCTAGAGAAACGTTCCGTGAGATTAATGGTGTTTTGGGAGATAGTACTCTATCACTTCGAACCGCGGAGGAATAGTTTTGACGATTCAGAGCCGGTGAAACCAACACCATGGATAAGCCAGCCGGCGGAAGACCTATGACGACAAATACCGATCGAGTCATGGAAATCATCGAGTTAGACCGGCATGTGGCATCTTGTGACATCGCCCAGGAGGTGGGAGTTAGTCACCAAACCATTTTAAAACATCTGCAGAAAGCTGGATACAAGAAAAAGCTTGGTGTTTGGGTGCCGCATGATTTGACGCAGAAAACCCTTCTGGACCGAATCAACGCCTGCGATATGCTGCTGAAACGGAACGAACTCGACCCATTTTTGAAGCGGATGGTGACTGGCGGCGAAAAATGGATCACATACGACAATATCAAGTGAAAACGGTCGTGGTTGAAGGCCGGTGAATAGTCCCAAACAGTGGCCAAGCCAGGATTGACGTCCAGGAAGGTTTTGCCGTGTGTTTCGTGGGATTGGAAGGGAATCATCCACTATGAGCTGCTCCCATATGGCTAGACGCTTAACTCTACAATCTACTGCGAACAACTGGACCGCTTGAAGCAGGCGATCTACCAGAAGCGTCCAGGATTGGCCAACAGGAAGGGTGTAGTGTTCCACCAGGACAACGCCAGACCACACACTTCGTTGATGACTCGTCAGAAGCTACGGGAGCTCGGATGGGATGTTTTATCGCATCCACCATATAGCCCGGACATAGCGCCAAGTGATTACCACCTGTTCCTGTCCATGTCGAACGCCCTTGGTGGTGTAAAGTTGAACTCAAAAGAGGCTTGTGAAAAGTGGCTGTTCGAGTTCTTTGCAAACAGGGAGGGAGGCCTCTACGACGGGGGTATTATGAAGTTGCCGTCTAGATGGAAACAGATTATCGAACAAAACGGCGCATATTTGAACTAAATCCGATCACAATTCTTATGAAGCATTGAGTGAAGAGCAAAAAAGCGGAAGGAAGATATTTGACATTATACAATATGGCGTACATCCGCCCAAAGCTTGAGTATAACGCTGCTATGTGGTCCTGTGCTCTTAAGATAATTCTGCACCTACTGGATAGAATCCAACAGCGAGCGATAAGACTTATTGGTGATAATAATGCTGCGAAGTCAATTGACTCGCTTAAACATCGATGAAATGTTCCGTCTCTATCACTATTTTATCGCTATTTCAACCAAAAAATGCTCTAACGAGTTAGCCAGCTGCATTCCACCCCTTCAAGAATTCACCCGCAATACCCGCCTCGGTAGAAATGCCGGTCACCGGTCAACGGTCACCTTTAAGTCCATTTTCGGACGTACAGTTCAGTTTAGAGACTCGTTTTTCAGCCGCACCATATGAATACGGAATGCTCTTCCCAGCCCAATTACCCCCCACCCCCCCACCATTACAAATTAAACGGATTTATATCCAATGTGCATTGGTACCTCCGTTTCCTCTCTTCCTCTGTACCTTCGCTCGAGCTGTGACTTACTTGCGGTCATTTAAGGGTATAAACAATCCCTTTAGTGCGCGCCAATTAGAAAAAAAAAAAATAAATCAACTGACACATCTTAAGGTTACGTCAATCCAAGGGGGGCCTTCATTTTTGACAACTGATTTTAGGAGAGCGAATGAGTGGTGGCACAGTAGACTCTACTCGGGTACAACACTTACTCCTTGGCAGCCGCCTACATTACCGACTAGAACCTACACACCAAATAGACAAACTTAATTTAAATGTAGCCGTCTTGACGCTGCCCCTAAGTGCATCAAATCAACTCACACGCTATAATTTCAATGTTCGTTTCCTGGACTGGACATCTCTCCTTTCTTACAAATTGCTGGCTACACTCAACTTGACCTGCTTGTTCATGATCAGAATCTTAGAGGTAGCTATTCTGGGTCGACATTAAACTGTGGGTTCCCTTCACTCGCAGAAGAACAAAAATACTTTCAAAACACGTACTTTCCGAGCCCTTATCAAATGTGGAACCACTCTGTTTTGTATTACACAGAACTCAGCTCATGTCTTCCATAATTTGTTTTGAGGCTTGTCTTAGACCCTGCCAAGGTCACCTTGGCATGTAATGGCAGCTAACAGTGGACTGATAACTTCTCCCCCGTTTTATGTCTTAACACAAGTCAACTCCCAAGTAACCCACATTTCACCGAACTCACTTGCGGCACACTTTCCACCGGCTATTGACTGAGTTCTACTGCTCATCTGTATGACACCGCCATCACATGCGACAATGTGTGCTCGCAGCTCTGAAATTCCCCGTAAATCACAACTCAATACGGCTGTTGACTGGATTACCGAAAAAAACCAAAACACAACAACAAGCACCCCAGACAACAACAACAGATATCACACGGTCTACTGGCTTTGTTTCCTGCACCGCCCGACGTCTAACCCCTTGAAGCACCTGCACGCTTGCATCGACCATTATTCACCATTTGCCAGACACATTGAGGTGTATTTACCAAAAAAATAAAACACACACATACACAAACCAAACCCAGACGACAGCAACAACAAATTGAACGCCGCACACGCCATAACCAACTGCGTCAGACTAAGTGCAGAGTCTGCCGGTGTCTAGACACTAGCACAACAAACGACCGCCACAGCCAAGACGTTACGCAACCGAGTCAACGGTGTAGTCGGCGGTGGCGGAGGCAGCGGCAGAGAATACCCCGAAAAGCAGGCAGCAGCCGCACACCTCCGCCGGCCGTGTCCTTGAAGCGTGTGCGTGTGTGAGCTCTTCGCTGTGTCGGAGCTGCGGCTGAGCTGTGAATGCTTTTTTCTCCTTTTTGGCTTTGTTTGCTCGCTCCTCGACGGTTTTGTCGCTTTTAGAATTTCTAGGTCATTAGATGAATAAACGGTAATTTGCTTGTACTGGGTGGAGGGGAGCGGTGTGTGTCGCCCTTGGCTTTACCTTTGTCCTTCTCCTTTGAATGGACTTCCTTTTGGCCCGCAGGCGAAGGATCCGCCGCCGCTGCCAGCAGGACAATTCGTTAATATTTTATTAAGCTGACGTGGGTGTGTTTGCTGGGCTGACCCACATTTGAATGTCGACGAATTGCGTGTTTTGTTTGCGGGTTTTGTAGTTAATTAACGGTAAACTGAAAACTGCAGACTTTGTCGCCGGACTAATTAAATTCAATCACAAGCGTCGGCGGCGATGGTGGCATGGGAACACAGAGCTGGAGTTAGGACGTGCATGTGTGCAGGAACGCGCGTGGCTGTGGAAGTGAATCCAAGTGAAGGCCAACGATGAGTTATGGCCGTTGCCATCACCGCCGCATGCCAAGTGGCGGCGAACAGGAATAATAAAACGAAACAAGGAAGTTGAGCGACGTTCGGTTTGTTGTCGTTTTTTTCTTTTCTTTCACCATTCTGTCTGTCTGGAGACACACGCCATGTTTGGCTTAGCTCCCATCGACTGCAGACAGTCCACAATATGGTAAACTTGCCTGGTGATCTGATCGTGTGTTCTGATTCTCGTTTCGCAGTGATGTTGTCGAGCTTCATGCACGCCGGGGTGGAGTGTGCGAGAGGAGGGTGAACTGCAAGGTGTGTGTGAGGACCGCGGCTATTTTTAGAAGTCTGTTTGCATATTCACAGCCTGTGGAAGTGGAAGCGCTGGTGCTGATGACTCAAACTGGATCGTGCCATCGGAATTGTGCCGAATCCGCAGAGAGTTCCCGTCATAGATCGACACCGTCACTGAGTTTAATGGGCTTGCGCTCAAAACTTGAAATCGAGCTTTATCAGCTTTCTACGCGACTGCTAGCTAGCTCTCTGGATGTGACATCAGAAGAGCACGTTCATACGCATTTGTTTTACCTACAGTCAGAGACGGAGAGGTGAGGAGTCGACTGAGGAGTTGTTGGGCAATGTGTTGCTATTGCAGGCGAGCTTTCAATTGTCACAGCTTTTGATTTATGATTTATTGATGGAGAGCAATGTCGGGAAGTGTCTACAGATTGGCGGGAACTAGTTACTCTAACACCCGTTAGAACTAATGTCAAACTACACGTCAGCCCACCTCTTAGTGCCATCTACATATTCCAGAAATATTGAAAGTTTAGCGTACGTATGCTAAGATCAACATCTTCGTGGTCAAATTGTAAGCCTGCCCTTGATCACAAATTGTAACACACAGAATATCGAAGTTGAAAATCCCAAAGACAAAAATTTAAAAAATGGCATAAAACCCAAGAATATGAGAAGACATGACTTATCCAATCACTGAGAATCCTTAAGTGATTCTACGACAACCTCTTATAAGACCTCTCTTATCTTCGAGAACTTCGATTTTTTTAAATCTTTCAACGGCTGACAGTTGGACAGTAGGACAAGGAAAATTTATATTGGAGCTTTAGCTTGGAAGTTGGGCAGCTACAGTAATGGTTACAAGTGCTTTTTAAAAATGGTTTGAGCCGGAATAGCCAATCAGGGCAAAACGAAATTGCGTCATTTTCAAAATGTTAATAAAGTTTATTTTAACGAAAATCGTCGTTAATGGACTTCATGTTAAAAAACCATTAATTTGAGTAAATAAGGTTTTTTATTTTCGATTTGACAGCCTTCTGCTGCCCACAGATTTTTCTTCGGCAGCAATTCGCAGGGAGGGGAAATATTTTGCTCTCTCATAAGCTTCCATAAAATATGTTACAGTGATCGGATTTAGTTCAAATATGCGCTGTTTTGTTCGATAATCTGTTTCCATCTAGACGGCAACTTCATAATACCCCCGTCGTAGAGGCCTCCCTCCCTGTTTGCAAAGAACTCGAACAGCCACTTTTCACAAGCCTCTTTTGAGTTCAACTTTACACCACCAAGGGCGTTCGACATGGACAGGAACAGGTGGTAATCACTTGGCGCTATGTCCGGGCTATATGGTGGATGCGATAAAACATCCCATCCGAGCTCCCGTAGCTTCTGACGAGTCATCAACGAAGTGTGTGGTCTGGCGTTGTCCTGGTGGAACACTACACCCTTCCTGTTGGCCAATCCTGGACGCTTCTGGTAGATCGCCTGCTTCAAGCGGTCCAGTTGTTCGCAGTAGATTGTAGAGTTAAGCGTCTGGCCATATGAGAGCTGCTCATAGTTTACGATTCCCTTCCAATCCCACCAAACACACAGCAAAACCTTCCTAGATGGATAATTTCCTTCCAATCCCACCAAACACACGGCAAAACCTTCCTGGACGTCAATCCCGGCCTGGCCACATTTTGGTACGATTCACCGGCCTTCAACCACCACCGTTTTCGCTTGATATTATCGTACGTGATCTATTTTAGATCGCCAGTCCTCATCCGCTTCCGAAATCGGTCGAGTTCGTTCCGATTCAGCAGCATATCGCGGGCGTTGATTCGGTCCAGAAGGGTTTTCAGCGTCAAATCATGCGGCACCCAAACATCAAGCTTTTTCTTGTATCCAGCTTTCTGCAGATGTTTTAAAATGGTTTGGTGACTAACTCCCACCTCCTGGGCGATGTCACAAGATGCCAATGCCGGTCTAACTCGATGATTTCCATGATTCGATCGGTATTCGTCGTCACAGGTCTTTCGCCGGTTTTCTTATACATGGTGTCATTTTCATCGGCCCTGAATCGTCGAAATCAAATGATAGAATACTATCTTTCAAACACCATTAATCTCAGGGAAGGTTTCTCTAGCGGATTTGCCTTCAACGAAGGAAAACCTTAAAATAGCTCAACTTCCAGCGTTAGTGAACTCCATGTTTACACGCCTATAACTGTTGAACGCAATATCCAAACTAATCATGCATATCGTCGTTTTGTAGGGTATGTCAAGACCTTTCAAATGATGTATAGTATTGTCAGATACGATTTCTGTAACGCTTTGTAAATAGCCGGAAAATTCAACGAACAAAAATTGGAAGGAGATATTTGACAACTTTGTGTATTGTTGCCAGGTCAGAAGGGGTGAAATTTTTCTTGCATTGCATTAAGAAATTTCGACATGTCGCTGCATTTTGGCGATCTCGAAAATGTGATCGTTTAACTCATTGTTGAGTTGATACACATACCGAGGATAGAAAGTCGTTCAGTTTCAACAATGCAGGAGCCATTCATAGATAATGGCAGGTTGTTTTGAGAAGGCTTGAGTGACAGTGGACGGCACTGGGTTTTGGAAGTATTAAATCCCACTCTATTCTTTTTACCCCAATCAATTATGCTGTCAAGATCGGAATTTAATGAGCTTAACATACGCTGTGGTTCAAAGTGAATGGCCGGAAAGGAGGGACGAGAGCCGAGGAACGAATATGTAAAGCTGAGAGCACTGTCATCAGCGGAGGAGTGAATTTTATTATAAATAGCAGACAGGAAATCGTGGCCGCCATGGCGTAGTGGGTAGAGTGCGACGCTCACACGCCGAAGGGTCTAGGTTCGATTCCCAGCTCAACACCAATTTTTCGAATATTTCACGGCACCACCTCTTTCGAGCTGCTGACAACACTCAAAGAGTAATAACTGTCTAAGAAAGCTTCTCAAATTTCGCCGTTCGGAGTCGGCAAAGAACTGTAGGTCCCTTCTACACCTGAGAAAACAGTAGTGCGCACAACACGAGTAGTTGATGAGGAAGCTAGGCCCTGGTCCCCCTCTGGACTGTAGCGCCAACAATTATTATTATTATAGACAGGAGATAATTTATAAAAATGACGAACAGTGTCGGAGACAAAACGGAGCCCTGAGGAACACCAGCCTTAATGTGGTGAATATCAGACTTGAACCCATCCAATACAACTTGTTTTGAACGGTTCGAAAGGTAATTTCTAATCCATTGAAGAAGAGACTCATCGACGCCAAAAGCACGTATTTTTGACTAGGGAGCCTGATGCAGGCTCTGTCATATGCTTTTGAAATATCAAGCGCAACAATCATGCTTTCTCCTACATTGTGCAAAGATTGGTTGATGGTGAGATATGGCATCAAATGACCAGTGGACATGTGGCTGCGTAAGTCGTGTTGCCGGTCACTAAGAAGCTTCCGGGTTTCAAGATATTTCATAAGCTGACGATTTATCAGCGTTGCCATGACCTTGGAAAATAGGGACGTAAGTGCTTTGGGTCGGCAGGAGTCTGGGTCTTCAGAAGGACAGGTGGGTGAAGATGATTTGCATTTTTTAGGGACGGGTTGGACAAATGCTGTTTTCTACTTACTCGGAAAGATCCCAAAAGAGTAGGACAAATGGAAAAGCTTACGCAGTGGTTTTGCTAGCGTAGAAGAACACCTCTTCAGAAGGACAGGCGGTATACCATCCGGGCCAGCGGATTTGTGCACGTTTAAATCTTTAAGTACTCTTGCAACTGTGTGAGTACGAAAATGGATTTTTCCCATGAAGTAGTTTACGCTCGAGAGCTGTTTGTGAGCTCTACAAACAGAGAAGAAGGGAAGAGAACCGGCTTCTCAGAAGAAAAAAGAAAGAGCACGAGAAGCGCGCGGTCGAGGAAATGGAAAGGTGCTATGGCAGGAATGATGTCCGAAATTTTTACCACAAGATAAAACAGTTATCCGGTGGTTATAAGGCTCGGACCGGTGAAGCCGGAGAAGCCTGCCGGGATCAAAATGGACAACTAGTGGTAGAGTCGCAGTCGGTGCTGAGAATCTGGAAGGATAATTTCTGCAGACTCCTAAACGGCGATGACGTCGCAAATTCCGCTGTTAGGCAGAATGTCTCACTCAATTTAGACGACAATGGACAAGAATTCCGTCCCCCGACTTCGACGAGGTCAAGATAGCAATATCGAGACTGAAATCGAACAAAGCTGCTGGCGCGGACGGACTATCCGCAGAGCTGTTCAAAGCGGCTGGGGATGAGCTGGTTGGGTGCATGCACCAGCTCATCTGTGAGATATGGTC
Organism: Eristalinus aeneus; assembly: GCA_955652365.1. Lineage (NCBI taxonomy): Eukaryota > Metazoa > Arthropoda > Insecta > Diptera > Syrphidae > Eristalinus > Eristalinus aeneus. The sequence continues at coordinate 47,399,569 of OY019134.1, read as the reverse complement.
GGAGGAAAGCATGCCCGACGAGTGGAATCTCAGCATCGTTTGTCCGGTCCACAAGAACGGAGACCCCTTTGACTGCGCCAACTACAGAGGGATTAGTCTCCTGAACATCGCATACAAGATCCTCTCTGCCGTATTGTGTGAGCACCTGAAACTGTTCGTCAACAACCTGATAGGTCCTTATCAGTGTGGTTTTAGGCCAGGGAAGTCCACAATCGACCAGATCTTCACACTGCGGCAGATCCTGGAGAAGTACCAAGAAGTACAAATCGACACCCACCATCTATTTGTCGATTTCAAGGCCGCGTATGACAGCGTGCATAGAGACGAGCTATACAGTGCCATGTCTAGTTTTGGCATCCCTACCAAACTCGTCAGATTGTGTAGGATGACGATGGAGAACTCTCGCTGCTCCGTCAAGGTCGGTACCGAACTCACCGAGACCTTCGATGTCAAAAAAGGATTTAGACAAGGCGACGCGCTGTCATGCGACTTCTTTAACATCATCCTTGAGGGGATCGTGCGAAACTCACACGTCAACACCAGAGGCACGATCTTCCACAAGTCCGTTCAATTGCTAGCTTATGCGGATGACATTGACGTGATCGGCCGAACTCAGCGAGCCGTCAATGAGGCGTTTGTTAGCATTGAAACGGAAGCGGCTAAAGTGGGACTGGTGGTAAACGAGGGCAAAACGAAGTATATGCTGTCATCGAAGAATTACGGAGAACATCGACGTCTCGGACAGAGCGTTACTATGGGCAGCAGACACTTCGAGGTAGTGAAGGACTTCGTCTATCTCGGCTCCGCGGTGAATAGGGACAACAACATCAGTACCGAAATCAAGCGCAGAATCACTCTTGCCAATCGCTGTTTCTATGGGCTCAAGAGGCAATTGAGTAACAAAGACCTCTCCCGAACGACCAAAGTGACTTTGTACAACACCTTGGTCATCCCAGTCCTGCTTTACGGCGCAGAAACCTGGACGCTACTAAAAGCGGATGAGGAAGCCATTGGTCTCTTCGAGAGAAAAGTTCTGCGTGCGATTTTTGGTCCTGTTAGCGTTGATGGCATCTGGAGGAGAAGATTCAACCACGAACTGTATGGGCTGTACGGCGGCATGAGCCTAGTCAAGCGTCTACGGATACAACGCTTAAGGTGGCTAGGCCAAGTAGAGCGCATGGACAGCACTGCTCCGGCCCGAAGAGTTTTCGAATCCGAACCACAGGGACAACGCAACAGAGGACGTCCTAGACTGAGATGGCGCACACAAGTGGAAAAGGACCTCAACCATCTTGGAGTGCGCAATTGGAGACAGCTGGCAAGAGATCGTGCTAGCTGGAGAGGCATGTTGGTTGAGGCCCAGGTCCACCCCGGACTGTAGCACCATCCGAAGAAGAAGAAGTTTACGCCCTCAAGTACAGACACGGACTAAGAACAATCTGCAAGCGTTGAGCTGGTTGCAAAATGGGCACCAAACAGACTTGCTGTATCCAAAGAGCTGACAGCTGGAATGCCATGGCAAATGAGCGATGGAATTGAAGACGAGGCAGAATTATTTACGTTTCTTACTAATGAGCAAAATCTTTTGCTGCCCCTGAGACAAGACAGCATATTTTGGCTCAACTTTTGATCATAAAATCATTTAACACGTCTTATCACTGCTTTGTAGTCATTTCGGTCCATTTTGAACTTATTCCGGTTTTCCTGCTGAATTTATGATCCCAACTTTAATTAAACTGGGGCGACAGTCCACAGGAGAATCAGGGCCTAGCTTGCTCATCAACTATTCGTGTTGTGCGTGCTACTGTTCTCTCACGAGTAGAAGGGACCTACAGTTTTTTGCCGACTCCGAACGGTGAAATTTGAGAAGCAGTTGTTGCTCTTTGAGTGTTGTCAGCAGCTCGAAAGAGGTGGTGCCGCGAAAAATTCGAATAATTAGTGTTGAGCTGGAAATCGAACCTTAACCCTTCGGCGTGTGAGCCACGCACTCCACCCACTATGCAACGGTGACCACTGATCCCAACTATGGGGCGGGCAAACATGAACTGTCGTCGCAGAGTCCGTTTGAATATACAAACTTGGATATAGTGGCTAGTGCCGGAGAATATGAGAAGTTGGCAATTGGTATTCCAATTATCTATTGGCCCATAAAATTTGGAAAAAGTCACCAAAAATTGCACCTTTATGTTGGAAAAAGCCCGAGACTGCCGTGAGATCGTGCTTCCACTAGACCATGCCACAGGCCCTGCGTTACACAAGCATCTGTCTTTTTATGGAAAAATATAAAATTTAAGTAACAGTAACTTGATCACAATGAGAAGGGCTTATCGTTAATAAGGGCACGATGGCAGGTATCAGTAAGGACAATACCCACACAGTCTTAGGAGCAGAGCCGACCAGAGTTTGGAACATCTCAGGCGTCTCCTCAGCGGGGTGTTCAGCAGCAAACTTTTGTAGAAGAAACTATCACGATTTGAAGTGTAAGGAGACCAAAATGTGGCACACACGGAGCTGAAGGAAGTCCTCAGTTTTTTTAAAAATTCCCGAATGGACAGCGGAACATCCACGACAGAGACATTAGTCCACCATGCACTTCAGATCGATTTGTTCGTCTAGCCGAACATTTGCGCACTCACCCACAAGCCAAAAGAGATCCACCGTCTGATGTAAAAGTGACTCCCATTTGAATCAACCAACTAAGCAACAAGGACGCCTCACAGACGCACAGTTGATCATTGCATCGCTGGGTCCACGCCACACCAAAGAAAAACAAAAATTCACCGAAAATCATCTTTCACCAGCGCAACGACCGCCCGCTTGGACTCGTTTCGAAACGCAATTAATTTTCAAACGTCCATCCCACCCCGTGCTAATGCGCCAGCAACAATTACTTTGTTCATTGCAAGACAATTGCAACCGCCCCTCCCACCCGCTCACCCCGATTCACTGACGCGCCGCCGCCAGCAACCGACGAGTGCAGGCTATTGCCTCACAGACTGGTGCGACTGCTATCGCAGCACCTTGAATGTCTAGACATTCACGCAAAATGTAACAAAAAACAACCGTAAGTAAGCAGCAAGAATTGGAAAAAAAACGAAAATGAAAAAAAAGTTGTTTAAACCTCCGTCAGTAACAGAACGACTTGAACGGCGAAAAGATACTCGCTATGCAAAGGTACGCTGTACCGGCTTACGATTGCGAGACGTACTCGTAGCCCCCCTGCGATTGGCGGGCACCGCACACACGCCTGCAGCTGCAGGTGTACCTTGAATGGCAAGAGGGAGGGCGTGTCGGAGAGTCGGAAGATACACATTTGAATCCAGAGATTCGATTGAATGCATTCGCCTGGAGGATGACGTGTGCGAGTGTGTGTGTGTGTGACACTTGTCGGGGAATTTCGTTTTGATTTCGCCACCCCACTGCCGCGGCCGACGTCAACCGTTTCAGATTGCTGCTGGGCTGACTTTGAATTGTGTGGCGGTGGCGGTGGTGGTGACGGTGACGGTGGTGACGGCGACGGGCGGTTAAGCTCTTTGATACCTCATGTGGAAGTATGCGATTTTGGATTTCATTGCAAATGTGAAGTGGTTGGTCGGTTGCAGTGGCAATGTCGACGCGTCTCGGTTAGATCCTTTCCTCGCAGGTCCACGAAATTTACTGCTGCACAAAATTGCATTTGGACCGCCACATAACCAGTCTAGACTTCGGACTCTCGATGCCGACAACAATGACGGAGTTCCCCTTCCACCTCCCCTTCCACAACCTACCACCATTGTCCTTGCCGCTCAACCGCAGGATGTATGGATTTTATTAGGCGAGAAACCCCTCTTCCATTTGCCGCTGTGGTGACAATTGGGGAGCCTGTATTTTTGGGGATGCTCCGGATACATGTTGGCTCGACTCCAAAAGTCATAACCATGCCTGCGGCCCGCCTGCAGGGACGGGCATGCATTTGATGCAGGAGTGGACTCGATGTCCTCGAGCCTCTCCCCAATCACAAGGAAGCAGGTACCGCGAACTGAACCCCGTCGAGTGCGGCTCACAGCACGCGGATGTTGGGAAAATCCGTCTGCGAAAAAGCGACAAACAGAACACACGGAGAACAACAGCGAATGACAAGTAAAAAGCAGTCTAGACGAAGACTAGACTCCATAAAAATAATTATTATCGGTTGCAATTTCTTCGATACACAGTTTCGCTTGAGAAACGCTTTTTTGCATGTTTTCCTTCGGCTCTCCGCTTGTTTCCAGCCCCTCCCTCGTTCGGCCGAAACAACAGTTGTCTGTTTGCTTATTGCGAAAACAAAAAGTGATTCTTTTCTGCTTCCACCGGCTGCCTGGGGGGGCGGGTTGTGGGGACACGGCGCGGCGCAGAGATACACAGTAGCTGCACCAACTCAGTGGGTTGTCCGCTCGGCATTTGCATTTGTTCGTTTGTTGGTGCTTTGGTTTGCTTGTTTGTTTTTTGTGCCCACATCTCAGTCCAATTTGAAATACACGTTCGTTGAATTCAAACAAAAGAACAACGACACTACAACGATACTCGCACACACGGCGAGAGATGGCCGAGACTGAAGCAACTGAAGCAGCGGTGATGATCGAAGATGAACCCCTGCTGCCAGCCAGTCAGTCAGCCAGTCAGCGAACAAAGAACTCTGTCTGGCCACTGCACAGGCAGACGACATTCGCCCGGTCTCGTGACTTGTTGGCGCGGAGTCTGATGATGCATCCACATGCATGTCGGGATGCGACAGCAAAACAAAGAACCCACCCCGACGCGGCCCCTGACGGCAAATGACAACCGAAACCAGCAGGCGAACAACACGTTTTTCGATTTCAATTACCTTTCATCTCGCTCCTTCGACTGCATACGACACTCAGAGTCTGATACAGTCTTTTTGGACATACCTATCGGACATACGTTGGGTGAATGGCAGCAACGCGTCGCATCGCGTCCTCACTTAATGACAGGAAAGCGTATGTCTGCCGATGACTCCATGTAACCTCTGCTTCTGCCAATGGAGCCCGCCACCCTGCTGCCTCCCAGCACGGCGCGACCGCCCGCGACTCTGCACCGAGACGGCAGTGAGAGAGAGAGAGTCATTGAACGATAAATTCGCATCGACGACAGCGGCGACGACGGTGGGTTCGTGATACCGCAATCAGTGGCGGATGAGTGAAACTGTTCAAACAACTCACATCGCTTAGTCTCTATGGCACGGCGGAAGGGGCACGATACCGGGGCAATTAAAATCGAGGTGACGATAATAAGCAGTCGAGAACGAGTGTGCTAATCAAATTGGCTGCAGTCTGGAGGGTCGAGTGGAGCAGCGACTAGGCGAACAGGAATGTGCTTCAGGGGAGGGGCGGTTGTTGCTCATACGCCACCGATGCACTGCCGTGGGGGCATTGGCATGCAATCGATGGGAGAAACTGCACGTCGCGACCGGATTTTGGCATCGATTTGACCCAGTTAAGGGGTCAAAGGTGACTGCGGGGTAATGGATCGGTCGATGACACACCACCGGGCGACTGAGTCTTGGGATGGCCGGGGAAGTGCTGCACTAAATCACGTGGATACTTGTACCATTAGCTGGGAAGACGACTTCTCGTGGCCGGTTAACGGTCTAGACTGGTAATTGAATTTCATTGCACAGCTTAAAGTGAACGAAATCGATCCCTGTGACGCCAGTGTTTGGGTTCGAGTGGGTTTGGTGCGTTTCCGAAGAGAAGTAATATTGAGAAGGAACTTCAACGAAGTTCGCAGTATTTTTGGTTAGCTTTAGCAGTTTAACAGAGGTGGAGGGGTCTCTGCCACTGTGATTGTTTCCTGTTTCCCGAATTTAAGGGAAGATTGTCTTGTGATGGAATGTGCAATTCGGCCAAGGGACGTGGAGTTAGTGAAACATTTGTGTTGCAAATCGAAGCAAGGCTTTTGAGGAGGACTTTAAGGACGGGTGCCGATTGTAGTCAATACGTTATGAGCTGCAGATAAAAGGGGATACCGCAAGGTGGAGTCTTGTGATTCCATCTATAATGCTTGTTAACTACACAGTCCTTCAGTCTGCAGCTTAGTTTGAGCGGCTGTATATCAAACATCGTAAGCAACTCGAAAGGCGTGAAGAAAAGCTGGTGCTGGTTGGTTCTTACACTCTTCTGCTCAAACAAAGTTATACGAGGAGGAGGAATTCTACTCTAGACCAGCCCAGCTCAAAGAAAAAGACTTCACCATCTCAAGAAAAACTCAAAGAAACAAACTCAAAGAAAAAGACTCATTCATCTCGAACCAAACCAAATCTGAAGGAAAAGAGAACAAATTTCTGAAAGAAGGACATTAGGCTGACTGACTGACGCTTAGACGCCGTCATTCAGCGCTGTAATGATGTTCTCGGCAAGTCACGAGGTTTATTACAGCAAAGGTCCGTCAGGATTGGTATTGTGACAGATAAAAATTTTCAGAAAAATTAGAGGATAAGAAAGGATATCAGTTGCGATCTGGACGCAGGCGAGAATAGTCGTGAAATATGAAATGTGTGGAACGTAAATTAGTCCACAGGAGAATAGGGCCTAGTTTGCTCATCAACAACTCGAAATGTGTGTGTCGAAATGGTGGTCGCCGTGGCATAGTGGGTAGAGTGCGACGCTCACACGCCGAAGGGTCTAGGTTCGACTCCCAGTTCAACACCAATTTTTTTCTAATATTTCACGGCACCACCTCTTTCGAGGTAGAGTTATTACTCAAAGAGTAATAACTGTCTAAGAAAGCTTCTCAAATTTCGCCGTTCGGAGTCGGCAAAAAACTGTAGGTCTCTTCTACTCGTGAGAGAACAGTAGTTGATTAGCAAGCTAGGCCCTGGTCCCTCTTTGGACTGTAGCGCCAACAATTATGATTAACTCGAAATGTACGCACAACTGTTCTCTTACGAGTAGAAGTGACCAACGGCTTTTTGCCGACTCCGACAGGGCGAAGTTTGAGAAGCTTTCTCGAAGACAAATATTTCTGTTTGAGTGTTGTCAGCAGCTCGAAAGAGGAAGTGCCGTGAAAAATTCGAGGGGTCCAACCGGGAATTCAACCTAAACCTTCTGCGTGTGAGTGTCGCACTCTATCCACTACCCCACGGCGGCCACGAATTTGTTGACTTTTTAATTCTGTGAATTGCTTCTTCGCTCTAATGGAGATGGATAACTCTCGCTTGGCCGGTAACAAGCTTACCGAGATCTTCAATGTCAAAAAAAGTTGTAGACAAGGCGACGCACTGTGATGTGACTTCTTTAACATCATCCTCGAGAAGATCGTGCGTAACTCACAAGTTAACACCAGAGGCATGATCTTCCAGAAGTCAGTCCAATTGCTAGCTTACACTGATGACATTGACGTGATTGGACGAATACAGCGAGCCGTTAATGATGCGTTTGCTTGCATTGAAGCGAAAGCGGCTAAAATAGGTCTTGTGGTTAATGATTGTAAAACGAAGTACATGCTATCATCAAGAAAGGACACACAACATCGACGTTTCGGACAAAGCAGAAAATTCGAGGCAATCAAGGAGTTCCTAGCTCCGCGGTAAATAGAGGCGACAACACCAGTACCGAAATCAAACGCAGAATCACTCTTGCCAATCGGTGTTTCTTTGGGCTCAAGAAGCAATTGAGTAATAAAGACCTCTCGCGTAGGGCTCAGCTCACCTTATATAACATCTTGATCATCCCAGTCCTACTTTATGGAGCGAAAACCTGGACGTTACCAAAAGTGGATGAGTAAGCCCTTAAGTTTTTCGAGAGAAAAGTTTTGCGTGCGATATTTGGTCCTGTTTACGTTGATGGTGGAGAAGACTTACTAGGGTAGGCTAGGCTATGGGCTGTACAGTGACATGCGCCTGGTTAGGCGTCTTCGGATACAACGATTAATATGGCTAGGCCATGTAGAGCGTATGGATCCCTCTGCTCCAGACCGAAATGATTTCGAATGAGAGCCATTGGGACAACGCAACAGAGGATGGCCCAGGCTAAGGTGGTGTACACAAGTGGAGAAAGACCTCAAACAAATTGGAGTGCGCATCTGGAGGCAGCTAGCGAAACATCGTGCCGGCCGGAAAGGCATATTGGTTGAGGCCCAGGTCGACTCCGAACTGAAGCATTACAAGGAGAAGAAGAACCATTTATGAGAATTCCCAGCTCCTGGTTACTTGGATTTGTTTTGGGTTCCCAGATTAATTCGGGCTGCTTTCAAGAGGTGGCGCCACCTGCAAGTTGTGGCTGATCTTTGAATCACGTACCTACTTCATTGGAAAGGTTTGTCATTTGCAGCAATGTTGCTTCGGCGTCTATTTCAGACGGGAACATTATTTTTGGCCTCTTCAAAAATGTCCGTACAGTGTATTAACAGCATTTACGGAAAGTTTTGATATTTTTTGGATTTTAAGAAAAGTACAACTGAAGGCCTTCAAATTGTTGTAGAAGTACATGATGAATCTGCTCCGACCGATAAGTCATGCAGAGGGTGATCACGACGCAAATGTGATGAATTCAGCATCGAAGACAAAGAGCGTCGTTGTAAGCTGAAAAAGTTTGAAGATAAGAAATTGCAGGCTTTCCTGGATCAAGATCCTTGATAAACACACAGTAAGCTTGCAGAATCATTGGACCAAACTCGGCGAACGATTCCGACCCGTTCAAATAAACTTGGACTCATTCGAAAACAAGGTGAAACCGAAAGATGTTGAAAGACGATATTTTACTTCGGAGCTGCGTCTTGAAAGACAGCAAAGGAAGGGACTTTTGTACTGGATCGTGGCTGTAAATGAAAAATGAGTATACTATAATAGCTTTAAGCAGAAATAAAAACTTTTCAAATCCCGTTGAACTGGTTTTATCATCGTCTACGTCGATACCAGAGAAAACATCCACTGTTAAAAAATCAGGGCTGAAGCTGCCAGACGGGTGATAGATAGACAGACCATTGATAGGAATCGTTCTCGACTACAACTAAAGCGTTTGATTCGTGCAAATGGCAAGAGACCACCGAAAAGGCATTACAAGGTGATCTTGCAACACTATAACGCTCGTCTCCATGTGACAGTAGCGCTCAATAAGTACATTGAAAGGTTGAAATAAAAGGTTAGACCCCACCCGCCGTATTCACTAGACATTGCTGCTTTCGGTAACTTTTTTCGTCGACGAATTTGGTGGTCAAAGAATTTGGGGGTCACAGATTCGGAGTTTTCAAAGAAATTGAAGAATGATTGGGGCGACTTCAAAGAGCCTGGGAAAAAATAATCGCTTTCGATGGATAATGTTTTGAGGGATTGAATTTTTTTTAATCAAAATAATTGCTTCAAGCACAAATAACGTAGCGAATTTGTTTGCACTCCCAATGTTGGTTGCGCTCAAAAGTCATCCCGCATCAGGCTTTGCCATTAAAAGTGCCTCTCTCTGTCACCGATCGCAGGTTGAAGCATTTTGCTTCTGCAATTATTGCCACTGCAACTCACAAAAATATCAAAAATGTTTCATTAGTCGAAAGAAACAAACAACGCACCAGCACGGAAAGTGCTAATGACTATAACAAAGCGGCTAGAAAAGTAAACAAACAGCTCGTGGATTACGTGACACCAGCGCAAGACTCCCACATTCGGGGACACACAGTCTCAAGTCGCTAACTGCACAGCATGCCAGAGAAATTGTGTAACATATCCCCCCCTCCGCTCCATAACCGCCCACAGCGTTCGACAAACGCAAGCACACCGACAACTACGTGTCACATATCGTTTGGCACTCGTGTATTCATCACTTGCCCGCATTCTAATTATAAAGACGCGTCCAACAACAACCGCACACAATCAGGATGTAGTAGAATTGCTTAATTGTACGTTACATTGTTGCACGCCAATAAATTAACACAGCCCACCAAACACACTGAACTCAGTCAACCGAGGAGTATGTCATTGGAATTTAATCGGTTCACCTCACCGCCAGCTCTCTGAGGCTATCATCACCCAGGCCCTGTGCTCGTTCCCGTGCCAGTCCTCGTGCGCCCGTCAAAGCATCACAAGTGCGGTAGCCTCCCAGAAGCAGCGCAGTGCAATGATTTTTCCCAAAATAGTAGCCAAGTCGTTGCTCAGAGAATCGAACTCGAGATCTCCTCTTCATGGCTCACCATTTGGCAGCAGTCGTACCTTGACTCGCCTGCACACCGGCACAGCGGCGGCCCAGCCAAGACTCGCCGGTTCTGACTCGTGGTTGTCTGGGAGAATTGATTGCAGCATACCGGTATCTGGCGGCGAAGTAAAGTCTTTGTTTTCCGCTGTTTTTCAGTTGTCTCCGTCGTCGTCGTTGTCGTCTCACCACCAGCCTTGCCGATTCACCGCATGTGACAATAAACTATTTATGGTGCGACTGTGTCTACCGTGCTCTCCGTCGGGTATCTGTGCTAGTGCTTAGCCAGACAAATGGCAGACTGAGAAATTGGCCGACGAAAATACGTTTCCGCTGGCAGTGGTGGTCGCAGAACGTGCTTCTGTAGCCAACGTCTCAGTGCGGGTGGGACGATCGACTGTGTAGCCGAGCATGGCGGCGAAATTATTGGCAATAACAAAATCCGTTCGACCCCACGAATGGTTTATCGGAGGGGGCGGAGAACTTGTTTGTTTTCACAGTCGTCTGGAGTTCGTCTGGCAATTAGGGGCATCAGTGAGTTTCACAAAATTTCCACCAAATTACTCGACGAGTCTCGATGAGTCAAGTTCACGGATGCTTGCGAGAGTTTTGTGAAATTCTTCAGCGCCTTCGGTCGTTGACAAGTCTGCTGTCGTAACTTCAACGGCCCTTGACCAATTCGTTTCACAAGAAACGACCGATCGCAGCTAATTGGGTGTTTCCGCGTGCGAACAGGTTGGGTTGATGGCGAAGGTGAAGTATAGTGTCGTCTTGATTAGGAGTGTCGACAATGTTATAATGGATTAAAGGAGTTGAATCTGGGCAATTATATGATACTGCAGAATCTGATCGGGAATCTTGGTGCGTTAAGAGGAAGGAATTCTTTTGCACGGAAGTGTCTTTTAAAAGACAACGCCGTACTGATTAGAAAGCCGTCCTGAAGATTCTTTCCCACTGCTGCTGTGAACGCGAAACATGAGAAACAATCACTGACTCACTCTGGAAAGAAGTAATTTTCTGAGACAGTATTGATCGCGTTGAGGCAGTTGTTTGTCTTACTTGCCAAACAAAGTTCGAAGAAAAATTGGTTTTTCCAAGCATTTGAATCAGCTTGTCGTTTGACAGTCACATGACAGCTGGATGGCAGTCGGATGTCAGTCGGATGACAGTCGGATGACAGTCGGATGACAGTCGGATGACAGTCGGATGACAGTCGGATAATAGTCGGATGACAGTCGGATGACAGTCGGATGACAGTCGGATGACAGTCGGATGACAGTCGGATGACAGTCGGATGACAGTCGGATGACAGTCGGATGACAGTCTGATGACAGTCGGATGACAGTCGGATGACAGTCGGATGACAGTCGGATGACAGTTGGATGATAGTCAGATGACAGTCGGATAACAGTCAAACGACAGTCGGATGACAGTGGGATGGAAGTCGGATGACACTGGGATGACAGTCGGATGACAGTCGGATGACAGTCGGATGACAGTCGGATGACAGTCGGATGACAGTCGGATGACAGTCGGATGACAGTCGGATGACAGTCGGATGACAGTCGGATGACAGTCGGATGACAGTCGGATGACAGTCGGATGACAGTCGGAAGACAGTCGTTTGACAGTCGGATGACAGTCGGATGACAGTCAGATGACAGTCGGATGACAGTCAGATGACAGTCGGATGACAATCAGATGACAGTCAGATGACAGTCGGATGACAGTCAGATGACAGTCGGATGACAGTCGGATGACAGTCGGATGACAGTCGGATGACAGTCGGATGACAGTCGGAAGACAGTCGGATGACAGTCGGATGACAGTCGGATGACAGTCGGATGACAGTCGGATGACAGTCGGATGACAGTCGGATGACAGTCGGATGACAGTCACATGACAGTCGGTTGACAGTCGGATGACAGTCACATGACAGTCGGTTGACAGTCGGATGACAGTCGGATGACAGTCGGATAATAGTCGGATGACAGTCGGATGACAGTAGGATGACAGTAGGATGACAGTCGTTTGACAGTTGTTTGACAGTCACATGACAGTCGGATGACAGTCGGATGACAGTCGGATAATAGTCGGATGACAATCGGATGACAGTCGGATGACAGTCGGATGACAGTCGGATGACAGTCGGATGACAGTCACATGACAGTCGGTTGACAGTCAGATGACAGTCGGATGACAGTCGGATAATAGTCGGATGACAGTCGGATGACAGTCGGATGACAGTCGGATGACAGTCGGGTGACAGTCGGATGACAGTCTGGTGGCAATCGGATGATAGTCAGATGATAGTCGAATGATAGTCAGATGACAGTCAGATTACAGTCGGATGGTAGTCGTTTGACAGTTGGACAGCAGTCAGATGACAGTCGGATGACAGTCAGATGACAGTTGAATGACAGTCAGATGACAATCGAATGGCAGTCGTTTGACAGTTGGATGATAGTCGGATAACAGTCGGATGACAGTCGCATGACAGTTGGATAGCAGTCGGATGACAACCGGATGATAGTCGGATGACAGTCGGCAAGACGGACAAATACAAGATAGGGGAGCGCCTTTTTGGATACCTTGCAAATACTTTGGACTAATTTTGGCTTCCGACATTATATGGCCGTAAGATTAAGAATATGTGAGAGTTTTTTCTTTTTTGTTCAGGATTTCATTACTCGTGAGCCATATTGATGAGTAAGATTCGGATTTGACAAGGACGTTTGATGACAAAAAGATGCGGTTAAAAAAAATGACACAAAATAACAGATTTTAAAATTTAGAGTTTTCTTTTTCAAATCAGTTCGAAGCTTGTTATGATCTGTTTAGCAGAAGTTAAAAAAGCTAGCTTTACACTCTATTTGTAAGGTTGATTAAATCTGCTGAACCTGCTGGAAGATTGTATGTGATTTTGCTCGTAAGTCTTTAAGAGTGCCGATGTTGTCTGGGGTGGATCTGGACCTCAACTTACATTCTCTCTCCCGCCAGCACGATCTCTGGCCAGCTTCTTCCTAGACTAGTTCAACTAGCTGCGCATTTCAAGTTGCTTGACGTCCTTCTTCCCTCTTGTGGGCCATCTCAGCCTACGCCGCCCTCTGTGGCGTTATCCCATGTGCTTGGATTCGAAGATCTTTCGGCCCGGGGCATTGGTGTCCATGACGTGTGTCTATAACGTGTGTCCATGACGTGTGTCTATGACGTGTGTCCATGACGTGTGTCCGTGACGTGTGTCCATGACGTGTGTCCATGACGTGTGTCCATGACGTGGTGTCCAAAGACGCTCGACCAAGCTCAACCCGCCGTACACCCCACAAATTTCGTCGATAGACTTTCTCCCACAAATGCCATTAATGCAAATAGGACCAAAATCGCACACAAAACTTTTTTCTCCTAAAGACTAATGGCTTCTTCATCCGCTTTTAATAACGTCCAAGTTTCCTCGTTGTAAAGCCAGACTGGGATAATCAAGCTTTTGTATAAAGGCAAGTTATTGGACGATGAGGACCAAGGTAGATAAAGTCCTTGGCTCCCTTAAAGCTTCTGCTGCCTAATGTGATGCTCTGTCCGAGACGACGATGTTGTGTGTATTTCTTTAACGAAAACATCTCCTCCATTTTGCGCCAGACCCATTTAAGCGGCTTTCAACGGCAATTTTAGTAAACGCCTCATTGACGGCTCATCAATGTCGTCCACTTAGGCTAGCAGTTGAGTTGACTTTTAGAAGATCGCGCCTCCGCGGTTGACTTGTGAATTACTATGAAGTCACTTGACAGCACTTCGCCTTGTCTGACAAGGCCGGTGAACGACATTTAGTTTAACCTCTGTTGTTCATCGATGCCCAGGTTGGTTGAAGTGACCCCTCAAATCAATTTTCATCTGCTGATACGTCAGATGTAAGGGATACAAAACTGCTTGGCGTCATCTTCTACAATGTGAGTCTGAGTCCTAAAAACATTCGATTCCACGCGTCTTGGCTCATGCACCTTTATTGCGAGACCCACTTGTCCCACCCTCATCGGGTCTTTAAATGACACACTTTTTCAAACAAAAATGTGCGTTGTCAGACTCACAAGCACGGCGCACGTGAATTCACTTTGAAAGCGCGTACTAGTCACACTCAGACAGGCGAAGTGGCACACAATGTGAACTCGCCGTGCTCTCTGTACTTTGTCGCAGTCTCAGACATTGCCAGTCAGCAGCCGCCGACCTGGGCAGGTGAATGACCGCGACAGTCAGCTCCGATGACTTATCGCGTCTGATTTGTGGTCATTGAATTTCCGTATTTTCTGTTCTGTCCGTTAAAAATTTTTAATTACACCTCAACCACATACACATACTCACATTCCACGTCAACGGCATAAATCTCCCGCTCAACGATGATATATTTCGCAGCGATTTTGTGTTTCCAAATTGCGTACAATTTATAATGTCCCTCATTAGCTCCTGGCACAGATAAAAAAATGTAAATAAATAATCAGAGATGCGCATGCATGCGCACAACCAAACAATCCATAGATTCGCTTGTATGCGGAACGGAAAAACGATGACAGTGACCAGAGTCGTGGACTGAGGCAACGGCGGCGACGACGACGTAGAGGAGAACAACGCCCGACCGTCCGGCTGACAGAGTCCAACGGTAGAGGCGCACTCCACCATGGCCTCCTCTGCATAAATCACCAATACTCGGGCCGTGCTAGACAAATTTATGTGAATCGGAGAAGCCCATAAATACGCAAATATCCAACCATTCATTTTGTGGCACCTTTGCGCGCACACACACCGGCTCACAATGCGAGAGACTCAATCGAAGTCATCTCTCTTTCCGCAATCCTAAAGGCTAGATAAGTTCGCTTCATGCTTGGCTGCACGAAAGCACCAGACACACACACACACACACACACATGCAGTGGCAAACAGGAGATTTACGATCTTGGCCCGACCGTCTTTGGTCCCCATTGCGGCCGCTGGGAAGCCGTCGGAGGGCACGTCTCTTCGCAGCACTACCGAAAAATGCAAATCCTCGGGCTCTCTGCTGAATTGCACATCGAGCGGAGACCGCAGCTCCTTCTTTTCAAATGTCAAGATACGAATCAGTGGTGCAGCGGCGGAGCGGCGGCCGCACCGCGGGCGGCAGGCTTTAGCCACACATCACGATGGCACCTTCAATCGACCGCAAAACGTGATGGTAATCTATCACTCGCGCCGTCCGCATAGTCACAGTTTCCAATTTGCCTTCCACGATTCCCGGCCATTTGTCACGTTGAGTTTGTTCGACACGTCACTGCACGGTGCTCCTGGAGAGCGGTCAGGAAAAGATAAATTCCTTCGCAGTCCCCCGCTGCCATGGCACTCCACCCCCTGGTAATATGCGAATTAGGCGAAGCGAGGAGTCTCTGAAAGAGGCCACCGATGTCGGTGCACCGAGAATCTGCGGCGTTTGGCTATCGATTCGTAGTGCTTCCACATCTGCAAGGATTGATTGAATGCCAATGTAGTGTGAATGGGGAACGACGTGCGAAACGGAAGGCAATGAGCGGTGCTCGCGGCTGTCAAGGGGTTTGTCTATCCGTCAATTTGCGCTTCGTTATCGTTGGGTGACTCTGTTAGAAGTGGGTGCATCGCTTTTGACGGCGGAGACGTGTGAATAAGGAAGCCAGGATCTTGCGCAACTCAAATAATACTCAAGAATTATCCTGTAATCTCCTGCCAAGAATTCGCTAAGACCTTGACTTGCAAGGTTTTCAATCTTCATAGATCCTGCTACAACGGCTTTCTGGAATAAAGTGACATTGCATTGACATGTATTGCTTGACATTGGTAAAAGGGGCTTTTAATCCAGGGGGCGAGTGGCTTCCGCCATTGTTTTGGGAGCCACCTTAGATTGGAGCAATTGTTCTCTTATATTGAACATATAGGATATCCAGGGGTGACTTTAATTGAATTTTTACGTACACCATTAGCAAAACAAATGAAAAATGTAAGACTCAGGGTCTCGCCTACAAGTCTAGCTAAGGTCGCATTGTTTTTGTCGGGTCACCACGAAATTCTATGTTGCCAGACTTGTTTTTAACATTCCTCAATGGACGGCTGTTTTAGAGAATTTATAGTTTTTTAATTTTAAATAAGAAAAACGGGTTCAAATTAACGAATGATATTTATTGACAGAATTGTTCTGCAAATAATAATTCAGTAAAATAAGAAGGCAGCTACGATCTTCTTATACAAATACAAAAATAAAAAAGGGAAGAATAATCCATGTACATTTCACTTTATACCTTGGGATATTTAGCTAAATTATGTGAAGTTACATTCATTTTAGATTCAGAACATATTTTAGTAAATATTTTTGTTAGTTTTCATTTACAGAGAGCAATGGAAATGAGTTAAATGTAGTAGAGTTCGTTAGGATCTAAGATAATTATATATATTAACGGCTTTTTCAACGGCTGTATTATTCCACAAATGTTAGCCTTGTAAGATAACCTACAGTTTAATTCTGTCTCGATATTTGGGAAGTTGTTCTTAGGGAATAACTTAATATACTAGATGAACAGAATCAGTCGTTGGACCACGGCCAGTCTCTCTCATATTTTGATGTCCTTGTAGGCTTCGGGACATCGTGACGTAAAATTTGTGACGTAAAAGTCTTTATCTTCTCCGTTTTATCTTCACCGTCTTGTGTTCTTCGTCATGTCTTTTCCGTCTTGTGTTCCTCGTCCTGTATTCTCCGTCTTGGGTTCTCCAACTTGTCTTCTGCGCCTTGTCTTCTTTGTTTTGTCTTCCCCGTCTTATCTTCACGGACTTGTCTTCTCCATCTTGTTTTCTCCGTCTTGTCTTCTCCGTCTAGCTATTCATCTTCTCTTCTTCGTTTTGTCTTCTACGTCCTGTCTTCTCCGTCTTGTCTTCTGGGTCTTGTTTTCTCCCACCTTGTGTTCCCCGTCTTGACTTCTCCGTCTAGTTCTCCGACTTGTCTTCTCCGCCTTGTCTTCTTTGTTTTGTCTTCCCCGTCTTGTCTTCACGGACTTGTCTTCTCCGTCTTGTCTTTTCCGTCTTGTCCTATTCGTCTTTTCTTCTCCGTCTTCTCTTTTCCCCCCTTGTGTTCCCCGTCTTATCTTTTCCGTCTAGTTCTTCATCTTGTCTTCTCCGTTTTGTATTCTCCGTCTTGGGTTCTCCGACTTGTCTTCTCTGACTTGTCTTCTTTGTTTTGTCTTCCCCGTCTTGTCTTCCCGGCCTTGTCTTCTCCGTCTTGTCTTCTCTGTCTTGTCTTCGCTGTATTGACCTCTCCTTCTTGTCTTCTCCGTCTTGTCTTCTCCGTCTTGTCTTCTCCGTCTTGTCTTCTCCGTCATATCATTTCCGTCCCGTCCTATTCGTCTTGTCTTCTCTGTCCTGTTCGTCCATCTGGTCTGTCTGGTTTGTCCATGTAGTATGTTTTTATAGACCTTTCAGCTTATCTGTCCACTCCAACGTGCAACTTGTAAATCGACAAACTATTTCAAGTAGACCACTTGAGAAGATAGTACAAGTGTATCCAAAATTGAATAAATCAAAATAGAACAAACAGTTTGTAGTTTTCGATGAGAATCTTTGACGAATGTGTTTGAAAACGACAAGCAGTCGCGGAGCTAGGTATCAAAATCGTTGTGAACTTGTCATCGACAATAAAAAAAATCAAAAGCCTGTGTGCGTTTGAAATACGCGCTGTGAGAAAGTGGAAGTTATTGAAGAATTGGACAAAATCGTTGACAGAGTTTTGCCGCAAATGAAATCACATTTCGGTGCCCTATCGGTGTAGTTGGTGAAGTGGACTAAGCACTACGCATTTATTTCCTGTAGTACCTTTACCGAGTTTCTGTCAATAATCACAGAGTACTGCTTGTCTATAAAAAGCTCCTCAAGTGTTTGCACAAAAACACCAAAGCTAAAATCAAACATGGGGGAGTTCTGTAATGGTTTGAGGTTTGAGTTTTATAGACGTTAGAATGTAGTGGTCGCACTGGCGTAGTGGGTAGAGTGCGACGCTTACACGCCGAAGGGTCTAGGTTCGACTCCCAGCTCAATTTTTCACGGCGCCACCCTTTTCAAGCTGCACTCAAAGAGTAATAACTGTCTAAGAAAGCTTCTCAAATTTTGCTGTTCGGAGTCGGCAAAAAACTGTAAGTCGCTTCTGCTTGTGGGAGAACAGTAGAGCGCACAACACGAGTAGTTGACGAGTAAGCTAGGCCCTGGCCCCCCTTTGGACTGTAGCGCCAACAATAAGTATTATTTTTATTAGAAGGTAGAATGAACAAATTTGGCCATCTCAACATCCCTAAGGTAGACGAAATGTGCAGAAAAGTTGGGCATTTTAAGTGACTTTGCGTTTTACCAGGATAAAACTCTTAGCAAAACTCTGGTTGATCCACAACTATCCCAAATTATTACAGACATTTGCACAAAGTCCAGCCGTCAATGTTATTGAGCATCTTTGGAAAGAACTTGGTAGACGAGTATACGAAACAGAGTTCAATTCAATAACAGATTTAAGAACCAGTTTGGTGAAGCCATGGTATTCTATTCAGCCCGAAGCATGCAAAAAATTGGTAGATATGATGCCAACACGGTTACAGGCAGTTTTGCACGTCAAGAGCTATGCTACTAATTTTATAAGGTTGTCAAATATCCACCTTTCTGGTTTTTTAATTTTCCGGCTATGTACAAAACGACACAGAGCTCTATCAGGAAATACTATACATTATTTGAAAGGCCTTGCCATAACCTACAAAACGATGCACACGCTATGCATAATTAGTTTGGATATTGCGTTCAACAGTTATAGACGTGTAAACATGTGAACGTCACTAACGCTTAAATTCGCGCTATTTTTAAATTTTACTTCGTTTAAGGCAAATCCACTAGAGAAACGTTCCGTGATATTTATGGTATTTTCGGGGATGGTACTCTATCACTTCGAACTGCGGAGGAATGTTTTCGACGATTCAGAGCCGGTGAAAACGACACCATGGATAAGCCGACCGGCGGAAGACCTGTGACGACGAATACCGATCGAATCATGGAAAGCATCAAGTTAGACCGGCATGTGGCATGCCCAGGAGATGGGAGATAGTCACCAAACCATTTCAAACCATCTGCAGAAGGCTGGACACAAAAAAAAGCTTGATGTTTGGGTGCCGCATGATTTGATGAAGACAACCCTTCTGGACCGAATCAACGCCTGCGATATGCTGCTGAAACGGAACGAACTCGACCCATTTTCGAAGCGGATGGTGACTGGCGACGAAAAATGTATCGCATACGAAAATATCAAGCGAAAACGGTCGTGGTTGAAGGCCGATGAATCGTCCCAAACAGTGGCCAAGCCGATTTTGACGGCCTAAACGGTTTTGCCGTGTGTTTGGTTGGATTGGAAGGAAATCATTCACTATGAGCTGCTTTCATATGGGCAGACGCTTATTTCTATCATCTACTGCGAACAACTGGACCGCTTGAAGCAGGTGAAAGAGTGTAGTGTTCCACCAGGCCAACGCCAGACCACACACTTCGTTAATGACTCGTCAGAAGCTACAGGAGCTCGGATGGGAGGTCTTATCGCATCCACCATATAACCCGGACATAGCGCCAAGTGTTCCTGTCCATGGCAAACGCCCTTGGTGGTGTAAAGTTGAACTCAAAAGAGGCTTGTGAAAAGTGGCTGTCCGAGTTTTTCGCAAATAAGGAGGGGAGCTTCTACGAGGGGGGTATTATGAAGTTGCCGTCTAAATGGAAACAGGTTATCGAACAAATCAGCTCATATTTTAACTAAATCCCATCACTGTAACACCTTTTATGAAGAATTAAATGCAGATCAAAAAAGCGGAGATATTTGACAACCTTACCCTATTATTGTTCGTTCTTCGTCCGATTTTCTGTTGAGCGATGAAAACCGAGTTTTGTTCCTATTATTATGTCTTTAACCGCTATATTGAGTTGTTTTTGTTAGTTTTTGTTTGTTAATAAAGAAGATATATCAACGAATAAAGATATGAAAAATCAAATAGTCTTTTCAACTTTTTTATTAGTTGTATTGCTTGAAAAGGCGCCCGCTGTGGTGTAGTGGGTAGAGTGCGATACCCACAGGCAGTAGGTCTAGATTCGATTCCCGGCTGAACACCTCGAATTTTTCACGGCACCACCTCTTTCGAGTTGTTGACAATACTCAAAGTGTAATAACTGTCTAAGAAAGCTTCCCAACTTCGCCGTTCGGAGTCGGCAGACAACTGTAGGTCCCTTCTACTCGTAAAGAGAACAGTAGCACGCACAACACGAGTAGATGATAATCAAGCTAGGCCCTGGTCCCCTTGTGAACTGTTGCGGCATACAATTACTATTATATAGTATAGCCTCCAGGGACAGCAAAGCCTTCTTCCCGAATAGCTCTTTTCGTTTCATATAGTCGAAGGAAATTATGATAACAACTTTAATTTGTGACTAGTTCCGATGTCGGGCTTTGAGCATCACCATTGGCTATTTATTTTGCCCATGAATTAGTTTCTTCCGAGATTAAAAAGCTGACTCTCTTCCATCTCAAGTCATGAGGGGTTGTTAGCAGCTCGAAAGAGGTGGTCCCGTGAAAAATTCGAGGTGTTAAGCCGGGAATCGAACCTGGACCTTCGGCGTGTGAGTGTCGCACTCTACCCACTACGCAACGGCGACCACTAGCAACAATATATAAGGCGTATATCAGCCCAAAAGCAGCAACTTAAACATCGACGATATGTTGCGTCTTTATCACTCTTTTGTCGCTATTTTAACAACAAATTCTCTAGTGAGTTGGCCAGCTGCATTTTTTCCCTTCTAGAATTAACCTGCAACACTCTCCTCGCTAGGAATACACACCCTTCCACCCTTAATCGCACCTTCGGACGTGCAGCAAAGTTTAGAGACTCGTTCTTCAGTCGCACCACACGAATATGGAATGCTTTTTCCAACTCAACTTTTCCTTTTCAGTACATTCGTGAGGCATTTAAAACTAAAGTCCACCGGTACCTCTTTTCCCACTCTTCTCCTATACCATTGACCCGTGCTGTGACTGACTTCCGGTTCTTTATGGATACCAGAAAATCCCTTTAGAGAGCGTAGGGTAGGGGTACGGGTAGCTGCTCCCAGCCAAGTGTTTTGATTGTATGCTACACCGGTTTTGCTTTGTGTGCAGGTGCATTGTCATGGAGCAAAATTACCTTGCCGTGTCTTCTGGCCCATTCTGGTCGTTTCTCGATCAATGCATGGTTCAAATTGATTATTTGTTGTCAGTAGCGATCAGTATCAACGGTGGTTTCACCAGGTCTTAGGAGCTCGTGGTACAGCACACCGGCCCGAAAAGTCTTTGAATCCGAGCCATTGGGACAACGCAGCAGAGGACGACCTAGACTAAAGTGGCGCACACAAGTGGAGAAGGACCTCAACCAACTTGGAGTGCGCAACTGGAGACAGCTGGCTAAAGATCGTGCTGGCTGGAGAGGCATGTTGGTTGAGGCCCAGGTCCACCCCGGACCGTAGCGCCACAAGAAGAAGAAAGAAGAAGGTACAGCACACCTTTCACCCACCTACCAAACACACAGCATTGTTTTCTTACCGAGTCGATCTGGTTTTGCAGTCGATGTTGACTTTTGTCCCAAAGAATCTGTTTTAGATTCTTAAAATAAATCCATTTTTCATCGCCAATAACAATCCGATGCAAATCCGATTTTCTTTCGTGTTTTTGAAGCAAAATTTCACAAGTGTTTTTTCGGTTTTCCATCTGTCTTTCATTCAATTCATGTGGCACCCACTTTCCACACTTTTGGATCTTTCCCATACCTTTTAAACGGTCAGAAATTGTTTGTTGTGCAACATTAAGCATTGCTGCCATTTGCTTTTGACTCAAAGTGTCATCTCCATCCAATATCGTTTGCAATTCGGCGTCTTCAAACTTTTTTGGTGGTCTTCCACGTTCTTCATTTCTCAGATCAAAATCATTATTTCTGAACCGTTGAAACCATCTTTTGCATGTTTCTTCTGATAGAGCATGATCACCATATGCCTCGACAAGCATTCGATCCGACTCTGCAGCACTTTTCTTCAAATGAAAACAAAAAATTAATGCTTTCCGCAAAAGATCAGTTTCTCGTACAAAATTCGACATTTTTCACACGATGAAAAAATATGATGGATTATGATTTTTCACAAATGTCATAGCAAACAAACACAAAAAAAAAAAAAAAATAAGGGCTCGTTCACAACAAATGTTGCCTATCGAGACATTTGTATCTTGACGCTGACTTCATACGGATATACCTGGCAGTTCTACGGCTGATCGCCAACCTTCACGCACCGACATTTCTTCGTATCACTCATGAAGTCATGTCTTCAGCTTACCTTACCAACCGTGGTGCGTGGAGATGCTGGAAAAGTGATGAAAAGATAAAAACTTTGGAATGGCGTGTTGAAGGAAACCATGACTCCGATGGCGGTTGCCAAGGAAAGGAACTTCATCCAGCTATAAAAAATTGGACCGAGCTCAAGAATCGTTTTGTTTGTTTAGGAACAGGCCGACCAATCTGAAGGGAATTAATAAATTGCTTCCTTAGAAGTGCTAGAGTTTGTAAAAGAGGCCGTACCATATTCCTCTGTGGGCTCCAACGCCACTTTCCTCATACTTTCTCTCAGACCCATCCATAAAATCTGGGCATTCTTGCAGGTTTGTTACCAAAACAATTTATGTTTCAAATTACGAAACCGTCGTGAAACCGAAATATATCAGCACCACCACCGCCAGTGGCACCAGCCGGTACCTCCCGGCATGGCTGAGTAGTCAGCATTTCGATGCGATGAATCATCAAAACACCGCCCGAGATTTTATTTGCCCTCCGACTCGGGGCATGATTATTTCATGAATTCTTTTACGGTAATGTCGCCAGACAATCGATGCATTAAAAGACTTTCGTCCCCGGCGGTGATTTATGTGCATGCCTTGTCGGATCATAAAATCCTCGACCGGGAAACCCATCACGCAGCTTTAAAGTCGCCCATCCATCGAGACATCAATCAACCGACTGCTGGCAGAGTCCCCACCAAATCCGGTCCAGCACAAGGAGGAGAGTCCTTAAGGAAAGTCGGTCACTGTGGCGTATACGCAACATCATGTCCGTCCCCGTTGCTGTCCAATCAATTTCTGATATTTACTCAGCCCGAACTGGGTCACTTCCCATTACTTGTTACGACCGCAGTGCAAACAACAAAGAGACAACTCTTGCTGGCCAACAATTTCACGCTCCACCGAAACTGGCACAACACAGCAGCCCAGCAGCCCAGAAGCACATCGGCACAGCTATAATCCATTCCAGACATCATCATCGAGCTGAAAACCCACGACAACAGTGGTGGTCCCACATCAACAAGAAACGCGTCTGGCCACCACCATCGATTTTCGCCGCCGCACTGGTGCACAAGAGAGCGACTTCCAGCAGATAAATATAAACGACGACCACGACGACAATGGCGACGGGAAGAATGTTTGCCAAATGACCGGCCAAGGCTTGTGCGGTTGCTGCAAAAGCCTGGAGCGGGGGAAGGCAAGGCGGGAGTCTAAGGTTTCTGCTGCCAAAAGAACAACGCCCATGGGTGTCGCTTGAGTTCTTGGAACTTAATTTTATTTTATCGCCACTGCACTGCTCTGCTGATAGTTTTGAATTCAAGTCAGCGGCGAAGGGGCACAGTCCTCATCCATCCTCGTGGTGCGGTCTCACGAAGTGACCCAGATTCGGGGAAGTGGCAAGTGCTCTGTTAGCACTTCGCTTGGACTTTAGCGCAGAGTGGTTGTTTGCAGTTTTATGCTTGACCTGTTGGGTTGCCCCGAGGTGACCATGGACTAGTGGCCACTTGGCAGGGTGTCATAAAAATGATTTACTCGAGGAGTGCTAGTTAATCGCAAAGTCTGGAGGTTGTTATGGGAACGGATCTGCCGAGCAGTGATTTCTGCCGTCGATTGCACTTGCCCCAACCTCCTGGTCCTCGACAGTTTTGCAAATCCAATCAACGAAGTCGTTTTCCGCATGCCAGAACGTCCGTTCACCTGCCTTTGTCTGGAGACTGCAGTCTGTCCTCAATCCTCCTCCACGTAGAGCCGACAAAACTCCAACCAAGATACGAAATTTACAAACAACCATCGATAGACTAAATATTTTCTTAGAGCTCGTCAGACAAAGTGTAAACACACTCCACACGGGCAGCGGTGGTGGCGCACAGTTGATCCAACTTGCGCCCTTTTCCGCTCACACCAGTCCACCGAGGGCAAACAATGGCCCAACTATCAGCGCCAATTGTCCGGCTCCTTCGGTGTTCGGTGTCGGTACTTATTATTAAAGTATCCCTATTGGTTTAATTCCACTCGGCCATTGTTTTTGTTTGACCAATGCAAACTGATGGCCAGTGCATCGGAGAACGAATCCGGGCACTGGCTGCCTGGCCACGGACAAGACTGCACCTCGACTGGGGACGATCGGGTGTAATTATAATCCACCTCCAGACGAAATGGCTCTGCTGTGTCAATACACGTAACAATGGAGTCATTCGCTGACCCCTTGTGTGTAGGTGTGTATGTGTTGTGAATTTGAAAGGATTAACCTTCCCAGCTGAACGAGTGGACATGAATGTAAATTTTGTTCCTGAGCAGACATGCAGTGGGTGGGATGTGGATTGATGCTGGCATCCTGTTCTAAGCAAAGTCAGTTACTTGCCCTGTGGCAGATGATTGAGGTTGGTGCTCCGTCAATTAATTGGCTGTGACGACGTGCACTCGCGTATGGATCTTCAGCTGGCCGAACCAAGCGACAGCCAAATTCTATTTGCTTGGGATGGATGTAGTCAGTGGCACATTGCGAGGGATGCTTCGCGTAGAGAATGCGTCACAGGGGTGAACTTGACAGTGTGAGGTTCATCTGCAGAATGCAATAGTGAGATTGGGTACAAGGTGCTCTCTGCCAAAATTATGGCAATGACTGAAACCCCAGGAGAGAAGTTTTGTAGCTCCTTAATGGCGTGGAAGTGCAATATAAATTAGAAAGTGCAAGAAGTTCAAGTTCGCGCCGACTCTCAGATCAGCTCTCGGCAGATAGCGCGGCAAGGACGAGCTACACAGTTCCACATTCAACCCGTTTGATTATGATGATGGAGAACTCTCGTTGTTGCGGCACCGTCGATAACAAACTTCCCGAGGCCTCCACGACCTTCAAGTTTAAGACAAGTCGACGCGCTTTCATGCGACTAGTTAAACATGGTGCAAAACTCAAAGTCGGGACTTGGGGCAGGATTTTCCAAAATCCCGTTCAACTGGTGGGTCTGTCGATACAAGAAAGCAGATTGTATGCTGTCATCAGAACGCACATCGGCTTCTCCAACGGAGTGTAGCCCGTTGAAGTAATCACGAACTTCGGCAGAGAACGGGAACAACTTTTCAATCTTTGTTTGTTGGGCTCAAGGAAATTGAGTTGGACCAGGTTGACTTTGTACAGCACATCGATCGTCCCTTCTCTGCCAAATGGGGCAGAATCCGAAAACCTCTTGGTCGCCGTAAGAGGAAAGAGCTGATTGTGTTCCTGTGTTGCGCTTGATGTCATCAGTGATGTTAGCGTCTGCGAATAAAACACAGTTCAGGCCCGAAAGGTCTTCGAATCCCTTCCATTACCGAAGGGCAACAATGGAGGTCTCCGCCTTAGATGGCGGATGCAAGTAGAGTCTTTATCTGGGTCGCGAAGTCCCAGGCAGCTACGGCGGGCTCCCGCGTCTGGGATGGCAGATGCAAGTTAAGGACGTCCTCGTCTAACATGGCGGATGCAAGTTGAGGACGTCCTCGTCTTAGATGGTGGATGCAAGTTGACGACGTCCTCGTCTAAGATGGTGAATGCAAGTTGAGGACGGCCTCGTCTAAGATGGCGGATGCAAGTTGAGAAAGACTCTAGCTTGGGTCGCGGAGTCCCAGGCAGCTACAGTGGGCTCACGCGTCTAGGATGGCAGATGCAAGTTGAGGACGTCCTCGTCTAAGATGGTGAATGCAAGTTGAGGACGGCCTCGTCTAAGATGGCGGATGCAAGTTGAGAAAGACTCTAGCTTGGGTCGCCAAGTCCCAGGCAGCTACAGTGGGCTCCCGCGTCTGGGATGGCAGATGCAAGTTAAGGACGTCCTCGTCTAACATGGCGGATGCAAGTTGAGGACGTCCTCGTCTTAGATGGTGGATGCAAGTTGACGACGTCCTCGTCTAAGATGGCGAATGCAAGTTGAGAAAGACTCTAGCTTGGGTCGCGAAGTCCCAGGCAGCTACAGTGGGCTCCCGCGTCTAGGATGGCAGATGCAAGTTGAGGACGTCCTCGTCTAAGATGGCGGATGCAAGTTGAGAACGTCCTCGTCTTAGATGGCGGATGCAAGTTGAGAAAGACTCTAGCTTGGGTCGCGGAGTCCCAGGCAGCTACAGTGGACTTCCCCGTCTAAGATGCAAATTGAGGAGAACTCTACCTTTAGGGGTGAAATCGTAAACTGCTGGGAACAACTTTCCAGTTTTAAAGTGAGCCCCGGACTACTACTACGACTAAGCCGTCTGCAAGCATCCAGCAAAGGACGCGGCGATCGATTGCCACAAAGCCAAGCCAACCTACTCCCGAAAATTCCTTACACAACTCTAATACGTTTCCCCTCAGACACGCCCACCCACCCATGCATCCAGTTACCCCATCTCTCACACGTGCACATGCACTCGCATCGAGCGCCGAGTGCACAGCACTCCTGCTGATGCACCGACCGACGACACAACAAAAGACCATCTGAACCAAATTAATGCAATTGCTAGCCCACCGAGTTGGAAAATGCACTGACATGCAGAGGAGGACGACATGCACCGCCTCAGCCGCCAGCGTCGTCATCGCTGGCGTCGTTGTCATTGCCAACGGGGTCGTAGCCGAAGACAGAGAATGCTCGGCATGCTGACACGATTGCAGAGCGGGGGAGCTGACTTGTGTTGCGTTGCAGTGCGCGCACACACAAACACACATCTGCGTCGTGCTGCATGTCGAGTATTCCAGGTTTGGGAGATGTGGATTTCGCTACCCTGGTGCACAACTAATGTCTAGCTACAGACCTCCGTCTGAGTGTGTACTTCGAAGACATGTGGAGCCCAATTCTTCCCGCTTCCGGGTGCCCCGTGCAGGCGAGGCCTTTGATTCGATGATTAATAGGCGAGGACCTGGAAAGATTTACACCTCCATTAGGATTGTTTAGGGATTTGGCTTGGAGTTCATTTCATTTGTGGGCTGGCCTTGTGTCGTCTGTGAGCCGACAGCGGGGCGGCCGGTGCATTGTGTTAATGATGTGTGTACGATTTGATTTTCACCGTAGGACGTAGGCTGGCTCCGGCGTCGGTGATGTTAAGAGGCAGCTCACTTTGGAGGTGTGAAAATTGCTTGCACTGCACTCGATATTTACTGATGGATTCACGTGTGGGCACATGAGGAGTGATTTGTGTCCGCTATGCGTCGGGTGAAAGGTGCTTGTGGTGCTTGTTGGCTCAAAGAGACTGTGGGCTGCTGCTTTATGGTGGATTTGAGATACCTCCATGGGCATGAGTTGTGGGCTAATGAATCGGAAAAGACATCATTGGGATTTATTGAATGTGGCATGACAGTTGGAATTTTTAATGGAAAAGTGAAGTGCTGACGCAGGCAACAATGCGACAGGGCTACATTACTTCGGCCTAGAGATGATCGGCTAGGTACGTGTTAAGTTGGGGTATAGATCGCGTAGCGTTGCGGTAATCTTATTTATCGAAGGAAGACAGGATAAAACACATTTTCAGTTTTCTTAATTAATTTTCACAACTTGTGAACATTTTAGAAAACTTCAAGGTGGAAGGAGAAACCGCTGCGTTCAGATTGAAGAAAAATTTTGGGAAGGCTCACATTAAGCCTATTGCCAAGCGATTTTTGTACTCACTGAGACATGTGCTTCGATTTACTTTGCAATGAAAATAGATTAAGAGCAGCGGAATGAATAAATCAAAATAAACCAGCCCTTACTTTTTTTGTTTGTTTACTATGACATCTGTGAAAAATATTTAGTATACATCGAGTCAACAGACAGCACCAAACCTTTTCATCGTGTTAAAAATGTCGAATTTTGTACCAGAAAGTGATGATTTGCAGAAAGCATTAATTTTTTGTTTTCATTTGAAGAAAAGTGCTGCAGAGTCGGATCGAATGCTTGTCGAGGCATATGGTGATCATGCTCTATCAGAAGCAACATGCAAAAGATGGTTTCAAAGGTTCAGAAATAATGATTTTGATCTGAGAAATGAAGAACGTGGAAGACCACCAAAAAAGTTTGAAGACGCCGAATTGCAAACGATATTGGATGGAGATGACACTTTGAGACAAAAGTAAATGACAGCAATGTTAAATGGTGCACAACAAACAATTTCTGACCGTTTAAAAGCTATGCGAAAGATCCAAAAGTGTGGAAAATGGGTGCCACATGAATTGAATGAAAGACAGATGTAAAACCGAAAAAACACTTGTGAAATTTTGCTTCAAAGACACGAAAGAAATTCGGTTTTGCATCAGATTGTTACTGGCGGGGAAAAATGGATTTATTTTAAGAATCCTAAATGGAGTCTTTGGGACAACCATTAACATCGACTGCAAAACCAGATCGATTCGGCAAGAAGACAATGCTGTGTGCTTGGTAGGACCCGAAAGGTGTGCTGTACCACGAGCTCCTAAAACTTGGTGAAACCGTTAATACTGATCGCTACCGACATCAAATGATCAATTTGAACCATGCATTGAACGAGAAACGATCAGAATGGGCCAGAAGACACGGCAAGGTAATTTGGCTCCATGACAATGCACCTGCACACAAAGCAAAACCGGTTCAGGATACAATCAAAACACTTGGCTGGGAGCAGCTACCCCACCCGCCGTTTTCACCAAACTTGGCTCCGTCCGACTGCCATTTGTTTTCATCGATGGGACACGCATTGGCTGAGGAGCATTTTGATTCCTACGAGGAGGTCGAAAATTGTGTGTCTGATTAGTTTGCTTTAAAAGACGAACAATTTTATTGGCGTGGTATTCGCAAACTGCCAGAAAGATAGTCAAAATGTGTAGAAAACAATGGCCAATACTTTGAATAAAATGTTTCTACTTTCTTCTTAATAATTAGTGTTTTATATTTGAGCTCATACTCATGCTTTGTGCGAATGTGCGCCGTATATAATGTCAAATATCTCCCCTCCACTTTTTTGCTCTTCGTTCAATGTCTCATAAAAATTGTGATCGGATTTAATTCAAATATGCGCCGTCTTGTTCAATTATTTGTATCCATCTAGACGGCAACTTCATTATACCCCGAAGAACTCAACAGCCACTTTCCACAAGCCTCTTTTGAGTTCAACTTCACACCACCAAGGGCGTTGGTCATGGACAGGAACAGGCAGTAATCACTTGGCGCTATGTCCGGGCTATATGGTGGATGCGATAAAACCTACCATCCGAGCTGCCGTAGCTCGTGACGAGTCATTAACGAAGTGTGTGGTCTGGCGTTGTGCTGGTGGGACACTACACCCTTCCTGTTGGCCAATTCTGGACGCTTCTGGTCGATCGCCTGCTTCAAGCGGTCCAGTTGTTCGCAGTAGATGGTAGAATTAAGCGTCTGGCCATATGGGAGCAGCTCATAGTGAATGATTCCCTTCCAATCCCACCAAACACATAGCAAAGCCTTCCTGGATGGATGATTTGTTTCCAATCCCACCAAACACACAGCAAAACCTTCCTGGCCATCAATCCCGGCGTGGCCACTGTTTAGAACGATTCACCGGCCTTCATCCACGACCGTTTTCACTTGACATTGTCGTATGTGTTCCATTTTTTGGTGCCACTCCATCCGCTTCGAAAATGGGTCGAGTTCGTTCCAATTCAGCAGCATATCGCAGGCGTTGATTCGGTCCAGAAGGGTTGTCTTCATCAAATCATGCGGCACCCAAACATCAAGCTTTTTTTTGTGTCCAGCCTTCTGCAGATGGTTAAAAGTGGTTTGGTGACTAACTCCCATCTCCTGGGCGATGTCCTGAAATGCCATATGCCGGTCTTACTCGATGGTTTCCATAATTCGATCGGTATTCGTCGTCACAAGACTTCCGCCGGCTGGCTTATCCATGGTGTTGTTTTTACCGGCTCTGAACCGTCGAAACCATTCCTCCGCGATTCAAAGTGATAGAGTACCATCCCCCAAAACAACATTACTCTCATTAAACGTTACGCCTTTAACGAAGGAAAACATTAAAATAACGCGACTTTCGGCGTTAGTGGCGTTAGTGAACTCCATGCTTACACGTCTATAACTGTTGAACGCAATATCCAAACTAATCATGCATAGCGTCGTTTTGTAGGTTACGTCAAGACCTTTCAAAAGATGTGTACGAAGGCTGCCTTTCATATTTCGGGATTAGAGAACAAAAGCAAATATTCTTCTTCTTGTCACGCTACAGTCCGGGGTGGACCTGGGCCTCAACTAACATGCCTCTCCAGCCAGCATGATCTTTCGCCAGCTGCCTAGAGTTGTGCACTCCAAGTTGGTTAAGGTCCTTCTCCACTTGTGTGCGCCACCTTAGTCTAGGTCGTCCTCTTTTGGGTTGTCCCAATGGCTCGAATCCAAAGACTTTTCTGGCCGGAGCAGTGGTGTCCTTACGCAATACATGGCCTAGCACTCTTTAGCGTTGTATCCGTAGACGCTTGACCAGACGCATGTCGCTGTGCAGCCCATAGAGTTCGTCGTTAAATCTTCTCCTCCAGATGCCATCAACGCAAACGGGGCCAAAAATCTCACGCAAAACTTTTTTTTCGAAAAGACTAAGGGCTTCCTGATTCGTCTTTGGTAACGTCACGGTTTCCACGCCATAAAGTACTACTGGGATGATCAAGATGTTATTTAAGGCGAGATCAATCCTACGGGAGAGTTCTTTATTACTCAATTGCCCTTTGAGCCCAAAGAAACGGCGATAGGCAAGAGTGATTCTGCGTTTGATTTCGCCACCGATGTTGTTGTCCCTGTTTACTGCGGAGCCGAGGTAGACGAAGTCCTTGACTACTTCGAAGTTTCTGCTGCTGAGTGTGACACTACGTCCGAGATGTCGATGTTGCGCGTTCTTCCGTGATGACAGCATGTACTTAGTTTTTCCCTCATTTACCGTCAGACCGATTTTAGCCGCTTTGGCTTGAAATCATCAAAAATAGCTTAATTGTTTTTCAGAATATTCCATATTGAGATCTATACACTTTTGCATGCATTTGAAACAATTGTCGAAGCACTTTTGCCACTCTGATCGAGGTATCTCCAAAACATGCATTCTGATCGCATCAATCGCTTCTCCTGGTGGCGAAAAACGTTGAACTTAATTTTATTTTTTACTTACGGCACTCATTCGGTGCCAAGTCAGGACTATACGGCGGATGACTCATAAAATCGATGTTTGGAGTGCTCAAAAACAGACCACGTGAGCCGAGGAACTTGCGAAGCCCAGTTCACCGCCAATGAATGAATGCGCCGTTTGGGTCAGGAGCTTGGGACTATTACAAGTTTAAACGAGTGGAATAACAGTGCATATGTTTAAACCCCATAGATTCGATAAATGTTCGACTACAAATGTTTTGGTACTCAGCACAGATAATATTGGCAGCCAAAAGTATAAAGGATGATCTTCATAAAAAAGTAGCGAACCGCCGATTTTCCACAGTAGAGATAGATAGAATGATCTGTGCGTCTTGAATACATGGGATTGTTTTGTAAATTTTTTTGGGAAACAAACAACAAAAACAGTGTCTTTTCGGTGTAACCATCTATCTGCTTTTCTTTTCAAAATGGAAAAAATGAAGGAATCTCAAAATAAAAAAAAACTCCATGCATCGTACGCGAATAGACTGAAACAGTCGATAAATCTTTAGAAAAAAGTATATTTAGATTAGATTAGATATATTAAAACAAAGGGCGAAACCATCCATAAGTAAGCTAAACTCACATCATCGTATGTCCCAACGGAAATATATTTGAGGAGTATTTTAAATTGGAACAAACGGAGATATGAATATGGCTTACTCGTAGATGGTTTCGTTTTTTGTTTTAATTTTCGTGAAAAGAGAAAAAAACCAACTTGGAGTGCAACACTGAAGGCAGCTAGCGAAAAATCGTGCTTACTGGAGAGGCATATTGGTTGAAGCCCAAGTCTACCCCAAATTGAAGCGCTACTAGAGAAGAAGAAGAAAAGGAGAAAAAGAAGAAGAAGAAAAGAAGAAGAGGAAGAAGAAGGGGAAGGAGGTGAAGAAGAAGAAAAAGAAGAAGAAGAAGAAAAAGAAGACGAAGAAGAAGAAGCAGAAGAAGAGGAAGAAGAAGGGAAAGAAGAAGGGGAAGAAGAAGGGGAAGAAGAAGGCGAAGAAGAAGAAGAAGAAGAAGAGGAGGAACAAGAAGGGGAACAAGAAGGGGAAGAAGAAGAAGAAGAAGAAGAAGAAGAAGAAGAAGAAGACGAAGACGATGGTCGCAGAATCTGGTGCTTCTGGAACTTAGAAAGATTGAACCGGTTTCATTAAGGCGCTCTTGGCATTTTTTTTTCATTGTTCACAAATTTTATCGTTTTCATTTTTGTTTGTCAGAGATCGCCCATTTCATTCCATTTTGGACAGAAAGCCCCACTGGGACAGTGGGGGTGTCATCTCTTCAAGTCAAACAGTTTAGAATATTCAATCCTAATTGAATTGTGCTCATCGTCTGGCCTCTTTTTAATACCGAACCCTCCGGATGCATGTTGAACGAGGAACTAAGGAGCTCGTTTCACGACTTCCCTCTCCCCTCTCCGCCGGCAAGAAGTCAGACACAACCCAGAGCATGTCTCCAGACCAGCGACGGTCGTTCCACATTTCCTCGCTAACGAGTGGTGGGGCTGATGGAATAACTGTGTTCACCCGAAGTACTTTTCCATCGACGGACGGTAGGTAAGCACCAGCAATGTCGCCGTGTGGGTGGTAGTTTGTGGTTCCGCTGCCGTCGAAGAAGATTTGTTTATCTACCGTGAATTAAAATTTCACCACATGCAGGAATTTTTATCCCTCGTCTAGACTGGATGCAAATAACCCCAGCTGCGGGGAGGCCAGTGGATGAGGTGCAACGGCATTAGATGCATAAATTCCAACCCCCACCTAGCCGAGAGCTCAGGCATTGTGCTGCGGCAAATCCGTTTAGCTGGCTTCGTTCGAACAAGAACAACTAAAATCGAGAAGGGGAAGAAACACTCCCTCGCCAATGCTTGTGGACAGTTCTTGGTGCACGCGGTGTCAATGAAAGGAGATGTGGCACGTCTTGGGGACACATCGCCGAGTGACTGCGGATTAGTCAAATGGGATCATCTCAGCATGTGAAACCGAAGCAAGACAACGCTTAAGAGTACGGTTGTGTTTTCTTATTTTCTTGCGCCTTCTTCTTGCGCTTCTTCTATCAGACGTGCGATTGGAGTGGAATTTGCAATGGACTCCGCGTGTGTTATGCGACTGTGACGCGAACTCTGATCGCCCTTAATTAATGCAATTAGCTTAATTGCTGAACGTGGACGTTGCTTTCGCCTGCCAAGCATTTCGTGTTTCTTTCCTTTGACCGGATCAACAGGGGAATGAGAAGACCTCTAAGTTTGGATAGAGGAACGTGTGTGCGATGGCATTGGTATGACCCCAAAACCAACGCATCGTTTCATGAAAGTTCTTGATTCGCCTGCTGCTTGCATTTATAAAGCTCTTACATTTGAATTAATCGCTTGGACTTTGGGCTCACTCCACTGGGACTGTTGCAATCTGCGCAATCATGTTTTTATTAATTTTGGTTTCATGATCTTGGATGGTGTACAATTTTCAACAACCACCTATGCTGGGCGTGAATTTTTTCCACACGAGTGGATGGGACCGACAGTTTATTACCGACTCCGAATTCTGAAATAAAGTATTATTTCACAGACAATTAGCTGTCTCTATGTAGTTTCAATGTGGCAGTCGTGCCGTAGTGGGTAGAGTAAGACGCTTACACGCCGAAGGTCAACGGGTAATACCGTTATGAAGTGACAGTCAAGATACAAATGTCACGATAGGGAACATTGTTGTGAACGAGCCCTTATTTTTGTTTGTTTGTTTGCTATGACATCTGTGAAAAATATTTAGTATACATCAAGTCATTGAACAGACAACATCAAACCTTTTCATCGTGTTAAAAATGTCGAATTTTGTAGCAGAAAGTGATCATTTGCAGAAAGCATTAATTTTTTGTTTTCATTTGAAGAAAAGTGCTGCAGAGTCGGATCGAATGCTTGTCGAGGCATATGGTGATCATGCTCTATCAGAAGCAACATGCAAAAGATGGTTTCAAAGGTTCAGAAATAATGATTTTGATGTGAGAAATGAAGAACGTGGAAGACCACCAAAAAAGTTTGAAGACGCCGAATTGCAAACGATATTGAATAGAGATGACACTTTGAGTCAAAAGCAAATGGCAGCAATGTTAAATGTTGCACAACAAACAATTTCTGACCGTTTAAAAGCTGCGGGAAAGATCCAAAAGTGTGGACAATGGGTGCCACATGAATTGAATGAAAGGCAGATGGAAAACCGAAAAATCACTTGTGAAATTTTGCTTCAAAGACACGAAAGAAAATCGGTTTTGCATCGGATTGTTACTGGCGTTGAAAAATGGATTTATTTTAAGAATCTTAAACAGATTCTTTGGGACAACCATCAACATCGACTGCAAAACCAGATTGATTCAGCAAGAATACAATGCTGTGTGTTTGGTGGGTCCAGGAAGGTGTGCTGTACCACGAGCTCCTGAAACCTGGTGAAACCGTTAATACTGATCGCTACCGACAACAAATGATCAATTTGAACCATGCATTGATAGAGAAACGATCAGAATGGGCCAGAAGACACGGCAAGGTAATTTTACTCAATGACAATGCACCTGCACACAAACAAAACCGGTTCAGGATACAATCAAAACACTTGGCTAGTATTCACCAGACTTGGCTCCTTCCGACTATCATTTGTTTTCTTTAATGGGACACGCATTGGCTGAGCAGCACTTTGATTTCTACGAGGAGGTCGAAAATTGGGTGTCTGATTAATAATAATTGTTGGCGCTGCTGTCCAAGGGGGGGACCAGGGCCTAGCTTGCTCATCAACAACTCGTTTTGTGCGCGCTATTGTTCTCTCACGAGTAGAACGGACCTACAGTTTTTTGCCGACTCCGAACAGCGAAGTTTGAGAAGGTTTCTTAAGCAGTTATTACTCTTTGAGTGTTGTCAGCAGCTCGAAAGAGGTGGTGCTGTGAAAAATTTGAAAAATTGGTGTTGATCTGGGAGTTGAACCTGTACCCTTCGGCGTGTGAGCGTTGCACACTACCCACTACGCCACGGCGACCACGGGGTGTCTGATTGGTTTGCTTTAAAAGACGACCAATTTTATTCGCGTGGTATTCACAAATTGCCAGAAAGGTGGTCAAAATGTGTAGAAAACAATGACCAATACTTTGAATAAAATTTTCTTACTTTCCCATTAATAATTAGTGTTT
Organism: Eristalinus aeneus; assembly: GCA_955652365.1. NCBI lineage: Eukaryota > Metazoa > Arthropoda > Insecta > Diptera > Syrphidae > Eristalinus > Eristalinus aeneus. Next base: position 47,363,756 of record OY019134.1, on the reverse strand, counting down.
TATTTTCACTTCATAGCGGTATACCTGGTAGGTAAGATTCCCAGCTTAACACTACGAATTTTTCAAGGCACTACCGCTTTTTATTAATTATCTAAGAAAACGCTTCTCAAACTTCATCTTTCGAAGACGGCAAAAAAGTATAGAGATACCAGTAGTATAGAGTTGATGAGCAAGCTATTTACTGGCCCCCCTGTGGACTGTCGCTCCATACAAGTAAGTAGTGTCAGCCATTCGAAGGATGTGTTATCGTAAAACTCGAGGTAAAACGATACTCCACTAAGCCACCTCAAGCTTGAGGGTAATTAGCTTTACGAGTAAAATCGAAAATGTCGTAAGGCGTCATTGGCTCACCCAAGGACCAAGTTCCCATTTATAATCTTTCACAGACTAATTGTGGACTGCCTTTGCTAAGAAATGGCATTTGACATTGCCACATTAAATGTACGCCGTGGCGTGTTGGAAAAGGACCCGAATTACATACTAATCAGTCTCCGTTCACATTCTTGCTATGAGCTTCGCTTAGTTATCGAAGCTCATGCTTTTTCAGTTTACTAATTAAACTGCTAGAGCACTGTCTTTACAAAAGCTCTCATACTTCTCAATACACGAATCGATGTTAAACTGCAAGTCCTCTCCACTCATGACAAAGAACGTAATTTGAGTGTAGATCTTACAGGTGAAGTCTATATTATCTCCCTGTTTCAGTTTATTTTTGAAACACGTTGCGAATCGTGTAATTAGCGCAAAGATCTCCTATCCCCAACATTTACAGACCACTCCTCCAACTACGACAGTTCGTCAAAAGTGCTATTAGTCTAATCCACCTCCTTTGTAGCTCCATCATTGTGGGGTAGCCGAAAAGACTCCTAGGGCACCGTCCCTATAATACCTCCCACACTCTTCAATACACGAGTCGGTATTAAACTGCAAGTCCTCTCCAATCGTGACAAAGAACGTTATCTTCGTGTAGATCTTACAGCCAATATTTAAAGCCTTTATTTTTTCACGGTGTTAGCTTCTTTTCAAAACGTGTTGCGATAAGTTTAAATTGCCAAAAAATACCCCACATTTTCAAAGTGCTCTTTCACTTACTAAACTTGCTTTGCAGCTCCAGCGTTGTGGGAATGCCGATAAGACTCCTATGGCAGTGTCCTTATAATACGTCTCACACTTCTCAATACAAGAGTCGGTATTAAACTGCAACGCCTCTCGACTAGCAACGAGAGCATAATTTCCCTATAGATCTACCAGCTTAAGTTTAAAGTCTCTCTTTTCCATTGCTCGGACTTGTAGTCTAGTCCACTTCTAAAGTGCAACGCGGATTAGAGAAGAGAACCCAATTTTTTCAATTTTCCTGATTTTTGAGTGGAACATCGCGGTCGACGTCATCTTCTTAGTCCGCAGATGCGTTGCACCATGCAATTTGTTTATTCACGTAATAATTACACTTTGCCTTGGTTGCAGAATTCGCCAGCACCATTGCCATTGCCAGACTGTCCTGGTCATGGCGTGTGCTGTATATTGCGCGAAGTGGCTCGCTATCGTCAGAACGGCGCGTCTCGTTCCCTCTCTCTCTCTCCCTCTCTCTCTCTATCTCTCTCTCTTTCCACTGGCCGATGCATTATCTTACACAGTCCCCAACCGTAGGAGATAAATGCGTTTGCATTGGTTTAGGATTGTGCTGCATGCACACACAAACAACCCGCTCTGAGGTTGCATCGGGACCAGGGTAATGAACCCTGAACACGAGAGTTAACAAATCATTTCACAATTCTGCTCCATCCCACTTTGGGGCCAGCTGCAGCTGCATTCCTTATCTTGCGCAAAGGTATTCGTTCGGCAAACAGAGCCGGAAAGCCGGATACCTTCGTGTGCGCGTTGCGAAAATTAAATTTCAACAATTATCCATGAACTCGCCGTCTCCGATTCTGGATTGTGCCAGACGACGATGACGACAACGAAGTCGAAGTTTTCAGAGTGGAGACGCAAAAGTTTTCCTTCTTCATTGTCGCCAACAACGTCGCCACAGTCGTCTGAGTTGCTCCCCTCCTCTTGCCACCTGCGGCAGTCAATACCACAGACGCTGCTGACGCGAAGGTGTCGCGATGTGAAAACTTTTCGGGATTTCTTAATTACCAATTACTTCGATGGCGCAAAATGGGCGTGAAACTGAGGAAGTAGTGGATGAACAGCGTGTGCAGGAAAAGTTCATCAAATTTTGCGTTTTGCTAGTCTGAAACCAAGCAACCAGATTGGAAGCCATTGCATTCTTCGTCAGCGTTCAGCACAAAAGCAGACAGTGGCAAAGTATTGCAACGTCAGCCACTTTGGCGTCATACCATAGGTTGGGGAAAAATAAATGTTGGCCTGCCTACGGTTTGCTGACTCTGGAAGCTGAGCCAAATGATGACCGATCAACGCATCGCTAAAGAAAGTCTGATACTGCCCCACTCAGCAAAAAACAAACCCAACAAAGCACCTCCACTCAGCAACCGCCACATTTCGTGCATTCCCGACACGTTGACAACATTTTTATGTTTCATCCGAAAAGGCTCATGTACCTTCTCCTACCGCCAGACGGACGCGATACTCAGCCAGAGATCAACAAACCCCACAGAGACCAGCACCAAAAGCAATGCAAACAAATGCAAAAACAAAAAAACTCAGAAACAGCGTTCAACGTCTGCTGTAAAACTCCACAAAGTGCACCGCGCGGTCAATTCAACAAATCGCGTGTCCATTCACCTCAGCCGGATCGTATCGCGCTCGCGTACAGGCACCTCGGTGCCAGGCCAGCCTACCGCGTTCCAAGCCCGAAGCCAGCATCACAGAGATGACCAACTGGACGGAAAACGTTTTGGGGAGGTATGACTGAAGCCGGAGCCGCTCCACGGCCGCCGCCGCTCCCCATTGTGTTTCGGCGTACATTGCTGCAGCACCGCAGATAAAATGGATTAAGTTACTGGAATATCCTTAGGTGCATTTATTTTTAGACCCGGCCAACAGAGAGCGAGCGGAAATCAAAGGAAGTGTGGCGGGGGGATGGGGGGGTCAATAGCCCAGCTGCATCCAGGCGTTGACTTGCCGCTTGCGGCTTGCCGACAAGACCTCGTGACAGACGATCGAAAGAAAGGCTCTGCCCGTCGTTGGCGGCGACGTGCATTTTCATATGGCTATCGTGTGCAGCACCGCAGACAATCGATTGGGTTCGGGTTTGATTTTCGAAATAACTCCTCGGTTGTTGTTGTTGCTGGTTGGTGGTAATTTGTTGGTGTGTCTCGGCAGGTTTTGTTGTTTTTTTGTTTTTCGCGGCGGACACTGACGGCACGCTGCCCCGTCCACAAAGTTGTTAGTAATTTTCTTTTTGATGCTTTTTTTTTTGTTGGTTTTGGCTTGATCGTGGCTGGCTGGACGGACTGTTGAGCAGGCATTCCGCCAAAGGAGCGGCACCGACCAACGTTTGGCGGCCTTTTCCGGGAGTGGAGCGTGCACTGGTCCAACCAGTTATGAGATTGCATGCGAAGTTCAAACGAATGTCCTTCATGGTGCACGATGCACTTGCATGGGGCGGCACTCGTTGTTGTCGCCATTGTTGTCTGGCTGGCGTTCCTTCCAGAAAGTTGCGATGAAGTTGAAATTTTATTGCACACAGCGGTGTAGTCTGATTTGTGTCGATAGCACAGCAAATGCATTTTGCAAGGATAATTGCTGTACAGGCCGATATGTATCACCGGCGCACATTGAACTCGTGTCGGATAGACTTTTGCAATGTTCTGGTGACTTGGTACCTCACAAAAACCTAGGTTCACAGATCGCAATCCCGTTGCAGCAGACAGCCGTTCCTTATCTCCGTTCTTGACTAAATCACGCTCGAGTGGGACAACATTTGCCAGTTCATCAAGTCTGTGCAAACATCCTTCAGACTTTGTTTGGCTTCACACAAGCTGACGATCTAATCTGCTCCGCAAATAATTGCCCCTACCACCGCGAAAGAGAAATGCGCCCGTCGCACCCCATCACAATCGCCATCCGTTAAATTAGAGATATACTCGTAAATATTAAAGATATATTTAACAGTGAAAAACAGTATGTTCCGTTCACTTAATATTCATAAGCCCCCACCACACATTAATTTCTTTTTTTTTTTGCTGTGTATCATTTCAGGTAAGTGCTGTCGACTTTATCAACCCCAAGAGTGCCACTCATTCATATTTCACAAGATAAATGCGCACAAAGCAAAGCAGACAACAGCAACAGATCCACAAGTGCGCACACAAACGTGCTGAAACCCCTTCGCCAGACGAGCAGACGTCTCCGCTGTGAAAGGGGCCTAGACGAAGACGACGAAAGACCACCCCGAGGCGGCGGGGCGACGCTAGATTGAATCATCGATTCAATTAATCAAATTAAGTAGAGCCGCGATGCAAGCTGCAATTAATGCAATTTAGACGTGCAACATCGCGTTCCCCAGTTTGCCACCAACTCCCACTGCGTCTAGCAGTTCAGATGACTCTAATTGCAGCGACACAGTTCGCGATCATCGCTGAAGGCATCAAGCGACGAGCGACGAGGGGAACCCCATTCGCAGACAGCTACAGGGAAGGAGGAGACCGACGCACTTCTTTATTGCGATGCATGCGATGCGCAACGAGTGCAGTCAATAATAATTAATTAATTAGTTAATGAAGAAATCCGATTAAGTTTATTGGGAATGCATATTCAACGGCCCGCTCCGAATGGCGTGCATGTCGCGGCCAAAGGCGCTGTCGCATGCGGATGCAATGCGCGACCGACGAGTGACTAATGGCGTCCCAGGGACAGGCAATTGTGTGAACCTTTGGACTTTGGAAAAGCCAAACAGACAGTGCCAGTCGGCTGATAAACTCTCACGCACATTTGATTAGACACCGAGCAACGCCCCGCATGATAAATGAGTCGCGGCTAGACTGTGGAATGAAGCGAGCGGGTGACGGATCGTGCGAAGGGCAAATTTATTTTGTTCTTGGCGATTGCAAGTGCTTGGACATGAGTCACTGGTGCACTTTGGCCCCGTTGGGTCTTTAATAAAAATTGGGTGGCGCTACAGGGCCTAGCTTGCTCACCAACTACTCTTGTTGTGCGCGCTACTGTTCTCTCACGAGTGGAAGGGATCTACAGTTTGTTGCCGACTCGGATGTTTGAAAAGCTTTCAGTGAAGTTTGAGAAGCTTTCACCTGATGCCTAATCGAATGACGCAACGTTTTGTCAGAGACACAAATTTAACAAAAGTCGATTTAACGGTAGACGGAGGAAAGACCAAGTCTATGATATAAATTTCGTCGACACATGTTGTCTGGAGGTAGTCAAAGACTGTCTACGCAATGAATTCAGACGATACTTCTCTCGGACTAGCTGACAGAGTCTTCTCTAAAGTTTCCCTCTATAAGACTTTTATCGTCGAAGTCTCGCAGAGGGTTAGCCTTGACAGAAGCGTTCGACGTAGGCTGTCATCCTTCGCTGTGGTGGTCACGTGAAAGATAATATAACAGAGCAACTCGGGTGGCACATTCATGCCAAACTGAAGACAGCTGGCCACAGATCGTTGGCTAATTAGGGCCCTGGTCTATCACGAATTATAGGTGGTACCACAATTCGTGATAGACGTAGTAAGGGATTGTGTGATTTTTTTTGACTTTCTCCAAAGATTTCTTTAAAATGTTTCAAACGAAAGCAGAGTCGAAGAATTGTCGAAATTTTCTCCGAAGGTATAGAAGTATTCTTCTCACTGACTTGTAAATAAGTCGGACAGGTACAAATTGTACGCACACAAGGTGTGCAGATTAAAAGGAGGGTTTAACCGCACTTCCTTAAAATCTCAGTCTAGCTCGGTCACTGATGCAGCTTAAGCCAAGTCAATTTGATGTCGGCAAACGACAGAGGAGCTTCTAGTGTACTGTCTTGCTTTCGTAAGTATGCAGAAACTCATTCACAGAAGAAAAATTTTCGCAGTCACGATAGACCGTGACAGAAACAGAGTTCCCTTTCATTTCCTCTAAAGCGTTAAATATCCTGTTTTTAGGGAGCCAGCAAACGAACGTAGAGAGCATTCCACTGTTTTCTTCGCTATAGTGTCAAATTTTGTGCCGTCGTTACTTTGGCGGTAGGTATCAGAAGTTGCTGATCTACGGATCTCGTCTACACAGATCTAGGAGACGTGGAATGGCTTGGTATTAGTGTCTTCACACTTAAGTGTGTACAATACTATACGAAGGTTGCCTTTTATATTTCGGGATTGGGCCACCCTAGTATTGGAAGCTGTCAACTGCCAGCTCTATCGTAAAGTTTGACGTTTTTGAGGTTATACGTACTCAGAACGTTTTGACATACGAGCGCTATTTGTGTTGTTTTATAGTAACTTGAAGGATTCACCTCGCCCAAAAAATTTAATTAAAACGTGAAAATTTTCGTGCTATTATTGAGAATTGAGATTGAGACAACCTTAGGCATTAGTGGGACCAGCATACATTCAATATTAAATGAATATTTGAGCCTCAAAAATATTTGTTCGCGTTTGCTCCCACACAATTTGTCAATTGCCCAAAAGCTAGTGTCGATTGGTCGAAAGAAATGCTCCAAAAATACGATCGCGGTGCTTCGAAACACGTCTATGACATCGTAACAGGTGATGAATTGTGGAGTTACGCGTATGAGCCCGAAAGTAAACAGCAGTCGACTGTATGGGTGTTTCAAATTGAGCCAAATCCAACAAAAGTTGCTCGCGCATGTTATGTTAGCACACTTACTAGAAAACACGGAAGATGCGAAGTCAGCATTAATGGGCAATTGACTTCGTTTAATGCAGCAATGAGAGTCATGAACTTCGTTTTGCTGATACGATAACGAAGCCAAGAAACGACAGTACAGTGTTTCATCTGGCCCAAAAAATGGAACTAAATCGTGAAAATTTTCGTGCGATTATTTTTTTACAACTTTTCACGGGGATTAACTCAACAACAGTGCATCGGTAAACTTACTTCAACTTTTGGCGATGAAGCTCCATCAAGGACCAGTGTTAATCGATGGTATGGTGAATTCAACCGAGGTCGTAGTTCACTTCAAGACGAATTTCGTGAAGACCCAAAATCAGTTGTTGTTCCGGAAACCATTGATGCTGTGCGCCAACTGATTGCAAGATCGTCATGTGACCTATCGTGAGATTGAGACAACCTTAGGCATCAGTGAAACCAGCATACATTCAATATTGCATGAACATTTGACCGTCAAAAAAATATGTTCGCGTTGGATCCCACACAATTTGTCAATCGCCCAAAAAAGGCTCCTGTCGATTGGTCGAAAGAAATGCTCCAAAAATACGACTGCGGTACGTCTATGACATCGTGACAGGTGATGAATCATGCACTTAAGCGTTGGAGCCTGGAAGTAAACAGCAGTCGACTGTATGGGTGTTTCAAATTGAGCCAAATCCAACAAAAGATGCTCACGAAGCACTTCCAAGCAAATGGTCGCCTGTTTTTTTTTTTTTGGAAAACTGGACATGTCGCAACCGTACCATTAGAAAAACGCAGAACAGTCAATTCTGAGTGGAACAAAACCATTTGTTGGCCAGTTGTCTTCCAAGAAATCAGGAAAACCAACCGCCGAAGACAGATCAGATCGCCCCTCACAACGACAATGCGAGCTCTCACACATCGGCTCAAACAACTACATTTTTGAGCACTCAAAACATCGATTTGATGAGTTATCCGCCGTATAGTCCTGACTTGGCACCGAATGACTTCTTTTTATTCCCTTACGTAAAAAATAAAATGAGAGGTCAACGCTTTTCGATACCTGAAGAAGCGGTTGATGCGTTCAAAATGCATGTTTTGGAGATACCTCAATCGGAGTGGCAAAAGTGCTTGTTCAACGCAATGTTCAAACGCATGCAGAAATTTGACCTTAATGGGGAATATTTTGAAAAATAATAAAGCTTATATCGATGATTAATATTTGTTTTGTTCTTCAATCCCGAAATATAAAATGCAACTCTCGTACCTCTTTACCGGTTACGTCCTTGGGCTTTGCTTTTTAAAATAGATTATTTGTCCTCTGCCAAAAGCCAAAAGTTCTTTGCGATAGCCGGGGACTTACATACATTTATTGGATGTCGCGACTGTCCACAAGGAGACCAGGCCTTAGCTTCATCACCAAATACTTGTATTACGTGCGCTACTGTTCCCTTAGGGCGCTACAGTTTTTTGCCGACTCCGAACGGCAAAGTTGAGAAACTTTCTTAGGCAGTCATTACTCTTTGAGTGTTGTTAGCAACTCGAAAGGGGCGGTGCCGCGAAGAATTCTAAAAATTCGCGTCGCACTTCGCACTCTACCCACTACGCCACGGCGGCCACCACTTAGTCCCGATCAGTGTGGTTTTAGACCAGGGATGTTCACAATAGACCAGATCTTCACATTACGGCAGATTCTGGAAAAGACTTAAGAAGTGCAAATCGACACCCACCGACACCGATATCAAAGCCGCATATGACAGTGTGTATAAAGACGAGCTATACAGTGCTATGTCTAGTTTTGGCATTCCTGCCAAACACGTCAAGTTGTATAGGATGACGATGGAGAACTCTCGCTGCTCCGTCAAGGTCGGTAACGAACTCACCGAGACCTTCAATGTCAAAAAAGGTTTAAGCCAAGGCGACGCCTGTTATGTGACTTTTTCAACATCATCCTCGAGAAGATCGTGCGTAACTCACAAGTCAACACCAGAAGCACGATCTTCCAGAAGTCAGTTCAATTGCTAGCTTACGCTGATGACATTGACGTGATTGGGCGAACACAGCGAACCGTCAATGAGGCGTTTGCTCGCATTGAAGCGGAAGCGGCTAAAATGGGTCTTGTGGTAAATGAGGGTAAAACAAAGTACATGCAGTCATCAAGAAAGGACACACAACATGGACATATAGGACGGAGCGTCACACTTGGCAGCATAAACTTCGAGGTAGTCAAGGACTGCGTCTACCTCGGCTCCGCGGTAAAAAAGGGCAACAGCATCAGTACCGAAATCAAACGCAGAATCACTCTTGCCTATCGCTGTTTCTTTGGGCTCAAGAGGCAATTGAGTAATAAAGCCCTCTCTCGAAGGACTAAACTAGCTTTATATAACAGCTTGATCATCCCCGTCCTACTATATGGCGCAGAATCTTGGACGTTAGCAAAGGCGGATGAGAAAGCCCTTAGTCTTTTCGAGAGAAAAGTTTTGCGTGCGATTTTTGGTCCTGTTTGCCTTGATGGCATCAGGAGGAGAAGATTCAAAAGTGTATCAAGGATAGCAAAATTTTCTTAAAATCGCTTAGCGGACTATGTTTGACCCAATATCGACTTACTCTCCATCCAAAACTGGAAGATTCTATCCTCAATTTTTTTTATCGAATTTTGAAAGTGACCTTCCGGCATAAAAGAACTTTGTTGCCTGCATCTATTTAGCCACAATCCATCGACATTTAAGTCACTCAAAAATGTGGATCAAAATTTCGACTACTTTTTCTATCAGCACGCCTTGTCCGGCAACGCATCACCTTCCCTTACTGCCACCTATACCCCGCTTCGTGTGTGCCCTTATTCCCTTAATACAACAACAGTTTGCCCCCAAAAACACAAACCGTGTGCGGGCAGACCCACCAAGTCGTAACTAAGCACTCCGTGGGGTACAACGCCACCAGCCGCGACATGATTTCACAATAGCGGTGCGCGCCGCTGTGAGGTTTTCACCGCAATTGGCACTCTCGTCAGCATTGTCGTGCCGCTGTTGTCGCCCAGTTCCGCTTTTTATCATTTTACACAAAAACCCCATTAATTGTGTCATCGGAAGAGTGCAAATAAATTACTTTCGCGACTAAACATTTCCACAGACAGCGACTAGCTAGCCGAACTGACTGACAGACGAGCTGGTTGACGACATCGGCGGCGGTCGTGCTGATGTGCATGTGCCGCGACAATTAAATGAAAGCACAATCTGACAATTTTTGTACATACAATGGCGGCGCGCAAGCATTCCAACGACCGGCGGTGGTGTCTGGCCTGGTGTCTCCAACTCTGACTCGCCAGGTTGTCATTGTTCGGCTAAATATTTAATTATCGACGGGAAAAACATTGAAACGCGTTCATTTGCTGCCGCGCGTTGTCGCGCCGGTATTTCATTTACACACGAGCATTTCCGCCAAAGTGTGTCACGCGAGAGATTTTGACACCCCGTATGTGCGCGCCCGTCTGTTGCTAGAGCAGCGAAACCGAATGCTTGACAATGCCAGCAATCGAAACAGCTAAGCGGGCGGTGAAAGGTAGAGTGGCAGCGGCAGCGCCGAACGCCTAGCGAATTAGCAACCGAATGTTTCGGATGATTACGTGGGAATAACGCACACAGGCGTGTACAATGGCTGCGCTCGCATTTTTTCATCGTTTTTGGGGTTCGCTGTGTTCGCGCCTTTGAAGTCTCGAACACAATAAATGTGCGACACGTGCTGTGTGAGTTTTGGATGTCTGGCCGACGAGGGCGTATCATCGCTGTGAGCGATAAGTGCTCGGGGAGGGACGACCGCCAGGCTATTGGCGAGATTGGAAAGGGAAATGCGAACGTGGCTGAAACCTTGGTTGACTATGGCGACGATAAGTATGTACTTCCCCCCTGATACGAGTGGGGGCCTGTGTTCGGAAGAATGTCAAGCTCACGTGCTGAAGTCGAAGCCGCTCTAGGGATGGGTCGACATTGCACAAGGTTGTTCGGTAAGCTGTTGAATTCCAAGCCGCTGAGTAATTTGTTTTCACGTTTTTTTTCCAGTCCGAAAAAAAGATAAGAATTGAAAATTCCTGTGAAACGTAAGTAGGCTGTGTCTGGTATGCCAGACAAGATAACCCTGGGGACCGCTGATAAGTTAATTTGAGGGAAAAGCCTCTGTCAGGTCTTTTTTGCGGTTGATTGGATGAGCAGGGTGGAAGTCATGTTTCCGGTTGTTGCCACTTGTAGGTCGGAGAACGATGCTTTGCGGCTTAACCTGAGTAGAAAGCTTTTGCATGACTGCCTTGCAGCCTAATCTGAGCATCAAGATGATGATAACTTACTTGTTGCTGCTTTTGCTCAGAAAACACTCAGTGGGTCAGATCTTTGTCTAAGGTCTTGTAAGGTACCAGAGGTGGAAGGCACTGTATGAGGCGGCACTGTTAAGGCATCTCTAAAGAGGTGTGTACATCAGGCGCTTGTTTTTCAACTTAAATTGAAGATGGTGCGTGCAAGTAGCCGTTAACAATTCAGTTCCTTTTCAAGGCTTACTGATGAATTCTGAGTCGTTCAAGAAGCAGGTCCGAGTCGCCTATTGACACTCGTCGGTTTCACTGTCTTCTTCTTCTTCTTCTTCGGATGGCGCTACAGTCCGGGGTGGACCTGGACCTCAACCAACATGCCTCTCCAGCTAGCACGATCTCTTGCCAGCTGCCTCCAATTGCTCACTCCAAGTTGGTTGAGGTTCTTTTTCACTTGTGTGCGCCATCTCAGTCTCGATTTTTCGCCAGCTGCCTCGAGTGGCACATTCCAAGTTGGTTGAGGTCCTTTTCCACTTGTGTGCGCCACCTCAGTCTAGGACGTCCTTTGTTGCGTTGTCCCTGTGGTTCGGATTCGAAAACTCTTTGGGCCGGAGCAGTGCTGTCCATACGCTCTACATGGCCTAGCCACCTTGTATCCGTAGACGCTTGACTAGGCTCATGCCGCCGTACAGCCCATACAGTTCGTGGTGCAATCTTCTCCTCCAAATGCCATCAACGCAAACAGACCCAAAAATCGGTTTCACTGTCTTACGGCACCCAATTTACTTGAACCGACCGTTAATTGTTTTCTGAGTCACTCCTCATCTTTCTGCGAGTTCACTTTGCATTCAGCACAAATTTTTATTGATTACAGCCTCAAGTCCCTTAGTCTTTTCGAGAGAAAAGTTTTGCGTGCGATTTTTGGTCCTGTTTTGCTTTGATGGCATCTAATAATAATAATTGTTGGCGCCACAGTCCAAAGGGGGACCAGGGCTTAGCTTGCTCATCAACTACTCGTGTTGCGCGCTACTGTTCTCTCACGAGTAGAAGGGACCTACAGTTTTTTGCCGACTCCGAACGGCGAAATTTGAGAAGCTTTCTTAGACAGTTATTACTCTTTGAGTGTTGTCAGCAGCTCGAAAGAGGTGGTGCCGTGAAATATTGGAAAATTTGGTGTTGAACTGGGATTCGAACCTAGACCTTCTGGGCGTGAGCGTCGTATTCTACCCACTACGCCATGTTTTCATTACAAAGTTTTAAAAGATGCAGAAGACCCAATGAGTCCCAGAAAAGTGAGAAATATAAGTTCCTAATGCTAGCATTCCCATTCTCCATTTAATCCTCATTCATTTCATCACAGTCCACGCATATCTAGATGAAGACCAAGTCAAATAAACCAGCACAACAGAAACGATGTCATTGTCGTCCCCATCTATTGCAAATTGAAGTTCACTCGTTAAAATAATTCACATCACAAAAATTTCCGCCCAACCAGACAGTCTCGATCATAAAACACTGATTCATTCCTTTAATTGTGAAATTCGTACCAAACCAAACCAAACCAACAAAAAAGCGCACAAAACGAAGTAAAATAATTATCACCGTCTAGACGGAGTGAGACACAAAAAGGCCTTGATAAGCGAAAAGGGCAAACAGTGTAAATTGAAACTCAACGCTGCGCCGCGCCGCGCCAACAACGCTGCTGATAGTTCCACTTAATGATTCACCTGTGTGCGGCGGCAGGTGTCTAGCCATGGTGTGTGCCTGCGATCTATGATAGCGTTCAGTATTCCACTTTGGGGTGGCACAGTCTAGCTGCGCTAGATATGGGCGCGTGATTGTGCGCTGATACATCGCCTCTGACGAGCGCACTGCCTACTTGTCTGTGCACAGCAAATAAAATCAATTGAAGTGGCCTTTCGATAAGCACTTACAAATCGTCGTTGGCAGCGTTTGGCGGTGTTTTGGAGGGAAATCTGAAGACTTTGAGGCTTCATTTGATGTTTTTTGAAGGGATTGTCATGATGTTTGTTCTTTTGCTGCGTTTTTTCCCGATTGAATCACTGCTTTGAATAGTGTGACGACGTGTGCTGTGTTGGGACTGTTCGTCTTCATGAAGATTATCACAAGAATTAAGGAGGCAACAATTCAAGATCTGAATTCACTCGCGACAGCTGACACGGGTAGTGGACGATTCAAATAAAACGCTAGGCATGTGAAAGTTGGACCGTAGGTGAGCTCTTCAAGCCGTGCAATAAGCGAAACAGTGAAACCACTTTGGAACAGCATTTGTCGACACTTTCCGCTTGGAATCCGAAGCAATTTTCGCATCGTCCATAGAATGTACACTGATGGACAAAAGTATTTCTAATCTGCTGTTATTTACATTAAAATGCGAATAAAACACGGCACAATGATGCGATTGCAACACATTTTTTTTATTTCGTATATCCAGAAAGAATGCATCAAAATCACCGAAATATATTATATAAACCAGTACAACAACAAACAAATGAACAAAAATAATTCAATAATTCAAAATTTGCCTGGACAAAATTATTTCTAATTTAGATTAAACTTAAAATAAATACGCTATAAATTCATATTTAATAATTTGTTGGATTCTTGCTTAGTCACTTCCCACAATCTATTCGGCATGGATTCCACCAAATTTTTTGTTTCTCACTCCCAATTCTGTCCCATTCTTCCTGCAACAATATCTTAAGGTGTTGTTTGGAGGTAATATTGTGTTGTTGCACCCGTCTATCTCACACATCCAATAGATGCTCTATGGGATGTGTTAGCTAGACCTGTGAGATCTGGGGATTGGGGTGGTGTTTTCAAGGTATGAGGGGTATTGTAAACTATCCATAGACGCACGATTTCAGCAGTGTGCTTTGGGTTGCTATCTTGTTGAAAGTAGAAATCGTTACCCAGATTTAAGTTGTCAGCACTCAATTTAAAATTTTCCTTTAGGATCTTAAGATAATTTTCTTTTTTCATTATTTCATTTATAAATACAAGTTTTCCCACAACGAAAGCTGCCATACACCCCCAAACCATAACTCCACCACCCCCGTGTTTTACAGTCAATTGCATATTTTTTGCATCCAACTCGTTGCATGCTTTTCTCGAGGTTAAAATACGTCCATCCGATCGGTAAACACAAAATTTGCTTTCATCAGAACACAGAACTTTCTCCCAAAACGATTTTGGTTTGTCTAAATGCTCTTTCGCAAAATCAAGCCTCTTCTTTTTGTTCACCTTAGAAATGAGGGGTTTTCTTCTACAAACCCTAGTTCTGTACCCGTCATTTAAAAAAATTGATTTTTATGTTTTAAAAACTCAATTAAATTTTGAATTTTGGGACGAAGTCTATAATGCTACTGATCCTAATATTGGTTTTGATTCGTTTATTAATAACCTAAAATTCTATATATCGTTGTCTTGTAAAAAAAATAAAAAGGTCAGTAAACTAAAACCCTTAAAGAACTGGATGTCTATTTCGTTACTTAAAAAAATTAGAAAGAACAATAAAATTTGTTCACTTATCCAAAGGAACCCAAATCACGCTAGGCTTAAGTTGTATTACGATAGAATAAGTCGGGAAATCAAATCGGAAATAATAAATTGCAAAACAAATTACTTTACCAAGAAGCTAGCATATAATGTTGGAAACTCTAAAAAAGAATGGCAAATTGTCAACGAAATGCTCTTCTTCTTCTTCTTCTTCTTGTGGCGCTACAGTCCGGGATGGACCTGGGCCTCAACCAACATGCCTCTCCAGCCAGCACGATCTTTCGCCAGCTGTCTCCAGTTGCGCACTCCAAGTTGGTTGAGGTCCTTCTCCACTTGTGTGCGCCACTTCAGTCTAGGTCGTCCTCTGTTGCGTTGTCCCAATGGCTCGGATTCAAAGACTTTTCGGGCCGGAGCAGTGGTGTCCATACGCTGTACATGGCCTAGCCATCTTAAGCGTTGTATCCGTAGACGCTTAACCAGGCGCATGTCGCTGTACAGCCTATAGAGTTCGTCATTAAATCTTCTCCTCCAGATGCCATCAACGCAAACAGGACCAAAAATCGCACGTAAAACTTTTCTCTCGAAAAGACTAAGGGCTTCCTCATCCGCCTTTGCTAACGTCCAAGATTCTGCGCCATATAGTAGGACGGGGATGATAAAGCTGTTATATAAAGCTAGTTTAGTCCTTCGAGAGAGGGCTTTATTACTCAATTGCCTCTTGAGCCCAAAGAAACAGCGGTTGGCAAGAGTGATTCTGGGTTTGATTTCGGTACTGGTGCTGTTGCCCTTATTTACCGCGGAGCCGAGGTAGACGCAGTCCTTGACTACCTCGAAGTTTATGCTGCCAAGTGTGACGCTCCGTCCTATATGTCGATGTTGTGTGTCCTTCCTTGATGACAGCATGTACTTCGTTTTGCCCTCATTTACCGCCAGACCCATTTTAGCCGCTTCCGCTTCAATGCCAGCAAACGCCTCATTGACGGTTCGCTGTGTTCGCCCAATCACGTCAATGTCATCAGCGTAAGCTAACAGTTGAACTGACTTCTGGAAGATCGTGCCTCTGGTGTTGACTTGTGAGTTACGCACGATCTTCTCGAGGATGATGTTAAAGAAGTCACATGACAGTGCGTCGTTGAAGGTCTCGGTGAGTTCGTTACCGACCTTGACGGAGCAGCGAGAGTTCTCCATCGTCATCCTACACAATCTGACGAATTTGGTAGGAATCCCAAAACTAGACATGGCACTGTATAGCTCGTCTCTATGCACACTGTCATATGCAGCCTCGAAATCGACGAATAGGTGGTGAGTGTCAATTTGCATTTCTTGGGTCTTTTCCAGGATCTGCCGTAATGTGAAGATCTGGTCTATTGTGGACTTCCCTGGTCTGAAACCACACTGATAGGGACCTATTAGGTCATGGACAAATGGTTTCAGACGCTCACACAATACGGCAGAGAGGATCTTGTATGCGATGTTCAGGAGACTAATCCCTCTGTAGTTGGTGCAGTCAAAGGGGTCTCCTTTCTTGTGGACCGGGCAAACGACGCTGAGATTCCACTCATCGGGCATGCTTTCCTCCGACCATATCTTACAGATGAGCTGGTGCATGTGCCCAACCAGGTCATCTCCAGCTGCTTTAAATAGTTCTGCGCACAGTCCGTCCGCTCCAGCAGCTTTGTTCGACTTTAGCTTGGATATTGCTATCTTCACCTCGTCTAAGTCGGGGGGACGGAATGCTTGTCTATCATCGTCCAAATTGAGTGGAACATTCTGCCTAACAGCGGGATTTGGGTCGTCATCGCCGTTTAGGAGTCTGCAGAAATGATCCTTCCAGATTCTCAGCACAGACTGCGACTCTACTACTAGTTGTCCATTTTGGTCCCGGCAGGCCTTGGTCCGAACCTTGTATCCAACGAAATGTTAAACAAGAATAAAGCTCGAGCTGATATTGTTTTGTTGTATGAAGACTCGGAGATTTTGGAGCCTTTAGAAGTTGCCAATATATTTAACACTTTTTTTCCAAAATAGGTTCTAATCAGAAAAATCCAAATGCTGATTCTGCGTATTTTACCGATAATACTATACAGGAATCAAACCTCCAACCACAAAGTTTTTTCTTTAAAGAATTTACACCCCTTGAAATACAAAAAATTATAAATTCTCTTAAGGCATCTAGTTCTTCATCGTCTGATAAAAAAATATTTCGTTTCAGATTTCAGACGTTCTATGTTTTATTTTTAACAATTGTGTGTTTAAAGGTGTTTTTCCGGACTGTCTCAAGACTGCAGTGGTAATACCTTTACATAAAAAGGATGACACCAGGGTATTAAATAACTATCGCCCTATTTCTCTCTTGTCAGTTTTTTCCAAAGTATTTGAAAAGGGTATAAAACGTAGAGTGTTAGCCTTTGTAGATAAGACCGACTTTTTTAGCGATCTTCAGTTTGGCTTTCGAAATGGTAGATCTACGGAAAGTGCTTTATTGAAACTGACTGGAGAAATATATTGTAGTTTGAATTCATCGTTAATCCCTGCTTGTTTCTTTATTGATATAACGAAGGCCTTTGATATGGTTAACCACAATATACTTCTAAAAAAATTGTTTTATGTGGGTTTTAGAGGTTTCATTCTTGAATGGTTAACTTCGTACTTGTTAAATCGTAAGCAAGTGGTAAAAATTAAAAATGTATTCAGTTCCGTGAGCGTATCTAACATTGGTGTTCCTCAAGGCTCTGTATTGGGTCCGATATATGTGAATTCGTTATTTATTCAGCCTTTAAATGGAAAAATTACAGCCTTCGCTGATGATACAGCAATTTCCTATGCAAGCAACAATTATCTAAGTTTACTATCAGACGTTAACTTTGATTTAGATATTTTGAGAAGATGGTTTAAGAAACATAACTTACTTATAAGCAATAAAACCAAGTTTATGATATTCAACATCAAGAGTTTAATATATAAAGATTTACCTATATACTACCACTTCCCTCATTGCCAACGTTTTTTCTTGACTCATTTAAATATGTCTGGTGTATCAACTTATAATGCAGATATAATCTGTAGTGAGGATTGTTTTAAAATAGAGTGTGTTGATAGTTTTAAATACTTAGGCATAATTTTGGACAGTAAATTATCTTGGACAGCACACACAAATTATCTTAATAATAATAATAATTGTTGGCGCTACAATCCAAAGGGGGACCAGGGCCTAGCTTGCTCATCAACTGTTCTCTCACGAGTAGAAGGGACCTACAGTTTTTTGCCGACTCCGAACGGCGAAATTTGAGAAGCTTTCTTAGACAGTTATTACTCTTTGAGTGTTGTCAGCAGCTCGAAAGAGGTGGTTCCGTGAAAAACTCGAAAAATTAATGTTGAGCTGGGAGTCAAACCTAGACCATTCGACGTGTGAGCGTCGCACTCTACCCACTACGCCACGGCGACCACCAACTTATCTTTAGCAATATTTAAATAAAATCATTAGACACATGTACCATCTTAGCCTCTACTGCAATTTTAAAATTTTAAAAATGGTCTATAATGGTCTTCTCGACTCAAAAATACAGTATGGAATATCATGTTGGGGTGGTGCCTATTATAATAAAATAGAACCACTGTTAGTTAAACAAAAACATGCATTAAGAATTATGACCAAAGTAAATCGTAGAACATCCAGTTTTGCAATTTTCAAATCCCTTAATATTCTCCCACTAAGACATCTATACTGCTATAAGGTTTTAAGAATATTTTTTGACAACTCCGGCTACTACCATGAAAGACTTAATCAAAGATACAAATTACGCATCAATTTCAAACACGTCGCCGCTATTCCAACTATACATAAGACTCATTTCTCACGTGTTTTTTATGTTACTGCCCCACGTTTATTTAATTTATTACCTCTGAACCCTAGGTGTGAGAGAAGGAAAAAAGTATTTTTGAATAATGTTAAAAATTGGCTCTTCTCTTTTAATCATAATGAAATAGATTCGTTTTTTTCTCCCATGCTATAAATCTTCTTTTGATATCTCTATATTTTTTATTTTTCTTTGTTATTTTAATTTTCTACTACTCCATTTATCTCTGAATTATTATTGTATTTTTTTTCCCCATCAATAATTTTGTATGAGTTGTTAATAAATTGATAGGTACTATCGCCACTTGTCTTTGACAATAGATAGTATGAAACTATTCCTTGCAAATCACACAAAGTATAGAATCATTTTGTAAATTAATCAAAATTATATGAAATTGGATCAAATGTTTATGTTGTTAATTTTGTAAAGGAATAAAAGAAATTATTATATATTATTATAATTATTATTTCTGAGAACTCTTCGAATTGTTCGAGGGTGAACTTCTGTTCCAGAGCTTTCTTTTATTTCTGATGCAATTTTGGAGGACAGTGTTTTGGGATCTTTCTTTATTATTAAAATAATCTTTCTCTCGTCTCTCGGTGTTATTTTGCACGGTCGGCCACTTCTGGGCTTACTTTTAAAATTTGACGAATTCGTGTACCGTTTTATAATTCTGTACACTGTAGCACATTTGCTTTTGACAATTTCACTACTTTTTTTACTGGTTCACCTTTTTCGTATAAACTTTGAATTATTATTCGTTCCTCAGGAGTGGTTTCTTTACCTCTTCGCGACATGATGTTTCCTTCAGTAAAGTTTGCTTTGAAGCTGGATAATTGTAATCAAAACATAACAGTAAATACTTGACATTATAAATGCACTTTGTCAAGCTTTGTTTGTTTATGTCGATTTTGGAATACTGTAGCTTAGTTAGAAATTAGAAATACTTTTGTCCATCAGTGTAAGATTAAATGGTTCACACTAAAAAAGCACAGTGGGCGAAGCAATCAACTTCATCTCCGTAACGTGAGGAAGAAGGAAGCGAAGGCAGTTTGATCAGCTGAAAAGACAATGGCCACTTTTCCACAACTTGGGATTTATGTTGCCTACATGGAGGAGGTCAATGTGGTAAAAAGTCAATTTTCAACATTCTCCCTTTCACCGATGGTAATGCTCATGATCTAACTTGCATCTCCTTCGTCTACACCAATAAGGCTATAAATTGCGTCCTCATTTACGAAATTTTCCAAATTTGGCTCTGCACAGCTTTCCCTTGTTTCCGAAAACGATGAACTCATTCAGCGATCAGTAATTGAAATTAAATGTGCGACAAACAGGCCTCCGTGCACCAGAGGTCTCCACTCCAGAGTTAACGATTTTGTTTTAATAAATGGCGCGCTCTAAAGGGTTTTTTGTAACCATAAAGTGCCGAGATTGAATCACAGCACGGGGTGATGGCATCGAGGAAGAGTGGGGAAGGAGGTACCGCTGGAAATTGGTTTTAAATGCCTGAGAAATGTACTGAAAGGGAGAAGTTGAGTTGAAAAAAGCATTCCATATACGTGTGGTGCGGCTGAAGAACGAGTCTCTAAACTTTACTGTACGTCCGAAGGTGCGACTAAGGGTGAAAGGGTGTGTATTTCTAGCGAGGCGAGTATTGCAGGTTAATTCTAGAAGGAAAAGAATGCAGCTGGCCAACTCACTAGAACATTTGTTGTTAAAATAGCGACAAAAGATTGATAAAGACGCAACATATCGTCGATGTTTAAGTTGCTGCTGAATTCTATCCAAAAGCTGCAGGAAGGTCTTAAAAGCTCCAGCGTTATACTAAGTTTTGGGCGGATATACGCCTTATATATTGTTGCTAGTGGCCGCGGTGGCGTAGCGGGTAGAGTGCGACACTAACAGGCCGAAGGTCCATGTTCGATTACCGGCTGAACACCTCGAATTTTTCACAAGACCACCTCTTTCGAGCTGCTGACAAAACTCAAACAGAAATAATTGTCTGCGAAATAGTTATCTTCGCCGTTCAGAGTCAGCAAAAAAAGTGTAGGTCCCGTCTACTCGTGAGAGAATAGTAGCGAGCACAGCACGAATAGTTGATGAGCAAGCTAGGCCCTGGTCCCTTGCGAACTGTCGCGCCATACAATATTATTAATTGTTAATGAAAATAGTACAGGCATCAGTTGTTGTCGTTCATAATTTTGGGGACCGTTTTTCAAGCTCTTGTGTGTGGGAAGGTTATAAACAAAATCAGTATTCGAAAGGAGCAAGACAACAGTCACTTTTTGAGCAGTTTGTCGAGTAAAGTTGTCTAAGTCCTTAATAATTTTGCTTTCCCCTGTTGACGCACTCTAAATAAACAACAATAAAATAGAATGATTAACTTGTTGTCGACAACACAAGCAACGGGATGCTGAGGTTAAAAAAATGCTTATTGTCTTTGAAAATATTCCTCGATTTTCGCCGTTCGGAGTCTACAATAAACTGTAAGACTGCATACAAAAGCACAGGTAACGTAACAAGAGTTGGTGAAGAATCTTAGTACTTGTCCTCGGCCATGTAGTCTGTAAGGGAAGGATAGGTGTTACAGTGAGAACGTACATATGTACATAACAGATCACTCAATAGGTCCCGCGACTTAAAGGGGGCGCCGCTTACAAATAATATGTGGCGGACAACCACACCAACGGTCCGGCCAACCAGTGCAGCTGAGCATACTAAACGGACTACGCAACGGCACACTCAGCAGCACATCGCAGTACGTGAACTAACCCAACGGCACATAACCGCGAGGATATCCTTCCACGCAAAATAACATCTGCGATCGCGGTCCGTACGTCGTTGGGTAAACAACCCAACGAACCCAACGGTGCCCGCGACGCACAAGAGGATATCCTTCGCATCCCACCAACGCCGAGGGATGCAACGTGGGCATGTGCCTACGGAGCAATAAAAGGAATGGGTTGGGTCACACAAAAGACACTCGCAATTAGAAAGTCACACGGATCATAACTTGCAGTGGGATAGTGACACTGATCAATACTTACATTGAAATCGCCGATGATAACTTATCTAAATAAAATATTGTATACATAAATCGACTCCTCGCTTTTTAATTAACTCCAAGTAGGACATACTTGTGGCAACGAGCTACAAATATTAATTAAATATAAATTTATTTTCTTTGTTAGTGGTGTCCCCTATATGTCCCTGGACTCTTTGGGTGATGTGTGATGCATATCAAGCACGCCTTGCAAATTATAAATACCAACTTTAGGCTTTTCTTTTTGCGGAGTGTACTTGGGTCTCAACCGGCTGGCACCTGGTCCAACTTCTCTTATATTTGTGTATAACCCAGACGGGTACTTCCTCTTCGACGTTTTTAAATGGCTAAGATCAAACATTTGTGGTCGCCGTGGCGTAGTGGGTAGAGTGCGACGCTCACACGCCGAAGGGTCTAGGTACGACTCCCAGTTCAACACCAATTTTTCTAATATTTCACGGCACCACCTCTTTCGAGCTGCTGACAACACTCAAAGATTAATAACTGTCTAAGAAAGCTTCTCAAATTTCGCCGTTCGGAGTCGGGAAAAAACTGTAGGTCCCTTCTACTCGTGAGAGAACAGTAGCGCGCACAACACGAGTGGCTGATGAGCAAGCCAGGCCCTGGTCCCCCTTTGGACTGTAGCGCCAACAATTATTATTATTAGGATCAAACGTTTATTTTGGGTTGGAGCTGCATTATACGACCGGTTTGCAAGTATCCGTTGATGCTTAACCAGGTATACCGGTATGAAGTGAGCGGCAAGATATATTAATAATTCTGGTAGTGTTTTATTTTCAAAAAGCCTGTATACCTAGCGTATTCGGTGTGTTTCACCATCCTAACGAGTTTGCCACTAAACGCTCTTTACATGTACTTTCCTTGTAAAAGTTCTAAGTGCAAGTGGTCTTGTTGAAGGCCACCTTACGGCGTTAGAGAGCAGAAGAACGGTGTTCAGTTACAGGGTTGTACAAAGCCAATTTATTTACTAGGCAGACGGCTACATCACTCAACCATCTTCTAAGCTCTCAGGTGATTAGAAACAATTATTCCAAGTTTCCATGCTTGATTTCGATACTCATACTGCTGCTCCTGTTTGCTACTGAGCTGAGGTGGACAAGATCCTTTCTGTATATTGTGACGAATTTGCTGTTCATTCGTCATCAAGTTCTCCTTCTAAGCGAACAAGCGTCTCAATAACGGCTCGCTCATCATCCAATCACGTGAATGTCGTTGGCAACAGACTTTATGAAGGTCATACCTCCGGCGTTGAGTTTTTGGTCACAAAAAATTTTGGAAAAAAATCATTTCAGGTCGTTGCCTTGTTAAAAAGTTTTTTATGGCCACGATCGACGAAACACCGTTAAATTTGAATTTAAAGCCCAAATGCAACACTACATAACACTGCTTGAGTTCGCAAACACGTGCCGGGTGCCGAGTTACTTCTTCGAGAGTTTTTTCTCCGGTTGTGTTGGGCAGAGTTGGCATGTAATGATTACAAATTAATTGAATTACTCACAACATGAATTTGTAATTGAAGTTTTTTCAATTACATATAAATGTAATTGTAATTGGAAACGATCCATTACATATTACATGTAATTATCATTTTTACTTGCTTTTCATTCAATTACATTGATGTAATTGAAGGAATATGTAATATTTGAAACTATTGTAGTGGGTAGAGTGCGACGCTCACACGCCGAAGGGTGTAGGTTCGATTCCCAGCTCGACACCAATTTTTTGAATTTTTCACGGCGCCACCTCTTTTGAGCTGCTGACAATACTCAAAGAGTCTAAAGTCGGCAAAAAACTGTAGGTCCCTTCTACTCGTGAGAGAACAGTAGCGCAACACGAGCAGTTGATGAGCAAGCTAGGCCCTGGTCCCCCCTTGGACTCTAGCGCCAACAATTATTATTATTATTATAATGATTACATTTATTTATAATCATTACGTATTAAATCAAATAAATAACAGAAAACATAAAATGCATGTATGTACAGCATGTATGTACAGTAACTCCCAAAATTGAGCATACACCTATCATTACTTCATATTCGTGCTGTTTTAAGGCCGACCACGTTTTTGTTTAATTTTTTTTGTATTCCATAGATCTTAATGGGGAATGTTTCGAAAAACAATAAAGCTATTTTCGATGATTAATATTTGTTTTTGATCTCTAATCCCGAAATATAAAAGGCAACCCTTGTACCTCAAAAAAAATATCAAATCAAAGAGAAGGGACACGCTTTAAAATTTGCTGATTAATCTTAGCTCCCGCAAGCAAGGGGATTTTATTCTGGTTTGCCGGAATTAGAATTCATGTCACGTTTACAACAGTTCCCACAAAAGTCTTTTTTTTTAGTTTACAAAAGTGTAAAATGGAAACAAAAATTACGTTAGAGAGAATTAGAGACAAACGACTTTCGAATCTCTTAAAAGCCATCCCTCCCGGTACTCATTCATTTTTTTAGACTTACTTTTTATAATTCAAACAAGCGCATCCGTTGTTTTTTTTTTCATTGGCTCAAGTTAACAAAACGTCATTATCCTGTGCCTCATTGGCAGCTAGGCCCAGCTCACTGACGTATGTGCACAGGACAACATCTTGGCAGACACCGTTTTTATTTACAAATCCTCACTGAATTGAACACCAAACCACTCCACCCAACTTCAATCCGATGTTCAGATGATTGTGTTTATTCGTAAAACAAGACACAGGACATGAAGAGCAACAGAACATACCCTGCCTGTCGGTACACTCTAAAGTCGACTTCAAAACGTGAATTCGGATTTCAACCAAAACGTGCATGTAACAGCCACATTTTTACTTCTAAATGGAAGAGTCATTCTTCTCCATTCGTTATCCGTCTTCTGATTCAAATCACATTTCTAGACACCTCACTATGGTCATCATTTAAGGGCACCTCCCTCCACCTATCAATTAGCATCCACCCGTGCCCTAATCGACGCCAATCAACAACGAAACAAATCCACGAGGCATCCGTTTGCATTTACCCGACGCCATCAGCCATCTACAGTGGCCGTCGAACAGTTGGTCACCCTTCGAGTTGCAGTGAAGCAAAGTGACAGCTAATCCACCCTTTGGTCAGTCGAACGTCTAGTCAACTTCCGGTTTCCGGTTTTTGCACACAATTAGCAAGGCCTTTGTCGTTCGGCGAATGCGAAGAGGGTGACCAAGTTGAGTCGAAAACAAAACAAAAATGTATAAAACCAACAAAAGAACACAACTTTCGAAGGACGCAACTGATTGTGGGACAGGGTTGGCGCTTATACACGTGTCATGGATTTGAAGGGTTACTTTTGGAGAACCCTTCGTTTCGATGTCCTGTCAGGTCTTGCATGGAGAATCGGCAGCGGGAACTAGCCACGAACATCTTCTAATGGGAATGAGCAAAGTGATTCAACAGAAAAGGGTGACCTTTGCACAGGGTGTCGCTTCTTGAAAGGGATGTCGCCCTTCATATGATGTGAAAGGTCAACGAGGAGGTGGGATAAGTGAGTTCTGCCATTTGCAGAAGCATTTGCGTTCAGATGTTGCGTCTGGAGTCTGTGTCGGAATCTCTTCATCCAGTGTTGTCTGTGAACACCGAAAATGGCAGGCTTTCAGCTTGGGAAATTGGAAAAGGAACGGGTGCTCAAGTTGGTCCGACAATCCGAAAATAATTTATAGCCACTTCGCGAGGTGTTTCTTCCTGCGGTAGCTTCGTGGTGACTGTGTGAATCCGCCCTCATGAAATGGTTGTTCCTCTTTCTGTCTCAGTTCAGGGGGTTTTGTGGAGAATTTTACTCGGATTTAGTGTGAAATTGCACCTCAACGGCGCGCTGTGATCCAATGGTCGGAAGAGCTTTCTGAAACGCCTCGACTGTGGATTGGTATCTCTTTCGATGTAACAGTTTGGAACTTTGTCCGTTAAAAAATTGGCTGCTTTTCGGTCTGCCGATGAAAATGTTCTACAGAGAGTAAAAGAAATGATATTCAGAAGGCGCAGGTATTGAGGTAGGTAGGCTCCCACCACATCAGCCCCAAACAGCCGCCACCAGATTGAAGAAGAGGCGGGACATAGACAAAGAAAGTGCTCTGAAATTTCTTCACCTTCTCCATAGACGTGCCAAAAGGAGAATTGTCCTGGTTGTACGCCGGCAAGTAGTCTGCATTCTTTTCTGTCTATAACAGAAAAGCCGCCGACTTCTTGCTGACGTTCGGTAGGATGCACTTGGTACAGGCTGACCAAATGCAGGGTACCGAACTGGAGAGTCATGGCATCTATGATTGCGCTGTTGGGAGGGCTAACCATCAACATCAGCTCTAGCCAAGGATGCGGTTATTCCTGAGGTGGGTTTGGACCCTACGAGTGCCTCTTTTAAACCTTGTAAATCGAAAATCTCGTTTTCCAAGATCCCGTGATGTCTCTGGTAGTCTTAGTGAATTCAATCTTTTTCTTCTTCTTGTAGCGCTGCAGGCCGAGGTGGACCTGGGCCTTAAGTAACATGCCTCTCCAGCCAGCACGATCTTTTGGCAGCTGCCTCCAGTTGCGCACCCAAAGTTGGTTGAGGTCCTTCTCCACTTGTGTGCGCCACCTTTGACTACGCCGTCCTCTGTTGCGTTGTCCCAATGGCTCGGTTTCAAAAACTTTTCTGGCCGGGGCAGCCGTGTTCATACGCTTCACACGGGCTAACCAAGCGAATTCAGCATGCCGTTCAAATTAGGGGGAGACTTGAATATCTGGATTATCTTGAAAGTGTTTACAGGTTAACTAACTCCCCACCTCCTGTTGATCTATGCCGCTTATTTCCGTCGGATTTTAAAATACCGCAAAACCGTGTAATCACCTCTTGACAGGCATATGGCATCGGCAGCACGTTTCCATAGATGATCCGATAAAAAAGTATCCCCAATAAAAGGAGACAAACCCTTTTCGCACTAAAGAGTCCGGCCCTAGGCTCTTCTTGATTAAATGTTTTTGGTGCAGTTGGTCTCTGATTTCAGTTGGAATTGTTTTATAGCAGCGCCTCTGCTCTAAGTACTCAAAGTGTGCTTACTAGGCTTTAAGTGGATTGTAGTAAGCAATGAATGAATGACGTGGCCGCCGTAGCGTAGTGGGTAGAGTGCGATGCTCACACGCCGAAGGGCCTAGGTTCGATTCCCGGCTGAACACCTCGAATTTTTCACGGCACCACCTCTTTCGAGCTGATGACAACAATCAAAGAGTTAAGAGTTAAATTAAGTTAAGTTCATAAGTCTAAGAAAGCTTCTCAAACTTCGCCGTTCGGAGTCGGCAAAAAACCGTAGGTTCCTTCTACTTGTGAGAGAACAGTAGCGCGCACAACACGAGTAGTTGATGAGCAAGCTAGGCCCTGGTCCCTTGCGGACTGTCGCGCCAACAATTGTTATTAGTAAGCAATGAACTGTAAGTCTCCTAACTCGTGAAGGAAAGTGCAAATTCATCAGGAGCAGTGGCTCAAGAAGCCAGGACCTTATTCCTTGTGTGACATCTTTTGCTGAACATTGCATTTCTCAATAGTGAGTTGGCAAAACTAAACTAAGAAACGAAAACCATTTCCTTCGAATGCTTCAAACGTTCAACGGTCAAATTTGTACGTCCTCATTGCCCTCATTGGAAGCCACTTTAGGAAGAGTCAAAGGACACAGCGCAAGTAACAAAGTCGCCTTACGACTATTGCGGTTGCGAAGAGAAGAAGAGACTTTCTCGATTCTGGAATAAATATTTGATGTTCGGCATGACGGACGGGTGCCTGCAAAATGCAAGTAAGTCCTATTCACCAGCTGAAGAATTCTCAACTTTCAAGAAACAGCGAATCGCCAGTGATGGCGGTCTGCTGCCGTTCCCAGTTACAAGGATCATTTCGAACAACTCAATCCCTTGACATTTCACCCCTCATCATGTGACTGCGGCACGGCTAAAGCAGAATTTCCTGCTGTCCAAATCACACATTCCATACAGCCACCATTTTGTTATTTCCCAGGCAGACCATAAGACCATCTGCACCGCATGCAGTTTCGCCCTGCGACACGGTTGTTGCACTCTGAAATCCAAGATCTATGCAGTCTCAAATTCTGGATATGCTATGCACTTTGAAACACGATACACAACCCTTTTTATGCTCCAATCTGCACGATTTTATTACCTCTGGTGCCCCAGGAAAATGGTATCCTTCAAGAAGTGACGTATCGTGGATGCACTTTGCTGCATTCATCTGCATCCCTGCCCTGATGGTCAACCGTCGATCCGGTGCCGTCGGTCGCATTGCAGCGATGTGGGGATGCATGCCCTTCGAGATGCATTTTAAAAATGCATCGCTCACCGGCCTCTCCCTCCGCGTGCCCCGCTTGTGAAAAAGCCAACAATGCAACGGATTCGATTCTTTACAGCAGACCAGCAGGCCAGCAGCCATCAGCCATAAGCCAGCAGCCATCTTGTTAATCGCAGCAGGAGTGCATTCATTGATGGTGACGCAAAATGATGTCCTGCCAATGCACTTATGGGCTTACACTCTTTTTCCTTGCTGCATCTTTAGACAGAAACCCCAGCGTCATCTACGGCTATGGCTCCCCCGCTGGCGAGCGCTGTGCATGAGGGACGAAGACTGTCGCGTCGCTGTGGCCGTCGCCGGTGAGTGCTCAGTGCAGCAGAAAAGTGCATTTTCGCCATCGTCGTCATCGTCGCTGTCGGCATTGTCAGCAGGGAAAAAAACGACGAAAAAAAATTGGTTGTGCCATGGATTTGTTTTTGCTGTCCCGTCGTTGTTGTCATCGTTGTCGTCGTCATAGGCGTTGCAGTCGTTGTCGATATACATAATTTGCGAGTTTAGCTGGACGGATCCATCCTCGTGTGTGTGTGTGCGCAGGAGGAATACAAAAAACAGCACGCAGCGACAATGTTGAGGGTAATTTGATACCAACTGCATGCAGGATGTCATCAGCGTCGTTCTCGTTGTCGTCCTTTCTGCCATCGCATGTCTCTCTCGCTCGTTCATTCTCTCTCACTCTCTCTTCACTCTCGACTCAGCTTAAGGCTTTGTTTTTGGTTGCTTTCCATGATTTTCGGCAATGGCGGCGATTGCCGCTGTAGCCGACAAAAAGTGCATACGACCAGCATATTCGTGCTCTCTTTTTTTGTTGGCAGCCCGTCACTGGCTGTTGGCTGAAATGCACTTGAGGGTTTCTTATTGACAGATCAAATTTAATGCGCGCCACAGAGACGCAGCGCGTCTGTCAAGTT
Organism: Eristalinus aeneus; assembly: GCA_955652365.1. Classification (NCBI taxonomy): domain Eukaryota; kingdom Metazoa; phylum Arthropoda; class Insecta; order Diptera; family Syrphidae; genus Eristalinus; species Eristalinus aeneus. The sequence goes on along the minus strand of OY019134.1, from coordinate 47,335,004 downwards.
GCACCGGAGAAAGGAGCGAAGTGCAAATCTTCACCGGAATGCACAAAAACGCAGAACAAAGCGAGTTGCACGACGGGCGTGGTGTAGCGCAAAAGGCGCAGACGTCAGAAGTTATCCTAGCTTGTTAAGAGATTGCATATGACAGCACAAGGCCGCACAACACAGCCGCCACACAGAGTCAAGGAGGAGCATCATCATTCGTCACACGACGTTAATTAAAAGCAGTGACAGCGGAGGCAACGGAGACGGAGCTCAACGCATGCATCTTGACGACCGCCATCCGCCTCGTTTGTCGATTGTCGTCCGATTGTGGCGGGTTTTGCTGGGTCGAGTGCATTTCTTTCGCGCAGTTGCTGCCGTTGTCGTCGCTGTGACTCGTAATCGGTGCGTCGAGCCACCACGGTCTGCGTCATGTGCGGCAATATTTCGCCAATTAACTGAGTTGAGTAGCTGTGTGCAGTTTAGTCGGAGGGAAATCGATCCCACTGAGTGCGGCGGCGTAGCATGCACTGCTTGGCTGCGTGTAGACTTGTAATAGATGACCACTGTCACACAACGGGGTCACCAATGCGACACGATTGACGGTTTCCAAAGAAACGAGATGCCAAATGATCCGTGGCTCCATCTAGGCGGATGCAACTGCGGGTGTGTGCGAGTGGAACACGATCGATGTGTTGGAGACGACCACTCGCAAGTGACCCGGTTTCAATCAATTATCACCTGCCGGTGGAAGCAAGATCCATCTAATGTCTGAGTTTCGCGCCAAATCACTTGACCCGTGCTGCGTCATGCGCTTATTTCGCATGAGCGTACTATTCCGAACAGTGGTGATTTTTGTACATTCTCAATGTAAGCAGCTCCACAGTGAAGGGACATCTGCTTGAAGAGGGACCGCGGTGTACAGCTGAAAAGAAAAACCGATTCGAAAGTGTGGTGGGAAAAATTGTTGCAGTAGCACGTTTTACCGCTGGAGACATGCGCTCCATAATCGACTACCGATGTCCAAAACAGACGTGAACCGCAGCCACCCTCAGCCTCGGGATGGCATGCCGAAACCCTTGGTCTTCTATTGGTGATAACTTGAGGTTCCTTTAAGGACCAATGTCTTGTCTCCGAATTGAAACATTCAAAAAGATCCAACGCTCGTCACGATTCCATTACTGTTGTTAACCGACAAACCGAGAAAATGGCTAGGCATACATAAAAACCGTCTTGAGCTAAAACCAAAAGATGGTTCTCCTTGTACCCCAACCCAGTTGTCAACTACCAACCTGACCATGGATTGCCAAGTATCGCCACTCGCCGACAAGCAGCTTTCATTGAAGCGTTGCCCAAGTCTATACATTGATGGCTCTTGCCACAGACGAGGCGAACTCTGCCAAACTCCATCAACCCCGGCTGGCGTTTCGCAATTTCACTCCATCAAGCGTTGCACACGCCAAACAATGTTTCATCACTGTCAACGCAAAACGGAACGCCCGCGGCTGCCGTCACCATCAAACGAAAATTCTAATCATGCGCCGCCGCCGCCACCGCCACCGTCACCGTCGTTGCCGCTGTCTGTGTGTGATTGTGTGCAGCACGAGTTAATTTCTTTCATTTTTTGCTGAATGAAATGTGCTCGCGCACATGCTTGTCCCGCTGCCACCGCCGTCGCCACCGCTTGCCGCCGCAATTTCTGTGTTTTTTTTCGTTTTTCAATTAAAATAATTGCACCCCGGGCGCAAATTGGTTTTATGATAATTCCAGCGGGCACACACAGAACGTGTGCAATAGCTCCAATTGTTGCTCAATTAAAATACTCGCAGTCGCAGTATAGACGTCGGCAATTATCGACCGAAGTGGGGAGCGAACGCGCTGGCCAAAGGGTGGTGCGGGAGCGTTAAGGTGCACACGATGCATGTTTGGGTATTTTCCACAGCCCTGCGCTACGTGCTGCGGGCGCAAGAAAATTACAAAATTGCAAAATCCACTCGGTCGAGCCGGTCGGTGGGGGAGTGGGACTGTGTGTGTACGGGCCGCCTTCCGGAGAAACTTGTTGCTTTGCATGCTGCAGTGGAAACCTCTGAGAGGCTGGGGGCCACAGCGATATGTTAGCAATCTGTCTGGGAATGCATGCGTTCTGGGGGAAGACCGCTGCGTCCTCCTCTGTAGCCGCGGTCATTGTTATGAGCTGGCATCGACCCTAGCCCAGATTCCTGAACGACCGACAAACAAGACCATGCGCCCCGAGCCGGTAATTATGGCCGGACGGCGATTGATAATTGAAAACGCACTCCAGATAGCGAATTTACGCCGAAGCAATGTAAAGTCTGCATTTGCCGGTCTGTTTTGTGCTTATCGCTACCGTCGCCGGCCGATAACCGCGGCTGTCAGAAAAGCGCCGAAGTTAATTGGGAGAGGCACAGTTTGCTTGAGTTTCGCATTCAAACAGACGCGTGCGGTAGGGCCGGGGCCGGTGGTGGCAGCGGGAAGCCAGCACCAGCAGCCCTCATACTTGAGCATGTTAATTATTACTCGTATTTGCTATCTGTCTACGGTCTAATGATAGACACCGTCTCGGTGCCTGGTGTCGAGGTTGCCGATGCCGCCGCTGGTGACTGGTCGTATCTCGGCCGCCTAACAGTAGAGGCGAACCACCTGTCCTCGATGCAAGCGAGTGAGATGTCAACAGAATTATCGGCCATTGAATGCGGTCAGGCTCTCTGTTTAGCCGTGAAGTGCAACAACGCGCGCATAGCGTTGCAAATTCTCAAGAGGGTGCAAATTGAGGCTCTGGCGGTGTCTGACATCATTCGATAGTTGGCTGATGAAAGTACCGAGGCAAACGTCCCACGGCACCACTGACATCGCCGATGTGATAAGTGACTTTAAGTTGGAACCGTCGTCATCGCCGGTAGAGACTACTGCGGCCTAGTGCATTGCTGTAGTTTGGACTAGGGTTTGTTTGACATATGGGGGGTGGGTGCTGTGGCGGAGCGTGACGAATACTCCAGTTGCGGGGAAGCTTCTGATTTGCGATGTGTGACAAGCTCGGCTTGAAAAAGAGTCTCGACAAAGGCTTAGACAAGGGGTTGGACAAGAGCTTGGACAAGGGCTTGAACAAAGACTTGGACAAGGTCTTGCACAAGGTCTTGAACAATGGCTTGGACAAGGGCTTGGACAAGGGCTTGGACAATGGCATGGACAATGGTTTGGACAAAGGCTTGGACAAGGGCTTGGACAAGGGCTTGATTAAGGGCTTAGACGAGGGCTTGGACAATGTATTGGACAATGGTTTGGACAAAGGCTTGGACAAGGGCTTGGACAAGGGCTTGGACAAGGGCTCGGACAAGGGCTTGGACAAGGGCTCGGACAAAGGCTTGAACAAGGGCTCGGACAAGGGCTTGGACAAGGGCTTGGACAAGGGCTTGGACAAGGGCTTGAACAAGGTCTTGGACAAGGGCTTGGACAAGGGTTTGAACAAAGGCTTCGACAAGGGCTTGGACAAGGGCTTGAACAAAGGCTTGGACAAGGGCTTCGACAAGTGCTTGGAGGAGGCCTTGGACAAAGATTTGGACAAGGCCTTGGAAAAGGACTTAGACAAGGACTTGGACAAGGGCTTGAACAAGGGCTTGGAAAAGGGCTGGGACAAGGGCTTGGACAAGGGCTTGGACAAGAGCTTGGACAAGGGCTTGAACAAGGGCTTGGACAAGGGCTTGGACAAGGTCTTGGAGAAGGGCTTGGACAAGTTCTTGGCCAAGGGCTTCGACAAGTGCTTGGAGGAGGCCTTGGACAAAGATTTGGACAAGGCCTTGGAAAAGGACTTGGACAAGGACTTGGACAAGGGCTTGAACAAGGGCTTGGAAAAGGGCTGGGACAAGGGCTTGGACAAGGGCTTGGACAAGGGCTTGGACAAGGGCTTAGACAAGGGCTTGGACAAGGGCTTGGACAAGGGCTTGGACAAGGGCTTGGACAAGGGCTTGGACAAGGGCTTAGACAAGGGCTTGGACAAGGGCTTGGACAAGGGCTTGGACAAGGGCTTGGACATGGGCTTGGACAAGGGCTTGGACAAGGGCTTGGACAAGGGCTTGGACAAGGGCTTGGGCAAGGGCTTGGACAAGGGCTTGGACAAGGGCTTGGGCAAGGGCTTGGACATGGGCGTGGGCAAGGGCTTGGACATGGGCGTGGGTAAGGGCTTGAACAAGGGCTTGGACAAGGGCTTGGACAAGGGCTTGGACAAGGGCTTGGACAAGGGCTTGGACAAGGGCTTCGACAAGTGCTTGGAGGAGGCCTTGGACAAAGATTTGGACAAGGTCTTGGAAAAGGATTTGGACAAGGACTTGGACAAGGGCTTGAACAAGGGCTTGGAAAAGGGCTTGAAAAAGTTCTTGGACAAGGGCTTGGACAAGGGCTTGGACAAGGGCTTGGACAAGGGCTTGGACAAGGGCTTGGACAAGGGCTTGGACATGGGCTTGGACAAGTTCTTGGACAAGGGCTTGGACAAGGGCTTGGACAAGGACTTGGACAAGGGCTTGGACAAGGACTTGGACAAGGGCTTGGACAAGGGCTTGGACAAGGGCTTGGACAAGGGCTTGGACAAGGGCTTGGACAAGGGCTTGGACAAGGGCTTGGACAAGGGCTTGGACAAGGACTTGGACAAGGGCTTGGACAAGGGCTTGGACAAGGGCTTGGACAAGGGCTTGGACAAGGGCTTGGACAAGGGCTTGGACAAGGGCTTGGACAAGGGCTTGGACAAGGGCTTCGACAAGTGCTTGGAGGAGGCCTTGGACAAAGATTTGGACAAGGTCTTGGAAAAGGACTTGGACAAGGACTTGGACAGGGGCTTGAACAAGGGCTTGGAAAAGGGCTTGGAAAAGTTCTTGGACAAGGGCTTGGACAAGGGCTTGGACAAGGGCTTGGACAAGGGCTTCGACAAGGGCTTGGAAAAGGGCTTGGACAAGGGCTTGGACAAGAGTTTGTAGAAGAACTTGGAAAAGGGCTTGGACAAGGTCTCGGACAAGGGCTTCGACAAGGGCTTGGACAAGGGCTTGGACAAGTGCTTGGACAAAGGCTTGGGCAAGGGCTTGGACAAGGGCTTGGACAAGGGCTGGGACAAGGGCTTGGACAAGAGTTTGTAGAAGGCCTTGGACAAGGGCTTGGACAAGGTCTCGGACAAGGGCTTGGACAAGGGCTTGGACAAAGCCTTGAACAAGGGCTTGGACAAGGGCTTGGACAAGGGCTTGGACAATAGTTTGGACAAAGGCTTGGACAAGAATATGGACAAGGGGTTGTACAAGGGGTTGTACAAGGGGTTGGACAAGGGCTTGGACAAGGCCTTGGATAAGGGCTTAGAAAAGGGCGTGGACAATAATATGGACAAGGGGTTGAACTGGGGCTTACACAATAACATGAAGAAATGCTTAAAAAAAATTAGAACAAGAGTTTGTTAGGTCTGATGTTTGCTTAGTGTCTTCACTATCTTTTAGTAATGAGTTAAAATTTGACCTTACGTTTCTAGCGTCTGAAGCATTGGACGGCTGTGCAACTCCTTACAAATTGCATTCACAGTCCAGTGCCTAGGCTTTTAGAGTTCTTCCCCCAAAAGCAGCTATGTATGATAATTGAATCTGATTCCCCCTTTTCTCTAAGGACCCCTTCACCAGAAGACATACCAGACTTAAGCTTCTTCGATCCCCCATTAAATGTGCGCGCCAACATCGAACGAATATCAGACGTCTTATTACTTCCTGAACCGACCGGCAAGGCATCCGAGTCCCCAGACAATAACAATCAATAAATAACGACTTCCCGTCCGTGGCCGGCCTTGAAGCAAAATCAACTACAAAACCAGAACTGCGACTGCGACTAGAAGCAGCTGCACGACGACGTCTGGCTGCGTTTCAAGAACAAACGAAAAAAGGAACAGCGCCTAGACACACCAAAAAAAGGGAACCAGAGTCAATAAAAAAGAGCTAACCCACAGCCGGTTGGCGACCGTTCGATCGCATTGAGAACACTCGTGCGTCCGCCAGCCGCTGCGCTCTCGGAGCGCCTCATAATGTATCCTTTTTGTCTGCCTCAGCGGTTAATCCTTCTTTTTGCGTAAATCCACCTAAATCCTTCTTAATTTATTACACCTGCCCCGGACACTGGACAGAGCAGCGCTCCGTGTCGTCCCGTGCGTCGCGACGGCCGTCCGCCTGCTACACTGTAACGTATCTATTTTTGGCCTTCGACCGAGGAGCCTGTGTATTGGCAAAAAATAAACGTATAATCCGCATCCGCAATCTGGGATCCAAGGACAAACAGCCGCCGCAGCGTCATCATGACGTGGCGGCAGCGTCGACCGGCGAAAGAAGGGGTGCATGGCAAAAATGCATAAAATATCTTCTGCTGCCACAATCATCCGCATCATCAAACTGGCTGGCAGGCTGCAAGAACGTCCAAGCACAAGGGAACGACAGAAAAAAAGCGGAGATTTTCTGCGAGCTGCACTCTGTCCTCTACTCAGTCTCCGGTCTCTCCTCGGCTCGCCCTCTGATTGGAAGCCATCATCCTAAGGATCATCAACGTGCTGTTCCCCCGTAGTTGTTTTTTTTTTTGTCGATGTTCTTGTTGTGTTGTTGCTGCAACGTTCGTTGTCTGTTCCTGGGCCTGTTCAGTTCTTGGGCTTGGTTTTGTTTCTCTAAACTTTTTGCGCCTATGACGACGTAAGAGGGCCGAACATCGGCAGAGGGTTCTCCTATTCTCGAGCCGACAATGGGAAGAGATAGTCCCGCCAATAGACGTGTTTGTGCGTCCGACGCTGCTGGTAGCCGGCCGTCATCGGTGGTCGGCTGTGGTCGGCTGTTAGTTGCGGCTACAGCTGGGTAGAATTTGATGCAGTGCCGTAGTGTCCTCCTGCTGCTGCATCCAAGAGAAATTTATTAATGCCACCAAAAGAAACTGCAAGGGGGAATGATTGCAAGTACGATGCTGTAGCTTCCAAAGTCTGCTTGCAATGCGCGAGAGTGAGCGGCAGGAGGGACACAGAATTGAAAACAAGAAGAAAAGGCGACCACGGAGCTGGACGATGTTCGGTGTCCGCCTCGGCTCTTGGGAAAAATTAGAATGCATGCGCGCATCTTCGAGGAACAAAGGGATCTCTGATAGGACGCAGAAGGCGAGCTGCATTCGAGGAGGAGCCCTTCAGTTAATCTCATTCGATGCATCTTTTACTGCCCCTTATGCATGCATTCCTGAGTCTGTTTTTGTTTTTTGTTTTTTTGCAGCGTTCTCGTCTCCTTCGGTTTGACGATTTGCTCTTTTTGTTGGCTGTCCGTTTGCTGGCATCCACAACACGGCTCACTTCACGGATGGGCAACAAGTCAAAGATGTTGCTCGTCCCCCAGCTGCTGGACGCTCCCACTTCAGGCAGCGGTGCATATTTTTTGTTTGTCCATTTTTTGACTGATAATCACGATGAGGACCACGACGGCGACGACGATGGCGGTGATGATGAGATTGGAAGTACTGATGAGGGAGGGAGCAGGGAAGACTGGAATGAAGACGATGATGCGACTGAGGCAGATGATGATGATGAAGGCTATGGCACGGATTTGGTTTGCGGATGCAAGGCACACAGATGCGCAGCAGGAACAGAAACAGCAGCGGCAGCAGAAGCCCTGGCCTGCGACTATAATGAGTCCAGACAGATAGTGGTGAACAACAAACGCATTCAACGGCTGAGGAGAGCCCGTCGGGTGGAATGGAAACATTTGCTGAATCATGCACTAGGCTGTAGCAACAGATTGCAAATTGCATGCTTGCAGCAAAAGAGAGAATACGAAGTGAGGACAGAAATCACGGATGCAGAGTGCAACTGTACCGAGCTTGGAGGGGTCAGTCTGAAGTCAATTGACTGACGAGGTCGGGGAAAGTTGCCCTTAAGAAACTGGATTTGCAAGAAACGCACGACAGAGCTATAGTTTGGCAGCATTCTTCCTGCGATCTGAGAGGAGCCTCAGTTGAAGCGTGCCTTCGATGATACCAAGGTAGCGAGGGTCAGTGTAACTCCGGCAGAAGAAAGTGGCTTAAGGTTTTGCATCAGAAGCAGACCTTGTGGTTGTTACAAGAAGCGCTTCCGCTCGGTGACAATTCATCGGCAATTCGACAGACCTAACATTTCATGAACAAACGGTTTCAGACGATCACAGAATACGGCAGAGAGGATCTTGTAGGCGATGTTAAGAAAGCTGATCCCTCGATAATTGGCGCAGTGAAAGGCGTGTCCTTTCTTGTAGACCGGGCAAACGATGCTGAGATTCCACTCATCGGACATGCTTTCCTCCGACCATATCTCAAAGATGACCTGGTACATGTGCCTCACCAAGTTATCTCCAGCTGCTTTAAATAGTTCTGCGCACAGTCCGTCCGCTCCAGCAGCTCTGTTCGACTATAGATTCGATATTGCTACGGAATTCTTGTCTATTATCGTCCAAATTGAGTCGAACATTCTGCCTAACAGCGGAATTTGGGGCGTCATCGCCGATAAGGAGTCTGCAGGAAAAATCCTTCCAGATTTTCAGCACAGACTGCGACTCTACCACGAGTTGTCCATTTTGGTTCCGGCAGGCTTCGGGCCAAAACTTGTATCCTCTGGATAGTTGCTTTACCATTCGGTAAAACTTTCGGACTTCATTCCTGCCATATCACCTTTCCATTTACTCGACCGCGCGCTTCTCATGCTCCTTCTTTTTCCTTCTGAGAAGCCGGTGGTCTTCCCTTCTTCTCTGTTCGTAGAGCTCACGAATAGCCCTCGTTGTTCGATGCAGCGTCGCCTGATAGGTGTCTTGTTCAGCTGCGTGCACTTGCTTGCACTCGTCGTCAAACCATGGGTTCCTTCTGGGTGATGACGTGAAATCCAGCACATCAGTGGCAGCTTCTTTGATGATTTCTTGACAACGCTTTCAGTCTTCTTCTTTGCTTAGCGCAGGAAGCGTCGAACTCTGAGCGAGTTTCAGGTAGACTCGGTTGGCAAAGTTCCTAGAGATTTGTTGCGATTGTAGCTTCCAGACGTCAAACAGATTTGGCCTGTCTCGACTCCGTTGTTCTTTCGATATCCGGGTTCTTACCTTGGCTACAACAAGGTGATGATCCGAGTCAATGTTTGCAGCTCTGATTGTTAGTTCATCGGGAATACTGGAGGAGCGTCTGCCGTTGATTGGAACCTGGTCAATCTGGCTGACGGTGGATTGATCAGAAGATAACCAGGTCCCTTTGTGAATGTCCAGGTGTGGGAACCGCGTGCTTGCCACAGAGAGGTTCTGCCCCGAGGTGAAGTTTAGCAGCCTGAGTCCGTTTCCGGATGTGTTGTCGTGCTGGCTGTGTTTACCGATGACTCCAGCAAAAATGTCCTCCTTCCCCAGCTAAGCGTTGAAATCTCCTAGAACGATCTTGGTGTCGTAGCTGGGGCATTGATCGAATGTTCTTTCTAGGAGACCATAGAAAACATTATTGATGTTTTCATCCTTCTCCTCTGTCGGGGCGTTAGCGCAAACTAGAATGATGTTCCCGAATTTACCCTTGATGCGGATTGTCATCAGGCGTTCGCTGAGGGGGTGAGCCTTTTTTCTTAAGTCCGCCTCGAATAACAAATCCGCATCCTTCCTTCTATCTCTCGACAGTAACTCCATCTGGCTCCTCATTGGCTGCGTCTCTGGCAGACTTTCACAATTTTGCTTCATCAGTTAATCTTTCGTAAGTTTCATGTTCGGAAATGAGATAACGGGCCCTTCAATCAAAAAGATGCCCAAGTTCAGCTTTGAAGAAAAATCTTTTAAATAACTCTTTGCTGACAGCTTGATTAATGGATCCCTTTTCTCTGAATCTAAGATCTGTCCGCTGTGCATTCCTTTGGTGTTTGCCAGATAATTCTAAGTCAGACCTTTTTCTAAAAATTCCACTTCCAACTAGGTTCGGTTGCGTTATTTGGTTAAGTCCATGGAGGCACTTTTCTTATTTTGCAAATACTTCCATATTTTAATTAATAATAAGATAATAATAATTGTCGGAGAGACAGTCCACGGGGGACCAGGACCTAGCTAACTCATCATCTATTCGTGTTGTGCGCGCTACTGTGTTCTCACAAGAGGAATGGACCTACAATTTTTTGACGTCTCCGAACGGCAAAGTTGAGACAGTTATTACTTTTTGAGTGTTGTCAGTAGCTCGAAAGCTTTGGTGCCGTGAAAAATTCGAGACGTTCAGCCGGGAATCGAACCTAGGCCCTTCGGCGTGTGAGCATCGCACTCTACCCACTACGGAACGGCGCTCTTCTTTCAGTGCTTCATAAAAAGTGTTACAGAGATCGGATTTAGTTCAAATATGCCCCGTTTTATTCGATAATCTTTTTCCATCTAGACGGCGACTTCATAATAACCTCCTAGTAGAAGCCCACCTCCTTATTTGCGAAGAACTCGGACAGCCACTTTTCACAAGCCTCTTTTGAGTTCAACTTCACACCACCAAGGGCGCTCGCCATGGACAAGAACAGGTGGTAATCACTTGGCGCTATGTCCGGGCTATATGATGGATGCAATAAAACTTACCATCCGAGCTCCCGTAACATCTGATGAGTCATCGAAGAAGTGTGTGGTCTGTCGTTATCCTGGTGGAACAGTAAACCCTTCCTGTTGGCCAATTCTGGGCGCTTCTGGTCGATCGCCTGCTTCAAGCGGCCCAGTTGTTCGCAGTAGATGGTACAATTAAGCGTCTGGCTTTATGGGAGCAGCTTATAGTGGATGATTTCCATCCAATCCCACCAACCACACAGCAAAACCTTCCTGGCCGTCTATCCCGGCTTGGCCATTATTTGGGACGATTCACCGACCTTCAACCACGACCGTTTTCGCTTGATATTGTCGTATGTGACCCATTTTTCGTCGCCAGTCACCATCCGCTTCGAAAATGGGTCGAGTTCGTTCCGTTTCAGCAGCATAACGCGGGCGTTGATTCGGTCCAGAAGGGTTGTTTGCGTCAAATCATGCGGCACCCAAACATCAATCTTTTTCTTGTATTCAGCTTTCTGCAGATGTTTTAAAATGGTTTGATGACTAACTCCCATCTCCTGGTTGATGTCACGAGATGCCACATGACGGTCTTACTCGAGGATTTCCATGATTCGATCGGTATCCGTCGTCGCATGTCTTCCTCCGGCTGGCTTATCCATGGTGTCATTTTCATCGGCTCTGAATCGTCGAAACCATTCCTCCGCGATTCGAAGTGATAGACTACCATCCCCCAAAACACCATTTATCTCACGGAACGTTTCTCTAGCGGGTTTGCCTTTAACAAAGAAAAACTTTTAAAAAGCGCGAATTTCGGCGTTAGTAAACTTCATGTTTATACGTCTATGACTGTTGAACGCAATATCTAAACCAATCATGCATAATGTTGTTTTGTAGGTTATGTCAAGACCTTTCAAATGATGTATAGTATTGCCAGATATGAGCTGTAGCGCTTTGTATATGCCGGAAAATACAAAAGACAAAAAGGCGGAAAGGAGTTTTACAACCTTATATATAACTGCAGCTTTACCACGATACCGAGAATATATTGAAGGCCCCTCGCAGCTTGCTCTGGTTTTAGAAGTTGCTTAATAGGTTTAATTGTGGCCCGAGTGTGGTTGCCCATTGACGATATTTTCTGACACCATGGACGTTAAAAAATGACAAACATCTCTACAGAGGGTTGCTCACAGAGGCCCCAAGTCACTCATAAGACAGACATTTTACAAATATGTCATTGGGGTTCAGTTATCTCAAGAAGAACTCAATCGCGACCAATAATTTCAGTTTCACCACCAAAACAACTCAAAAAACATTCAAGTCTGTCCAAGGTAGGACAAAGTAGAATCTTCCAAAAGGTGTTGGCCACTTTGCTTACTCAAAAAACTGTCCTGCCCCTCCTTGCGCGACAAAATGTGCGGCCCTCGTTTGCATCCCATGTCGCTTCCATTTGTTCACTGAAACCTCTAATTGTTTACAGGCATGTTTCTTCCAGCAAGCCCCACCGTTTGCGCCTATCAGTGGCAATAAGCTCTCAATTAAACAAGTTGCTGTGTATCGCCTTCGGCCAACGCATGCCCATCACCAGTCGACCTCACCCCTGGGTCGGGCGTTTGGCGCGAAGCGCGCACGTCCAGCTTTATTACCCTCATCAGTTTGTGCCAAAAATAGCAGCCAACAATCGCACGTCTTTCAGACCCGCGCCGCTGCTGCGGCTACCGAATTGAATTCAAAATTGCAACCGAATTGCGAGCGGAGATCAGAAAAGAAAAACAATTGGGCAGCAAAGACACAAAGATCCAGCGAGACTCCAAAGAAACCGAGACGGCTCCGACGCGACGACGAGTGGCAAATGAGACAAACAAACTCCAGCAACAAGAACAATAACGAAATGTTTATGGCTTTTGTCTGGCTGCCAACATGAGTTAGCCGCGGTGCTTCTGGCGGTGCTCGCTATGCTGAGTGTGCTGGTGCAGCGTGCCGTCTGTGCTGTCCCGTCTGACACTTTTGCGCTGACGATGACACATTTAAAATGTGTGTCGTAAAAATTTGAATTTCTCGCTCCCGGTAAGTGCAGGCGGGCGTGCGATGGGCTTCGCGACCTCCGCGTCCTGCCCGCAGCCGACACCCGCCACGAATTTATGCTTCCTTGGGAATCACGTACGATTTGCGGAGAGTTCGTGACTAAATGCTTGTTGATGGCGCGCTGAATTCGGCACCGTCACCGCTGCGGTGCTGTGTCATGCTCATCACCATCGTCGCTGTCGTCGGCGGTTGGGGTGTGATGCGATGATGATGTGACTGTCTGGCTGAATTTGGAACACAAAGCCGATGGCCTTGCCTCGTCCAAAAAAAATTGATTTGTTTTGCTTGGACGTGCGCGTGTGTGTGTTTTTTGGCGAATCGGTTGTCATTTCGACTGACGATTGTTGGTGCCAAATGGAGTGTGAACTCATTTGGGATGCATCATTATCGGATCACTGTTGTGACTCGAGCTCTGTTTGCTGGTGGCTGGGGATGAGTAAGAGATCGAATCTTTCTACCATAAATCTAGTTTTGCAGTGTGGGTTGGTGGACGGTAGTGCTGCTGTCGTCGCAGTGGTTGTTGATTTTTTTGGTGGCGGCGCCGCCGTCAGTGCTGTGGATGTCAACGCAACTTCTGTAAAAGGTGCTAATGGCGTCGGGGGTTTTTCTGGGTTCATTTTGGAAATGTCTCATTTAATCAGATTCCAGTTTGGCTGACGGAAACGGGTTGTCGACTGTCTATTTGGCGCTCCCACAACTTCAATGTGATTGTGGTCGGTCAGCGGTCAATGATTGTATGTCTTAAGTGACCGTGGGATTATTATAAAAGTTATGCTCTCCAAGTTGAACTCCGATTTGGACTCCGATTAAGGCTCCAAGTTGTACTACGAGATGAGCTCCGATTTGGGCTCCAAGTTGGATTCCAAGTTGGGCTCCGAGATGCGCTCCGAGATGCGCTCCGAGATAGGCTCCAAGATTGGCTCCGAGATGGGCTCCGAGATGGGCTCAAAGCTGGCCACCGAGTTCAGCTCAGTGTTGGGCTCCAAGTTAGGCTACGAGTTGAACTCCGATTTAGGCACCAAATTGGGCTCCGATTAAGACTGCAAGTTGTGCTACTAGTTAAGCTCCGATTTGGCCTCCAAGTTGGGCTCCGATTGGGCTCCGATTTGGGCTTCGGCTTAATCTCCGATTTGGGCTCAAAGTTGACCTCCTAATTGGGCTCCAAGTTGGATTCCAATCTGGGCTCCAAGTTCGATTCCGAGTTGGGCTCCGAGATGGTCTCCGAGATAGGCTCCGAGATTGGCTCCGAGATGGGCTCCAAAATGGGCTCCGATTTGGGCTTCGATTTGGGCTTTGATTTGGACTTCGATTTGGGCTCCGATTCGGACTCTGATTTGGACTTCGAGTTGGGCTCCGAATTGGGTTCCCATTTGCACTTCGATTCGGGCTCCGATTTGGGCTGCGATTTGGGCTCAGATTTGGGCTTCGATTTGGGCTTCAATTTGGGCTTTGATTTGGACTTCGATTTGGGCGCCGATTTAGGCTTCGAGTTGGGCTCCTATTTGGGCTCCAAGTTGAACTCCGAATTGGGCTCCAAGTTGGGTTCCGAATGGGCTCCAATTTACGCTGTAAGTTATTCTACGAGTTGAACTCCGAATTGGCCTCCGATTTGGGCCCCGATTTCGGCTCCGATTTGGGTTTCGATTTGAGCTTCGATTTGGGCTCTGAGTTGGGCTTCGATTTGGGCTCCGATTTGGACTCCGATTTGGGTTCCCATTTGAGCTTCGATTTTGCTCCGATTTGGGCTCCGTTTTGCGCTCCGATTTTGGCTCCGATTCGGGCTCCGATTTGGGCTCCGATTTGGGCTCCGATTTGGGCTCCGATTTGGGCTGCGATTTGGACTCCTATTTGGACTCCGATTCGGGCACCAATTTGGCTCCAATTTGGGCTCCGAGATGGGCTCCGATTTGGTCTCCGACTTGGGCTACGATTTGGACTCCGTTTTGGGCTTCAAGTTAAGTTCCAAATTGGGCTGCAAGGTGGTTTCTGATTTTAGCTCCGATATGGGCCCCGATTTGGGCTCCGATTCAGACTCAGAATTGGACTTCAATATGGTCTTGTGTTGAGCTCCGATTTGGGCTCCGATGTTGGCTCCGATTTGGGCTCCGATTTCTACCCCGATTTGGGCCCCGATTTGGGCCCCGATTTAGGCCCCGATTTGGACCCTGATTTGTGCCCCGATTTGGGTTCTGATTTGGATTCCGAGTTAGGCTCCTATTTGAGCGACGATTTGGACTCCGATTTGGGCTTCAAGTTAAGCTCCAAATTGGGCTCCAAGTTTGGTTCTGATTTGGTCTCCTATTTGGGCTCCGATTTTGGCTCCGATTTGGGCTCCGATTTGGGCCCCGATTTGGGCTCTAAGTTGAGCTTGGATTTGGGCTCTAAGTTGAGCTTGGATTTGGAATATGATTTGGGCTCCGATTTGGGCTCCGATTAAGATTCCAAGTTTTGCTACGAGTTGAGCTCCGAATTGGGATTCAATGTGGTTTTATGTTGGGCCCCGAATTTGGGCTCCGATTTTGGCTCCGATTTGGGCTCCGATTTGGGCCCCGATTTGGGCTCTAAGTTGAGCTCCGATTTGGAATATGATTTGGGCTCCGATTTGGGCTCCGATTAAGATTCCAAGTTGTGCCACGAGTTGAGCTCCGAATTGGGATTCAATGTGGTTTTATGTTGGGCCCCGAATTTGGGCTCCGATTTTGGCTCCGAATTGGGCTCCAAGTCCGGATCTTTGTTTGATCCAAGTTCGGATCTTTGTTTGAACATTGAGTAAGTCGGGAAAAAAGGTACTGTGCTTGAATCTGCGCTAGGCTCATATTCCATCATGTCGGGTGTTCGTTCGCCCAACCAGATCTAGCTGTTAAAAGAATTTCGAGAGTCGTTAATCCGCCTTGCTTTGTGCGAGTTTCAATTCTTTTCTTGAATAACAACGTTGCTTTACGGTTTTGCGAATGGATTTTCCTTCATCTATCAAAGTGGGTGCAAAATATTTCTCCACAGCAGTATGTGAATCACGTCATCGCCCAACAGTCTGTATGAATTACGGCATATACCGCCTTATGTCTTTCTTCCCGCCTGGAAAGTTTCATCTGTTCTCTCTTCCGACAAAATACTTGACTTGGCACGTTTCCATCTACTCGATTGTGCTTCTCTTTCTTCTAATCCCCATCTCCACTTTCCTCTCCTTCTAGTAGGATTTGTGAACACTATAGCAGTCAAATGTAGGGTGGCAGCGCTTGGACTGCATGCAAGCGCTCCCATGCTATGGCAAATTCTTCCAAGTTCTTCTCTTGTCTGGCTCCGACATTAAACCCTGGTGTCTTGAATTGGCTTCGATGTTGTCTTCTTATCCCGATTCACACCTCGGCCACAGGAAGTTATTTGTCCGATTCATAATTGGACACATACAATAAAACCTTAATTTTTTTTTGGAAACAACGGAATTTCCCATTTTATGTAGTGGACCGGCAGCATCATCTGCGACAATCGAAACATTTTCCATCTCTTTGTTGCTGCTGAACCACTTATGAGATCTGATTTTAACACGTCTCCACTCTCTGACCGTATTACAAATTCGAACACAGCCCAAAAGTTAGAAAGTCGTCATTGCTGTCAGTGAGGTTTTACTCCTGTTCTTGTCATTTAAAATTATCTTCAAATAAAAGGCTTTGGATCTTCTTCTTGGCCGATTTCGTCCCTATGGATGCTTACAATTGTGTTACCCAAACGCAGCCTCAACAAGTGCTCCCATTCCAGTCAACCCCTTAATCATAGCACGGATTATTTTCCTCACTTCTGCTTGAAAGCTCGTTAAATTGTTTGATGTGCGATGTCAAATGCCCGCATACAATGTTGCCTCGTCTTTTTATGATGCTACTCCAACCCCACAACTGCTGAGGATAAAACCGTCTCGCTCACTAAATCACTCTCCAATGCAGCAGCATCAGCTCCCTCAGTTTACACAAATCTTATCCTCCTCTTACATTCATCATCTTCCTGGCCATCGCTGTGCGCTGCTGAGAAGATCAAAACCAAGTTCGCCTCTCGCGGCAACATTGTTGCCTATCATATTCCTACAATCTCTTCCATTCGTGTAATAAATTTGTCGCCTGGTAAGCGCTTCCCCCTCCCCGATGGGTGCACACCGCCACCATACTACTCTGTATCCCACAGCTGGTCGCAGTCATATCATCCCAGGATGTGATTTCTTCGCGCAAACTAAGGGCTCTTCTAACAAGACAACACCCATCACAGCTCCAACCAGCCACCTCGGTCAGCAGCATAAATCAAGTGGACGATCCAAGACCTTTATCAAAGAGGTTCAATACTCCTGCCAGGCCATCTGGGCGTTAAGCCGAGCCCATCACCACCCGCAATTTGTTTCGGAGTATTTTCGCGGTTCGCTCAACAAGCACAACAGCACAATGGAAAAGCACTTCTGTCTGCCGTTGTGACTCTCGTGCCGAGACTTCTTCCGCAGCCAACTCCAGACCAATCATACCACCCCATGCTGAGCGCCGGAACCAACCTGCATACACGAGGACGAGCGACGGCACTCAGGACGACGGTGATGATGATGACGACGATGATGACGACTAGCAACGACCGGCGACGACCACAGCGTTGAGGGCCCACTCCTCGAGTGTCTGACTTAATGCATCAATAATGTACGCTACGCATTTGCTATAATATAACAGAATTGTTGTTGTCCTCTGTGTGTGTGTGTGCGTACAGCAGACACCCTCCAGTCTGGAAGTTTTTGTGGCATGCTGACGTGGCGTGGCGCAAAATTAAATGGGTTAACCTTGAAAATAGTCCAGACGGTATTTTTAGACGAAAAATTCTTTACGGGCGATGACGAAGACAGGGCGACGTCGGTGACGGTGGCAAGAAGGAAGGCAAGCTTGTTCAGTCAATAAAATGAAGAAAGGACGAAGCAAAACAGACTAAACGGGGCGAAACCAGGCAGCACAAGGGGGCATGCAAAAGGGCGTTCGAAAGTACACGCACACAGCCACACTCAGTCAGGCTCATAAAGCCTCCTTGCATGCGTATTCAAACCGACAGTCCAAGGAGGGAGTCTGTTGCTTGGGCGTGTGTTGTGTGGCATTGTTTGATGGCATCGTGTGGGCTTTTGTTATTCTGGCACGATTAAATACAGTCGTGGTCGTAAGTAGTTGGACTGATTTGTTGTTTCGATTTATGATTTAATTGATTCCTTTTTTAATATTTCTATTCAAAATAGTTTTGGAGAGAAATTAGTGCCTGCATTAAGAATAATTAAATTTTGTGTGGCTCTGTTGAATTGGTTGCCATTTTGGTGGAAACTCCTTCTTTCCCATCATAAGAAACGTGGAAACATTTTCAAAGCCTCACTTGAACCTGAAATTTGTCCATCAAGAAAACTGCCGGCTGGTAATCAGTTACAGATAAGTCTGGGACAAAAGGTGAATACATAAGAAGATCCTAACCATGCATCTGGCGTTGTCTTCAAATCGCTTCCGTTGTCTGACTTTCCGTTCCGTTGGCAATAATCTCACTTCTTCTGGTAAAACCCATTATGGCTTAAAGTCTGGACCAGTTCGGGTTATAAAGGGGCTCCGAGTTCAGCTTCGAGTTGGGCTCCAAATTGGACTCCGATTTAGGCTTCGAGTTGGACTCCGAGTTGGACTCCAAATTGGGCTCCGAGTCGGCCTCCAAGTCGGGCTCCACATTAAGCTTTGAGTTGTTGTGCTCCGAGTTGGGTTCTAAGTTGGTGTTCGAGTTGGGCTCCGAGCTAAACTTCGATTTAGGCTCCAAATTGAGCTCCGAGTTAGGCTTCGAGTTGGGTTCCGAGCTGGTCTCCGAATCGGGCTCCGAGTTGCGTTTCGAGTTTTGCTCGGAGTTAGGGTTTGAGTTAGGCTTCAAGTTTAGCTTCGACTTGGACTCCAGGTTGGGCTCCAAGTCTGGCTTCGAGTTGGGTTCCGATTTGGGTTCCGAGTTGAGCTCCGAGCTAAGCTTGGAGTTGAGTTCCGGGTTGGGCTCCCAGTCGGGCTCCGAATTGCGCTCCGAGTTGGGTTCCGAGTTACGCTCCGAGTTGAGCTCCGAGCTAAGCTTGGAGTTGAGTTCCGAGATGGGCTCCAAGTAGGACTCCGAGTTATGTAAGCTTCGAGTTGGGTTCCGAATTGGGTTCCGAGTCAGGCTCCGAGTTAGGGTTTGAGTTGGGCTTCAAGTTCTTCTTCGACTTGGGCTCCAGGTTGGGCTCCAAGTCTGGCTTCGAGTTGGGTTCCGATTTGAGTTCCGAATTTTGCTTCGAGTTAGGGTTCGAGTTCGGCTTCGAGTTCAGCTTCGACTTGGCCTCCAAGTTGGGCTTCGAATTAAGCTTCGACTTGGGTTCCGAATTGGGCTCCGAATAAGGCTTTCGAGTTAGGGTTCGAATTGGGCTTCGAGTTCAGCTTCGATTTGGGCTCCAAGTTGGGCTCCGAGTTGGGCTCCAAGTTGGGCTCCAAATCGGGCTCCGAGTAATGCTTTGAGTTGGGTTCCGAGCTGGTCTCCGAATCGGGCTCCGAATTGTGTTCCGAGTTGGGCCCAGAGTTGGGTTCCCAGCTGAAGTTCGAGTTGGGCTCCGAGTTCAACTTCAAGTTTGGCTCCGAGTCGGGTCCCGAGTTAAGCTTCGAGTAGGGTTCCGAGTTCGTCTCCGAATCGGGCTTCAAGTTGCGTTCCGAGCTGGGCTCCGAATTGAAGGCTCCGAATTGAAGGCTCCGAGTTAGGTTTCGAGTTGGACTCCGAGTTGCGCACCAAGTTGGGCTTCAAGTCGGGATCCGAGTTGGGCTCTAAGTTGAACTCCGATTCCGGCTCCGATTTAGACTCCAAGTTGTGCTACGAGTTGAGCTTCGAATTGGGCTTCATGTTGGGCCTCGAGTTGGGCTCCAAGTTTGGATCCCTGTTTGATCCAAGATGAACGCTGAGTAAGTCTGGGAGAAAGGTACCGTGCTTGAACATGCGCTAGGCTCATGTTCCATCATGTAAGGTATTCGTTTGACCAACCAGTGTAGCTGTTTAAAGAATGTTGAGCGTCGTTCACCCGCCTCGGTTGACTTCCAATTCCTTTTTAGAACAACAACGTTGCTTCTGTTTTACGACTAAATTTCCTTATCGCCCAAAGTAGGTAAAAAAAACTGGTCGACGGCGGTATGTAAATCGCATCGCACGTGACCACGCTTTCCATCTAACTTCCCGTCCAGAGATTCTGTTCTACCTTTTGACAAAATAATTGATTTGGCATGTTTCAATCTTCTACAATGTGCTTCTCTTTCTACCAAACTCACTCTCCACCTTCCCCTTCTTCAAATTGAGCTTGCTGCAGTTACTCCTATTTCACGACGACTTCTTCCAAGTGCTTCAGTTATCCCTCTCTGACATTAAACCGCGTTGTCTTGAATTGACTTCCCGATTCATACCTCGGGTAGTGGGTACAAATTAATTCGGTCTATTTTGAAAAGATGACGCCACCTGCAAGTTACGGCTGATCCTGGAAGCGATTACTTTCTGATTGGAAAACTGAGACGTTTGTCAGCAGTAATATGTGTACATTAGTCTCTGTTTTAGACACTGAATGCTTGTAGAAGTTAAAGGCGAATCTGCTTTGACCCATACATCATGCAGACAGAGGGTTTAAAGGAAATATGTGTTTTTTGGATCCTGCAAAACGGACTTGCAATGAATGGGCTCCTCTAAAATTGGAACGGACTGACAAAAGACACGCTTCCGTACACATTTATTTTCAAAAACATCACTAGGTCATTTCTTTAGCCCACCACTGTCCTCAAACACAATTAATGCACTCTCATCCTTCCTCAAAGTGCATTATTCTCTGTTTCAGCAGACACAACAAAAATAATAAAAACAAAAACAAAAAAGAACTTCAGCAGACGAAACCAAAATTATCCTCCACGCCCTCCTCAAGGGATGTTCCACAAAGGCCTGACATTGAAATTGTCGAGCGACAAACTCACACACAAACACACACACACATGTCATGCTTGAGAAAGGAGACAATAATTTGGTAAATCGCTGAAACGTCCTTCATCGCAAAGAGACTTTCAGACACGCACACCTCAAACAACAAGCAACATTAGCAGCAACACTAAAAAGGACGAATTCGATTTTTTTTGCCACCCGTGCAGACATGAACTAAAATTGTTGCTGCTGGTGCTCTACGAGCACCTCTTAGGGCTTCCTAAGTTAACTAAACAGCTAAGGGTCGAAGTTGTGTAATCGAGGTGAATACAAGGACAACCGAAACCGTATCGAGAAAAGATACTTGTTTCATTGGCAGGAAGTAAGAACTTCTTCGCACGTCCTTCGAATTGTATCCCCCTCCACCAGCGCACCGCTCAGACAACCGTCTGGCAGAACAAACGCAAAAAAAAAAAAACGCAAACACGGATTCAGTACCCAGACTCGAATACAAGCGCAGAAGTGTACTGCCTCTTGTTTCGGTCGTATAACGTCTGCGTCCAAAGGACGTTCAATAAGGCAAAAAGGAAAACTGAAAAACTAGGGGATACCGTGCACACAGACGACGCGTCGTTTCAGGAGCGTGACGAAGAGTGATGTAATGAAATGGAATGAATGCAAATGCGGCAAGGGAGGCAAACACAAACGAGAACAAGGACTACAAACGCGATGGGCTATAGTGGCGGGAATCTTTCAGAATTTGAAGCACATTTCAGACAAAAAAATGGCCATCTCAAATTGGGCAAAGAGAAAATAGAAACGACACGAATAGGCCCGTCTAAAGAATCTACTGACTATGATACGGCACCTGTTAGCTCGTTAAGTGGACATTGAACGTTTGCATGTTGTTTGTCTCAGCTGCACAAGCACGCGTCTTTGAGATTATTGATTCAAGTGGAACTGAAGTTAAGGCGAACTTGCGCGTTGCATCTCTTTTGACGTTAGTCTCAGCTGCGATGAACACGTCCACTTTCACTGTAGTTTGTACTACGGCTCTGCATAAATAAGGACTGAAGTCGCATTTTGTCCCCGCCTCTACACAGGCAAGTTGTATTTAAGGACTTTCCCCAACACTTGCTTAAATCTTGAACTTCTAGCGATTCTAGTTGGAGAATGACTTGCATTGCCTCTGAATTTGAGACTCGTTTGCGATATCTATAAAAAGGATGAAGCCACTGCTTAGTTGGAGTTCCGTATGTGTCCCACCTTTGCCTGCACCATGGCGGGACAGAATTTTGGCACAAATGACGGAAGTCCTCGCTGTAACTCTTTCGAAACACATAGAAAATACAAACGTATCAACTTGGCAATATAATGTGCAGAATAAGAAGTCCCTTCAACAGAACTGAAAACAATTGAAAGCCTGTTTCAAGATAACCGAACAAGCCACAACGTATGAAACACTTTCCTAAAATGTGCTTCATTTCAACTCCCTAGCTACCAATTTATTACTCTCGCACAGTCTGTGATGTATCACCTCCATCATCGTGTGTAAGTCTAGAAGCCAAGGTAGACACTGCAATCGAGACGAAACCCGCCCGCCTGTCTGTCAAATAAATAACCGAAAAACAAACCAACCATTCATCCGTCCTAGTGACTAGCCAGAGAGAGAGTAAGAAATGCAGAGACAGAGGAAAAGAGATTGAGTGTAGGCCGATAATTTGTGCTTCTGATGGTCCCCTTATCTCGTCGAAGGATTCCACCCCGCCTTACCCGCCTCCCTGTCTGGTTCACATCTTGCGCTCTCTGAATTAACAAGCTTCTTCCACTTCAAATCAACTCTTCACTCTTTTCTCTGCCTTGCCTCTTCCTCCCTCTAGCCACCCGTCAAGCCCTTAGCGGCTGTTGCCGAAATGATACGTCCTTTATGCCAAATACACACACACACAAGCATTAGAGCAATGCGTGTCCGGCCCCGGCGAGACAACGACGTACGGGTGCGCATGCAAGCAAGTGAGCGCGTTTTTGTCTGGCTGATAAATTTTTGTGAAGGACACATTTTTTCCACACACTGGCACTGAATTGAATTAACTTTTCAAGGAAATTGTCTCGCATTATGAGCAGTCTACGACGGTGGCGGACCCGGCCTAGTCTGGGCAGTCGGGCCTGTTGCCGACGACATCAACGACGACGACGTGGATGTCGATGTGGATGGTGGTGACTGCGATGCTCAGTCATGGTAGTACACCTTTATGTGTGACGGAGTGCGCCATAATAGGTCATCCTGCGTTACGTGCCTTGTTTTTGTTTTCATTCTTTCCCCGTGTCGGTCAGACAGCGACGTGGCGGCGTGTAGCCTTTGTTGTTGGTTCACGTCCTAGTCGGAACAGTGGATTAACATCGCCGAATTCCTCTTCACGGATTTTTTTTTCGTTTTTTTTTCTCCCTCCGCAGGTTCTTGTGGGTCGTCTCTGTTAAGGGAGCTGTTTCGTTGACTAGACATCCATGGAGTGGTGTACGTGTGCGCGGAAGATTGATCCACAACAGACTGACTCCCTGTAGAGGGGCACAGTGCACTTTGCTTAGATGGATGAGTGGACTCTCGCTTGATGGCGTAGCGAGATAAAAAATACTGCCTGATGGGGCGGACAAGGTTGGTTTGTCGACGTAAAATGTTCACAATTGAATTACTTGGGATGGAAATTCAATAAAATTCGTTCACTTGGAAGTTCACACTTGGATACGGAATTTAGGGGGACGCACGGATCTTATAATGACAGGGATGTAGAATTTCCTTGAGAGGGCATGGGCATGATACACGAACTAGAAAATGAAAATGAAAATGAAAATGAAAATGAAAATGAAAATGAAAATGAAAATGAAAATGAAAATGAAAATGAAAATGAAAATGAAAATGAAAATGAAAATGAAAATGAAAATGAAAATGAAAATGAAAATGAAAATGAAAATGAAAATGAAAATGAAAATGAAAATGAAAATGAAAATGAAAATGAAAATGAAAATGAAAATGAAAATGAAAATGAAAATGAAAATGAAAATGAAAATGAAAATGAAAATGAAAATGAAAATGAAAATGAAAATGAAAATGAAAATGAAAATGAAAATGAAAATGAAAATGAAAATGAAAATGAAAATGAAAATGAAAATGAAAATGAAAATGAAAATGAAAATGAAAATGAAAATGAAAATGAAAATGAAAATGAAAATGAAAATGAAAATGAAAATGAAAATGAAAATGAAAATGAAAATGAAAATGAAAATGAAAATGAAAATGAAAATGAAAATGAAAATGAAAATGAAAATGAAAATGAAAATGAAAATGAAAATGAAAATGAAAATGAAAATGAAAATGAAAATGAAAATGAAAATGAAAATGAAAATGAAAATGAAAATGAAAATGAAAATGAAAATGAAAATGAAAATGAAAATGAAAATGAAAATGAAAATGAAAATGAAAATGAAAATGAAAATGAAAATGAAAATGAAAATGAAAATGAAAATGAAAATGAAAATGAAAATGAAAATGAAAATGAAAATGAAAATGAAAATGAAAATGAAAATGAAAATGAAAATGAAAATGAAAATGAAAATGAAAATGAAAATGAAAATGAAAATGAAAATGAAAATGAAAATGAAAATGAAAATGAAAATGAAAATGAAAATGAAAATGAAAATGAAAATGAAAATGAAAATGAAAATGAAAATGAAAATGAAAATGAAAATGAAAATGAAAATGAAAATGAAAATGAAAATGAAAATGAAAATGAAAATGAAAATGAAAATGAAAATGAAAATGAAAATGAAAATGAAAATGAAAATGAAAATGAAAATGAAAATGAAAATGAAAATGAAAATGAAAATGAAAATGAAAATGAAAATGAAAATGAAAATGAAAATGAAAATGAAAATGAAAATGAAAATGAAAATGAAAATGAAAATTAAAATGAAAATGAAAATGAAAATGAAAATGAAAAAGAAAATGAAAATGAAAATGAAAATGAAAATGAAAAAGAAAATGAAAATGAAAATGAAAATGAAAATGAAAATGAAAATGAAAATGAAAATGAAAATGAAAATGAAAATTAAAATTAAAATTAAAATTAAAATTAAAATTAAAATGAAAATGAAAATTAAAATTAAAATTAAAATTAAAATTAAAATGAAAATTAAAATGAAACTGAAACTGAAAATGAACATGATCATGAACATGAACATGAACGTGAACATGAACATGAACATGAACATGAACATGAACATGAACATGAACATGGAATTGAAAAATAATTGAACTTGACAATGGTCATGAAACACAATATGAAAATGATTACCATGTTGTATTCGAACATGAAGATTATTACGAACCTAAGCACAAACATGCACATGAAGATTAACGTACAAATGAAAATGAACATAATCATGATCATGATCATGAAGGCGAACAGAAAGGGGAACATGAATTTGAATATGAACACAAGCCACATGACCCTAAAAAAATATATCCCTGAATATTAAATGTTTCAAAGAAGGGTGCGTTTTCCATCCAAACCCTAACGAATTAAAAGAATAAGACAAATGAAGGCCTTGCCACCGGAGCCGGCCATGAAAGAGGAGATATGTAAGAGATTACACAGACCGGCCGCGTCTCACACTCAAAAGCTCGCACCAGACACCACTAAAATTGACTCCTCCCCCGATAAGCCTTCAACTGAATCTCCTCGCTGTCGTCGGTCGCCGTGTCCCGAGCCCTGCCCGCACTTTAATCCCACATAATTGGCGTTGGCGTTTGAGCGCAGACAGAGAAAGAAATAAAATAAAATGCGAAATCGATTTTATCCACTCCAAATGACAACTAGTCTCTGTCCCGCCATGTCGCCGTCTGACTGCCCATCGCCTGTCTGCACTATTCCAATCCGTTCAGCTTTGCCCCTTTGTCACTCCATCGTCCGTTACCCACACAAAATCATTACTGCCATGAGGCGGTCCAAGTAAGTTCAGTCTGACCCAAAATACTTTCACACGTTGCATCCGCTGTGGGCACACACACACACACTGCAGACGAGGGTGGTGTATGGAAGCTGAAAAACTGCATGCAACTGCGTCGCAGACAGACGGACAAAAAACAAAACGATTGTCCACTATCGCTGATGGTGAACAAAACCATCGGCTGTGCAGTCGTAAACGAGCACGATTGCCCACCCCCTTCGGCTAACGCCGACCAGCAACACAACAGTCCGGCAGTTCAGTAGCGCCAGCACCGGTGCCCGGCAGTAGCGCAGGAGAGATTGCAACTCGGAATTTATGTGCATATCCAATTGTGCACTCAGGACACACTCACAGGGTACACATGAGGCACTAAAAAGCAAACCAAAGCACCAACAACGGATGCCCATTACCATTTGCAAAATCGGTTGCTCCGAGAGAACGGAAAAAAGGTCTAACCGTGAGGGGGGGTGGAAGAAAAAACCCAACAAGGACACCGAAGCAAAAAACTTCACAGAGCCGGCCGGCAGCATGAGGGTTGTTTTTCCATATGGTCTGGACACTGCGGGACTGCCGCCGTAGTGTGCTGTAGGGCGCTCATTCAAATGACATTTAATGCTCTCCAAGTGTCCAGTGACCAAATGCCTGATGATGGTCCTGTGTCCTGCTGGCGGTGTCCAGACCAGGAACGAGCACTTTCCGAAAGTAATAAAGTAGCTGCAGCCGACACACTCGCAAGCCGTCCTCCCCTCCGGCGGCCTGTGGCAGCACACGACACCACTGACGTCGCCAACTGCACTCCAAGGGGCGACTGCTGATGTGTGTCCGAGTCTGAGTATTCAAATTGGAGTAGTGCGCCGAGGGACGCAACCCGAGACGCGGGAACGGACTGCAGAGTCTTAAAATGTCATATCCTTTGGTTTTATGATGGAATTGAATTGAAAATAAGTTCTCGGCGGCCACTGGCGCAACGGCGAGGTGAGGACGCCCTGCCCACGGTCAGTCGAACTCGCAAGGGTGTCGGAACGAACGAAATCAATTTATTACGGCATAGAGGGTATTATCGGGCTTATTGGACTTTAGCGTGGTCGCACACAGGCGGTGAGATAAGCGGGTTCATTTGCGCTTCCTGTAAGCGCAGCGGCGGTGGCAGCATAGCGACGTGGCGAAACGATTCGACGTCTGATGAAGGTTTTAAGGGAATAAATTGATGATCACAAATTTATTATTTTCCATTAGGCGTAGTTATGAATGCGGTAGACTGGGATGTTTGTTAGCGTGTGTGTGAAAGGACTTATCAGCCGAGTCGGACTAGCTTGGCTGGCGAATTTAATCCTGAAGCTAGAAGATAAGCTGCACGACTAAATAGATGTTGGGAAAGGCTATGTTTTTCTGCTCTGCAGCGTGGACGATTGAATTAGTTGAAAATGGCCGTCTGGCTGGACATGGAATGGTAAGACCGTGGTGGTTGCTCCAACGATTAAGCTTTGAATCGTCATCCAGCCAGCACTGATATGAGGTGGGATTTCCACTGGAGACGCAACTAAATTTGACTGGTACTTCGAAACACGCCAAATGAACCCTGATCCGAAGCAGTTTTGGTCGAAATGCGAATTTTGATAAAAAGGAGTATGCAACAAAATGTGATATGCATGTAACAGGTTCAAAAAATTGCTGTTCCGACAACGGTTTCGTGTTCACAAACGAAATGTCCATATCAAAATACGGACGCGTGTACCATGGCGTATGTAGAATTTATATGCTTGACATATATTTTTTGTATATTTTTTTTGTTGTTTTTTTTATTTTTTTTTTTTTTATTTATTTATTTTTTTTTTTTTATGTTAAACAATTTTGTTACTTTACGCACTAGCTTAAAAACAATGTCAGTTGGCCACAAGGAGAACTTTAAATTTAATGTAGTCTACTTTCACGCGTTGGCGGGAGTTGGTTTTGGTGCAACCAACAGTAGAAGTGTCGCTCTCTGGCGGACTGCGCCCTATCTCGGGCGGAGATCGCCCTACTGAACCGAAGAAGTTTCTCGTGGCTACGAGCGACGTCCGGTTCGTATTGGAGCCGCCTATCCACTGTTCGGCGTACGACATGGAAGATGATAGGACATCCGTTCGTGTTCTGAATCAGCCCTTTCGAGTCTAAGTAGAGAAACGCTTTAGGAGGTATGAATCCGTTCAGGCGCAACTTTTCATGGTACATGAAGTTGGGGTAAATGCCCCAAAGATCAGACTGTTGGAAAAAGTCATCGCTCGTGCAATGTGCCATCGAATCAGCTTAATAATGAAATTATCTATCCTAATTAGATTCGCCTCGTTATACAAAACCTCGTTGGGATAGAATTTCTTGTAATCGGATTCAGGTGTTCGATACAAACGAAGGCAGGCCCGGAGACATTGCCTCTCAAACACCCTCATCTTTTCCATCTGGGAAGGACTCAGATTGAACCATACTGGGCAACCGTACACCATGATTGGCCGTATGAGAGCCATGTAGCAGATTACCTTTACTCTGGTATCAAGTTGGCTGCTGTAAAACAACCAACTTGCCGCAGGAAAGGCTTTCTTAGCTTTTGTCAGAGCTGTATCTGCATGCTTATCGCAGTACAAGTACTGGTCCAACCAAATGCCAAGATATCTAACTACATTTTGCACAGTTAACGGCTGGCCCCGCGGGTCAAATATGCCGAACTTGCGCCAGTTTTTCTTCGCGTCCCTTGAGGCTCTGGATAGCGGAGTTCGAAAGAGGATAGTTTCGCACTTCCGGAAGTTGATTTTCAACTTCCAGTCGTCGCAAAATCGCTGAATTTCGTCAAAGTCATGCTGCAACAAGTTATTTATAACTTCAATTTTCGGGCCTGATCTGTACGCTTTGAGATCATCGGCGTGCGCGATTAAATGCGGCATGGAACCAATACGATCGCTAGTGAATATAGCGAAAGGGATCGGTGAACCAACGGCCCCTTGTTGCAAACCATTTTTTATGTGAAATACTGTGGTGGATGTAATGTTGCCATTTTTCACAACGAACTTCCTACCTGTAATCATATCATAGATAATATACAGCAGCGTTTAATCTATGCCTAGTCTGACTAACTTGAGGGAAAGGCCTTCTAACCAAACCGTGTCGAACGCCTTTCCCATGTCTATCAGGCAAGCACCTGTGCATTGGTTCTTGTTCTTGTTCCACTGAATGTCGGATACCAATTTGGACGCGGCGAATTTTTTTGTATTGTCTGTTACAGTCTCAGCCTGTCAAACACGTATGCAACGGCATTAACTGCATTGCAGTATGAAGTAGGACGCACTTAGAACAAACAAAGTTTTGAATACGAAATTTCAAGATTGGATAGCAGTTGTATGAAATATGATCTAAGCCGAGTGTTTATTGATGAGCACATCATTTCAACAAGTTAAGAATAATAAATGAGGGTACTAAATGAGGTTTGTTTTCAAAAGATGGCGCCACCTCCAATTAGTGGATAATATTGGAAATGATTTCCTACTTCATTGGAAAGGTTGGATATTTGTCAGTAACAATAAGTGTGTAACAGTGTCAGCATTTTAGATAACAACATTGTTTTTCGCCTTTTTGTAAATGCCCGGGTTTGTCGAAAATAAGCAGCATTTACCCGAACTTTTGATGTTTGTTTTTAATTGATAAAACAGTACAACTGAGGCCGATCAAATGTTTTTTTATGTTTATGGCGAGTCTGCTTCGGCCGCTTTAGAATGCAGAAAATTGTTTCGACACTTCAAAAGTGTTAAATTTAGCGGCGAAGACCATGAGCATCATGGTCAGTCTTAAATGCACGAAGAAGAGGAATTCGAGGCTCTACTG
Source organism: Eristalinus aeneus (assembly GCA_955652365.1). Taxonomy (NCBI): domain Eukaryota; kingdom Metazoa; phylum Arthropoda; class Insecta; order Diptera; family Syrphidae; genus Eristalinus; species Eristalinus aeneus. The sequence goes on along the minus strand of OY019134.1, from coordinate 47,305,599 downwards.
GAACAAGGCTCGTGCCAAGCGCAAAACAAGTTTCATTCGATTTGAGAAAAGCAAAATATTGGGTGAATTAACAGCTGAAACTGAGAACTGAAGAAAGGCGATTTTTCACCTCGGGACTGCTTGTTTGTTTTGCACTGGTTCCCGACTGAAGATGAAAAATGGGTACACTTCGATAACCCAAGAAGGAAAATTGAAAAGCTAACCAAACCAGTTTCCTCATAATCTACATCAACGCCAAAAAAAAACCACACTTTAAAGGTTTAGGTGCACATATTGGGACTAGACGGACCTGGTGTGGAGCTGCCAAAACCAGGCGAAACCAATGATGGGAAACATTACCAAATATAACAAACGCTCATGAAAATTGGAGACAGAAACGACCGAAAAGCACAATAAGGTGATTTTGAAACATGATCGGACCTGAAGCGATCTAAAGGGAAACGCTGAATTGGGAGGTCTTTCCTCTTCTTCTTCCGACTGCTGGTTTTCCGACGGATGCGAATCGCTGACTCGGTACTTTTGAAAGAATCGAAGAATGGCTCAATGGGCGGATCGCAACTGAACAGGGCTCATTTCTTAAGGATGGTATTCGAAAATGAACAGAGAAGTTAATAGGAATAGTCCAGGATACTCACGGATTGGGTGACTGATTATTTGCCGTCCTGTGTGAGCGTCTGAAGCCGTTTGTCTATGACTTGATAGGTACCTATCAATGTGGGATAGTCCACAATAGACCAGATCTTCACATTACGGCAGATCCTGGAAAAGGCCCAGGAAATGTAAATTGACACTCACCACCTATTCGTCGATTTCAAGGCTGCATATGACAGTGTGCATAGAGACGAGCTATACAGTGCCATGTCTAGTTTTGGCATTCCTACCAAACTCGTCAGATTGTGTAGGATGACGATGGAGAACTCTCGCTGCTCCGTCAAGGTCGGTACCGAACTCACCAAGACCTTCAATGTCAAAAAATGTTTTAGACAAGGCGACCCACTGTCATGTGACTTCTTCCGCATCTTCCACGAGAAGATCATGCGTAACTCACAAGTCAACACCAGAGGCATGATATTCCAGAAGTCAGTTCAATTGCTAGCTTACGCTGATGACATTGACATGATTGGACAAGCACAGCGAGCCACCAATGAAGCATATGCCGGCTATAAACGGAAGCGGCTAAGAAAGTTTGTCGGTTAACGAGAGCAAAACGAAGTATATGCTGTCATCAGGGAAGGACACGCAACATAGACGTCTCGGACAGAGCGTCACACTAGGCAGCAGAAACTTCGAGGTAGTCAAGGACTTCGTCTACCTCGGCTCCACGATAAATCGGGACACCAACATCAGTACCGAAATTGAACGCAGAATAACGCTTGGCAATCGCTGTTTCTTTGGACTCGAGAGGTAAGTGAGTCCTCTCTCGGAGGACTAACCTCGCTTTATATAACAGCTTGATCACCCCAGTCTTACTCTATGGCGCGGAAACCTGGACGTTACCAAAGGCGGATGAGGAAGCCCTTAGTCTTTTCTAGAGAAAAGGTTTGCATGCGATTTTTGGTTCTGTTTGCACTGATGGCATCTTGAGGAGAAGATTTAACGACCAACTCTATGGGCTGTACAGGGACATGCGCCTTGTCAAGCATCTTCAGATACAACACTTAAGATGGCTAGGTCCTATAGAGCGTCTTGGCACCACTGCTCCGGCCCGAAAAGTCTTATAATCTGAGCCATGGGGACAACCTGACTTTGGATGGCCTACGTAAAGGTGGCGCACACAAGTGGATAAGGACCTCAACCAACTTGGAGTGCGCAACTGGAGGCAGCTGGCGAGTGCTGGTGCTGGCTGGAGAGGGATTCTGGTTGAGGCCCAGTACCCAGACTGTAGTGGCACAAAAAGAAGATTGACTGTTGGAAGTGGTCTGTTACATGTTACATGAATCCTTTACCTGAAAGGCTTTCGGAACCCCCAAAAATCAGAACGAATACAGAAAACCCTTCACCTATAGAAGGCATTGGAATTTTCTCTGCTGAATAAGGTACGCGTGTTCGCAACACACACAATGATGGTGTTGTTTGTGCCAATTTGTTTGAACTTCTATATTGGCACCCTGACAGTCCGCGAAATGATGTATATTTTAAAAGTGGCTAATTTTGGAGCAAAAAACTGTAGATTCCTTCTACTCGTGAGAGAACAGTAGCGCGCACAACACGAGCAGTTGATGAGCAAGCTAGGCCCTGGTCCCCCTTTGGACTGTAGCGCCAACAATTATTATTATAAATTTGGAGTACGATCAGACCATAGCCAAAACTTTCGGTCAAACCTTGATTTAAAAGCATTTGTGTTTAAGTGATCCAATGCCGCCTATCTGTGCGCATCATCAGAACTTCACACTCACATTCTACATTTCTCTTCGATCAAGTGAGCTCTCGGAATCGCAACTTGCCGCATAGATCCCATGTGAACTGCATGATCACCTCCAGCCTCGGCCAACCCCTACCACCAATGACTGCAAAACAAAACAACTTTTGCACAATTTACCCTGGGTCTCCTGACTTACAAACTTAGAGGAGAAGCCAAGGTTTGCTTCGTTGCAACCGATCGCCTGCGTCATCACAGACCTCACTCAGACTGATAAGCCCGGTATCCGTAATTTCAACTTCGACTGTCACAAATTGGTTGTCATCTCTCAGACGGTTGGTCAACATTTCAAAACCTTCCCGGCCCCATAGCTTTACTTGGCTCGACTTGCGCAATGACCTCCAGACATCGGCAAACACGACTTTGTGTTTATTTGTCTGGCTTCGCTCTGTTAACCAGCGGCAGGCAAGCGGCTGCGCTATCAGGCACTTTGTAGAACACGTCTAGCCTTATCGGTCGGAAAGTTGCTGTGGTTTTTGTGTTTTGTGTGCAGCAAGTGATAATGTTGTTTGACATGTCTTGCTGTCTGCCGTCAGACACCGTCAGACAGCGATGCTGTCTGCGCAGCGAGTGTTGTTGGGTGCTTATCAGGACTGTCAGGCGGGTATAAATTGCTTGCGTGTGATGCCTTCCCGTTGGCAGAGTGCACCGTCATCATATGGCGCCTGGACACGTCATCGCATTGCAACAATGCGGCAGAGCCGGAAATGTGCAGAACTATCTTGAGTGGGACTATGAATCGTGTCGAATACGGCGTGAAGTAATGGAAGAACTTATCAGTGACCACGGTGAGGCATCGATTGGGATTTAATTAGCATCGCACCGCGCCACCGCCGGGCACAGTGGAATTGAAGGAAATTGAGTGTTTGCGGTGTCAGGGAATATTTCATCAGATCTCTGAATCAGAATTGGGTCAGTCACCCCTTCGGTCTCCGTGCATTCGTGCGATCGCGTTAAATGGTGAGATAAGTCAGAGTCACACGATTGACGGGCGTTTCGGGTGGAAAATTTTGCGGGGCATGATTCTATTGGGGAAGTTCCCACATTAGTAACCTCCGTGTGGTCACTTAGAAGTTGTCGGTTGAAGTCAGATCGAGTTGTGAAATTAGACGGATAATAATCAAACATGCATGGGTGTTTTAGTTGGAGTGGTGAGAAGAGCTTCATTTTACTTGACAGTGAAAGAACTGCTTTCCGCAGTGTAATGAGTGTCAAAATTAATCCAGCAATTACAACTTGAAGTCAAGAGCCTCAAAGAAGTACGATTTTCTTTTATCACTGACCATTTTTACAATTCCGCGAAACAAAATATTCTCGAAAGCAGAGCAATAATTTCAATTCTGTAGGGCCTTCTGATAATATAGAAATAATCTTAAAAATTGCAAGCTTTACTCACACATGAACGGTTTCGTTTTGGTTCTTTCTTCAACATGATTTGATACCAGAGCCTCATCTGAAAGTCATTATTCGGTTGCCATGCAACAATGTTTTAGACAAGACGACACATAAGTGGAGAAGAACCTCAACCAACTTGGAGTGCGCAACTGAAGGCAGCTGGCGAAAAATCGTGCTGGCTTAAGAGGCATGTTGGTTGAGGCCCAGGTCCACACCGGAATATAGCTCCACAACAATAAGAAGAAGATGCAACAATGTGATCCAGAATAAAGGTGTTTCTTAAGAGGTATACAACTTTGAAATAGAATAAATATAAGATCATTCTTTTATGCTTACACAATGTTGACTATTTCAAAAGACAGTGTTTTTAGCAATTTTTTTTAAAATATGAATTGTGGCATAAAGCCGCCACGGTCGGCTCTAATGTAGTCTTCACTTGAAATCCAATTGTAGACAACTTGTTTTTCTGTGAACGAATATTCACAAAAGTCAAGCGAAAGTAGTCCTTTAAGTGATCAATTGTTTTAGGCCCATCGGCGTAGACTTCTTCTTCTTGTGGCGCTACAGTCCGAGGTGGACCTGGGCCTTAAACAATATACCTCTCCAGCCAGCACGATCTTTCGCTAGCCGCCCACAGTTGCGCACTTCAAGTTGGTTGGGGGTACTCCCGTTGTGTGGGCCACCTTAGACTAGGCCGTTCTCCGTTGCGTTCCCCAATCTGCGAAGACAAGCAATTTCACGCGCACGATCTAGGACTTCGATTCAGGGGTCCGTAAAGTGAAACCTCAAACTTACCAACCGTTTCTTTGAACAAGTCAATTGTGGCACAAGCTGTGTGAAATGTTGTGCGGTCTATTTGAAATCTCAGCTCCTGCACATCAATGTTGTTCAGTTGATGAACGAATTAAGAATCATGACTCTACAGTGGTCACTATTGACTGTAATATTTTAGCCATTTCCGTTTTCAATAATGTACGAACCAAAATCTTTACCAATCCATAAAGCACCTCTAACAACCAGTATTTTTAAATGTCTCGTGTCTCAAATCATCTTTACTCTAAATACTGCAGTTTTGTTTATCGTCGAATACATTCACCCAAAAGGTGCTTCATTCTAAGCAATTGAAATGAAAATTGACATCAACGGCTATCTGGTTTTAAGCAGCGCTATTCAAGCTTCAGAACTGTTATATTAATTTTTAAACCACACTAAATTAGATCAGATAGCTGATAAATTGACAATTTTTTTCTAAGTAGTGGTAGTGGCGGGTGGGGTAGCTGCTCCCAACCAAGTGTTTTGATTGTATCCTGAACCGGTTTTGCTTTGTGTGCAGGTGCATTGTCATGGAGCAAAATTACCTTGCCGTGTCTTCTGGCCCATTTTGGTGGATCAATGCATGGTTCAAATTGATCATTTGTTGTCGGGAGCGATCAGTATTAATGGTTTCACCAGGTTTTAGTAGCTCGTAGTACAGCACACCTTTCTGGTCCCACCAAACACACAGCATTGTCTTCGTGCCAAATCGATCTTGTTTTGCAGTCAATGTTGATGGTTGTCCCAAAGAATCCGTTTAGGATTCTTAAAATAAATCCATTTTTCATCGCCAGTAACAATCCGATGCAAAACCGATTTTCTTTCGTGTCTTTGAAGCAAAATTTCACAAGTGTTTTTTCGGTTTTCCATCTATCTTCCATTCAATTCATGTGGCACCCATTTTAGACACTTTTGGATCTTTCCCACAGCTTTTAAACGGTCAGAAATTGTTTGTTGTGCAACATTTAACATTGCTGCCATTTGCTTTTGACTCAAAGTGTCATCTCTATTCAATATCGTTTGCAATTCGGCGTCTTCAAACTTTTTTGGTGGTCTTCCACGTTCTCCATTTCTTACATCAAAATCATTATTTCTGAACCGTTGAAACCATTTTTTGCATGTTGCTTTTGATAGAGCATGATCACCATATGCCTCGACAAGCATTCGATGCGACTCTGCAGCACTTTTCTTCAAATGAATACAAAAAATTAATGCTTTCCGGAAATCACCACTTTCTGGTACAAAATTCGACATTTTTAACACGATGAAAAGGTATGATGTTATCTGTTCAATGATTTGATGTATACTAAATACTTTTCACAGATGTCATAGCAAATAAACAAAAAAAAAATAAGGGCTCGTTCACAATAAATATTCCCTATAGAGACATTTGTATCCTGACGCCTATTTCATACATTAAGACCTGGCCTCTTATTTGTTGATGGTTGCCTGCGGACTTTTACACCGTCGCACAGTGGGGCAGAAATGGCCGTTTGATGGCGATAATTATAAGCCCTTTAGTTGAGTTAACCAAAACATATTTTTCTAAAGGATTTGGGTGTGCTGAATTCAAATCCGAAGTCAAAACAACTGTAACTGCTCAGGTTTCCGAAAGAACCGTTATAACATTTTAAAAATTGTACTTGTTTGGTAGTTTTTGCGAAGTGAGTGTTTGGATTTAGAAAATAAAGTAAACAATCATGGACTTATTATTTTTATTTATTCTGCAGTCATTCTGAAAGAAAATTTTATAATAAATTAACAGTTTATTTACTTTTTAAATTAAAATTTTGAAAGAACAGTATAACTTTACCTTGAGACAATTTACAAAGTCGGAAAATCTGGAAATAAAATGTTTTGTGTAGGTATCTGGGTTTTAAATAAAAGTAAAACATTTTATTTACATTTTCAAGCTTAAATTTACAAATTATTCTTAGTCCGAAAAGTAATCGCAGTCAATTTGAGGTTGTTTGTTTCCATCGGGTTGCAAGAACATACCAATAGCTTCAGTATCAAATGGAACTTTTTTTGCAGGCTTCCTTACTCTCTGGTTTGTAATAAATGGATCTGAAGATATTAACATTCTATTCATAATATCTGTAAGAGTGTCTTGTCTAGATGCTTTTCGACCAAAAATCTCTCTATTTGCATTTAAAAATCCTTATTGCTTGCTTCTAATGCTTCCTCACTTAATTCACCAATTGGTAACACACTCTGAGAAACTGTTTCATGCCCATGTATCAATATCTTGTGAACTGAAGTACTCATATAATACCAAGGATATAGCGATACAAACAATCTCGCAGTTTCAAGGCAATAATTTTAAAATTTGGCACATCTATATTAAATCCGCTGGATAAGCACCGCAAAATTATGTGAAATTTTTTTTATCAAATTTACGTCTATACCTGTTATTTCGCTTGATTTGATTGCGTTTTTAAAGAAGCGCCTGACCACATTTCCAGTGTTCGTATTGCCATATCCTGGCTTTGGTCGATCAGATGTGGGATTTGGTTTTACGTGATCACCTGCCTTAACGGCTTATATCACGGGGAACCTTTTTCCCAAGAGTCGTAAGTAACGCAAGACTAAACGCCTTAGTTACCCAAGTACCAAATTGGGATCATGCTTGAGTCGCAATCACCCCACCTTGGTTTGATGCGAAGCCTTTCTAAAACCTCTTCCGCTCTTTGGGTCGCAGCACCCGGTTGAGAATGCAACTCCACACTGAGAAGGGATAGTCCCCTAACCGACTTGCCTAGTTTTGCTTAAACAATGGGTTAGACAAGTCAGCACAGTAAACTTTCCTCGACTCTACCCGCGATGTTAGGTGGTAAACCACAGCCACCACGAAACTCCCACAAGGGGGCCTACCTCAATGGTCAGGCTGGAACCGAAGTTCCAGGGTCCCTGACCTCCCGTGGCACCAGAATATAGCCTCTGGTTAAGCTGTCACTACCAGTCAGGTTCCCTCAAGCCTGGGTCTGTTAGCCGCCATCCGGCCACAGATGGTCTTTCCTCCATCAGTGTTTCCGTTGTCACTATAAATAGTGATACGGATGTGATTTTGAATCATGTGATTCATAAATCCAGTCACATCATCTGGATTTGGTCAATCAACTTTCAATCCAAATTCCGTTTCGAAATCTTCTTGAATGCGAGACTTGTTTTGGATCATACAATCTTCTGAAGCTTTAGATGTACGCCATTATTTAACAGACAACTTATAAGCAACGTGGAGCAAACATTCTTATCAACGCGTGAAGAACGGATATTCCAAATGATAAAACTTCTGTTCTCAAAAATCCTAAATTTCTTCTTCTTCTTCTCTCGTGGCGCTACAGTCCGGGTTGGACCTAGGCCTCAACCAACATGCCTCTTCAGCCAGCACGATCTTTCAATAGCTGTCTCCAGTTGCGCACTCCAAGTTGGTTGAGGTCCTTCTCCACTTGTGTGCTCCACTTTAGTCTAGGTCGTCCTCTCTTGCGTTGTCCCAATGGCACGGATTCAAAGACTTTTCGGGCCGGAGCAGTGGTGTCCATACGCTCTTAATGGCCTAGCCATCTTAAGCGTTGTATCCGTAGACGCTTGACCAGGCGCATGTCGCTGTACAGCCCACAGAGCTCGTCGTTATATCTTCTCCTCCAGATGCCATCAACGAGAACAGGACCAAATCGCACGCAGAACTTTTCTCTCGAAGAGACTAAGGGCTTCCTCATCCGCCTTTGCTAACGTCCAAGATTCCGCGCCATAAAGTAGGACGGAGATGATCAAGCTGTTATATAAAGCCAGCTTAGTCCTTCGAGAGAGGGCTTTATTACTCAATTGAATCTTGAGCCCAAAGAAACGGCGATAGGCAAGAGTGATTCTGCGTTTGATTTCGGTACTGATGTTTTTGTCCCTAATTACCGCCGAGCCGAGGTAGACGAAGTCCTTGACTACCTCGAAGTTTCTGCTGCCTAGTGTGACGCTCCGTCCGAGACGTCGATGTTGTGTGTCCTTTCTTGACGACAGCATGTACTTAGTTTTGCCCTCCACCGCCAGACCCATTTTAGCCGCTTCCGCTTCAATGCCAGCAAACGCCTCATTGACGGCTCGCTGTGTTCGTCCAAATACGTCAATGTCATCAGCGTAAGCTAGCAATTGAACTGACTTCTGGAAGATCGTACTTCTGTTGTTGACTTGTGAGTTACGCACGATCTTCTCGAGGATGATGTTAAAGAAGTCACATGACAGTGCGTCGCCTTGTTTAAAAATGTCCTAAATTTACTATCCAAAAATATTTCAAAGAGCTACTGTCTTTCGCAAGAAAAAATTTGCATTTTGACACCTTGAATATAATAACAATAGTTCAACATTTTCGACACTTACACTTGCACTTGTACTTGCACTTGCACTTTTGAAATTGTATCTATAGTAATATGTGTAAAATAAGGTTTAAAGTAAAGAAATTTTAACTAGTGGTGTACGCTACGAGAAGGTTCTTCAGAATAACGTGCCGATATTATTTTGCGCAACTTAAAATAGGTTGCATTTCCGGTATTCGGATGTTTTTTCTATGACAAGATGCATTTTTATTATTATGTTGTTTATTACTTTTATGACTAATGTAATAAAGATGTTGTGCAATGAATATGAAGCGCCTACCTGACCATTGGAAGAAGTTATTAGCAAAATCAATAATGATGAGTTTATTCTAAACAAGGTTGTATATACACAAAAAATTAAAAAAAAAGTAGTTTAGGCAAACATCTTTGATTTTTGACTTCAATTTTCAGTAAAGAAATGATAAAATATAAAAAAAATTAAGTTCAAATTTAGCTCGATGTTTGCCTATTCAAAAAGTACCGTTATTTAAAAACAACTTTTAGGTTCTTGTAATCCGCCATATTGTTGGGCTAACGGTACTTTATAACCGAGTGAAAACTAGTTGTATTCAAAGAACATATTCTAGTTGATAAATTCAATCGAAAATATTTGTTACAAACACTTGGATTTTAATGTAGTAACTGAACAAAGTTGCGTCAAGTACTTTTGAATGAACGCAGCTTCCCTATTCTTACAGCTTTGATGCCAAACGCTGAGTGATTAAGCCACTTATTGGGAAAAAAAATTCCCAAACCATGTGACCCATATTATCAGCTAACCGGAAAGGTAACTTTTATTGAGGTCGGTTACGTTTTTAAAAATCGACTTCTCGCCGCTCCTGCCATAGAGCTGCCCCATAGTGCGTCGCCTGCATACATCGCTGACAGAAAATTGTAGATTATCTTTCCCTCAATACCATGTCCGTAGATTAATGATTTTGTGCTGTGTGCGGTTGACTTCCTGACTTTCTGACTTCATGACTAAGCAGAATACGTTTCTAATCGTCAATCTAGGCTGACTGTAATACCCCACCAATTCTCAACGGCGAATACTGGCACCGCCACCCATCGCAGATGCAACTGGTACCCGCGTCTCTAGATGGTCTCCCCTCTTGGCGGCTCTAAATGTCAATCGACTGGGCATTAAGGTTAAGGTGAATTCAGACGAACTTTGGCTACAACGCCGCAGCAACTGTCATATTGAGAGCGGCAGGGACCAAACCCGTCGCGGTGTGTCTGCATTTAAGCGGCGTTCCTGCTGCGCATTCATATGTCATGTACATAAATGGGTTAGGCCGTGGCTCGGGTGGAAGTGTGTCGATTCTCCCGATATGTAAACTGCGACTGCATCTGCCTCCGCCATCACAATCGTTGTTGATGCCACTTTCAAGGGCACTCCAGCCAGTGGCAATAAACTTGTAAACCTGTACACGTGTGCGTCTGCACTGCCTCTGCAACCGTTGTCATAAAACATTCCTCCGGCTTAAAACTTTCGACGTGAATCTTCGGCGCTGCAGACAGTTGCTTGTACCCTACATTAGAAACGAGGCGTCATCTTGCCCCCGAGGCGACCGTCAGTCCCACATACGAGGGACGACGCATCGCTTTCGCGGCTTCAACATTGTTTATATGCAAATATGTTGCAGCACCGTTATATAATTAGCCGCTGTCATCATCGCCGTTGACGTTGTTAAGGAAACTTTTATTGTTGTTCGTAGTTAATGAAAATTGCAATTTAATTGCGCGCACTGCAGCAGTGCTCAAGTTGCGGACGCCGGATGACGGGAACTGATGCGGACGGGGAAGAAACCAGCTGCGGAAGTTAACAGCATGTGTGTCGGCCGTAGTTACGACAACGACATGCTGGCGCATGAACATACATTGCCGCTGCCGTCATCGTTTCTGCAGCGGAGCAAATGTTGCCCGCATTAATTGAATTCGCTGTAGACGGCGCCGCTGCCGCCACCACCAGCAGTAACGCCACACCATCGACCGGCACAACCACCGTCATTATTGGCAGCAAACTCCGCGCTTGATGATAATGTGATAGGAAGGCTACTTGTAGTGCTGCTGCAGGGCACCATTCAGCAGCCATCCACCCAGCCGTGCAGCCAGCTAGCAGCGATATGCGATGTGTCGCAGTTGTTACCTCAGTACCCCGTTGGGCAGTTTCATTCGATTTGTCGCCGCCTCCCTGCTCTGTCTGCGGCACTGCTGTGCTGAACATGGAACATGATAAGTCCACGCATTGATGATGGCGAGGAGCGACAGTGGCGGCTCTGCCTTTTAGCGGATGTCTGCCATGGCATTTGTGTCTTCTCTGTCGTCATCGTAGATGCGACCGCCGCGCCGCCACCACCAGTTAAGCTGCTCTCGCCTCGTATGGCGCTACACGACTGTGCCCGTGTCGCACCTTGATTGCCTTCAGGGATTCAGCATGTTATGTCAAGGATGATCATCGTAATAATGGTAATGATAGGTTTTGTCTCCCGCAGAACAACTGCGGAAATGGGTCTATCATTGGCTGAGGACACTGAAGTGGCCATTAATTGATAGACGACGATTAGGGAGATTAGGGGCAGGCTGTGCTCGGCGATGTTGCTGCTATCCACGGCCGATGATAGGGTGATTTAATTATTCTGACACAAAGCAAGCGAGGATAAGTGCTTGGGCAAGGGTGGGGCAGTGTTATAGAAAAGCCGGCATTGTGGATATTGATAAGGTTGCATTTACGAGCTCACATTTCGAATTTAACGGTTTGAGGGTTTTATTTTAAGATAACGTTGCGATGAAGTTCACTTGACTGGTGGTTTGCTATTGGAGGAAATATGCAATTGAAGCCAGCGTTTCAAGTGGATACCGTAAGAGCGTTGGTTTTTTCTGTAAGAGAACTAACAGACGTTCTTCGAATACGGCTCGAAGGACCACAATGATGCTTAATGCAGTAAAATTTCTATTCAATTTGGAGTTTCTGAGGTCCTGCAGTTTGATTCAAGGTGTTTGGAAAATTGTTTCTGTTTTTTTTTTAGTTTACAGGGGAAGACAAGTTAAAGGATTCCCTTAAAAAACGCGAACACCATCCCTCAGGCTGGCCCAACTGTTCGACTTACAAAAATAAAAAAAACTGAATATCTATTTTAATACATTTATTTCCTATTTCGAGTATCACAGCCGATAGACTGCCTGCACTGCCTGCTTGGCTTTTCCTCATCGCCTTCCATGGTTCCCAGTCGCATGCTGACTGCTCCGTTGGCTGATCCTGGTGGATCATCTTTCTTCGCGTGGCTTGCTTGCTCGGCACCGCATGCAATTTCGCTGGAACGCATTCTCACGCCTTACCTGTGCAATCTACGGTCAAGGCTAGTGAATCGTATTACTGCAGGTCGTTACTACTCATGTGGTGCTAACTGACATCGTAATGTGTTTATGCAACTGGGCCATACAACAGGACTATCTTGGTTCTTCGAGGGCTTTACGAATATTCCACATCCAAAAATATTCCACATTAATAAACTTCTGAATGCTCCATTAACCTCTCCGCTATTTCAATATGCAGCCCCTATGCTCTTAGACGAAAAGTTAGATTCTGCATTTACCCTAGCAGAAATCAAAGTAGTAATAAGCAACTCAAAAACAAGTAAAGCACCTGGTAGCGCTACAGTCCGGGGTGGACCTGGGCCTCAACCAACATGCCTCTCCAGCCAGCACGATCTTTCGCCAGCTGTCTCCAGTTGCGCACTCCAAGTTGGTTGAGGTCCTTCTCCACTTGTGTGCGCCACTTCAGTCTAGGTCGTCCTCTGTTGCGTTGTCCCAATGGCTCGGATTCAAAGACTTTTCGGGCCGGAGCAGTGGTGTCCATACGCTCTACATGGCCTAGCCATCTTAAGCGTTGTATCCGTAGACGCTTAACCAGGCGCAAGCCAAGCTGCCAAGCTGTTTGCGGCATTGATTTACAACAGATTGCATGATTGGGTTCAAGAACATAACATCCTTAAAGAATTTCAAGCTGGATTTAGAAAAAGTTATTCTACAATCGACCCGATATTCTGCTTAAAAAACATTGCCGAAACATATAAGAGAAAGAAAAGAAAGTTGTACGCCTTTTTCGTAGATTTTCAAGCAGCGTTTGATTCAATACCACGTGAAGCACTCTTTTTCAAGCTTTCGAAAATCGGCGTATCAAGCAAAGTTATAAGAGCCTTGTATGAGAACAATACTGCACATGTATGGGATGGAGACTTAATTTCCGACGAGTTTGAAACTTCAGTGGGTGTTAAACAAGGCTGTACTCTAAGTGCACTACTCCTTATACTATACATCAATGATATAACAGATGATGTCAAAGGTGGAATAAGATTCAACGATGTATCCATTCCCGCGCTGATGTATGCTGATGATATCGTCTTTCTGTGTGACACTATCCAAGGTATGCAATTAATGATAGACAGGATTAACGATTTCTGTAAAAATTGGAATCTGACTGTAAACCTTGGTAAATCGAAAATGATGATATTCAGAAACGCAGGGTAACGCGTCTCATCTTTGAAAAAGTGGAAGTTGGACGGGGAAGAGATTGAGGTAGTATCCAGATACAAATACCTAGGTATCCTAATATCGGCCTCTTTAAATTTGAAACCACACTTTGAGGAAAAATTAGCTGTTGCTAAAAGAGCTATCTGTTCGATTTGAGAACGTTGCTTCAAAAATAAATATGTATTGAAAAGTGCAAAACAAACTTTATTCCAATCAAATGCAGCTTCAATAATGCTCTACGGAGCTCAGGTATGGGGTTACAAAGGCTATGATGGTGTGGAAAAATTCCTTCGCTACTTTTTGAAGAAGGTCTTTCGGCTACCGAAAAATACCCCCAAATATATGCTACATATTGAAACGGGAACTCCTCCGTTGCTCTTGTATACCATCAAAATGCACTTCAACTATATTTTAAGAATACAAAAGATCAGCGAATGCAGATTACCAAACGTAGTTTTAAGAACAAACGTGGCCGCCGTGGCGTAGTGGGTAGTGTGCGACGCTCACACGCCGAAGGGTCTAGGTTCGATTCCCAGCTCAACACCAATTTTTCGAATATTTCACGGCACCACCTCTTTCGAGCTGCTGACAACACTCAAAGAGTAATAACTGTCTAAGAAAGCTTCTCAAAATTTCGCCGTTCGGAGTCGGCAAAAAACTGTAGGTCCCTTCTACTCGTGAGAGAACAGTAGCACGCACAACACGAGTAATTGATGAGCAAGCTAGGCCCTGGTCCCCCTCTGGACTGTAGCGCCAACAATTATTATTATTATTTATTATTAATTAGAACAAACGGATACATTTGCGAGGAATGAAAAAAAACAGCTTCTGAATGCGGTCTAAATCTGTCTATTGAGGCGGACGAGCCTCCTCATCTTTTAAGAAAAAAATTTAACTCAGTTTTGGAGAATTTTAGTAGACACACATATGACAAATATGTCTAAGAAGCTGAATCTTCACCGTTTAGGAACTACTACAGCAAACTAAACCATTTTTTAAATGAAAAAACATACTTCCTTGACAGTCACTCAATCGAAAAAATAAGCACAATTTTTAAACTGAGAGGAGAACTCGTTCAGTTAAACTTTATCCCCCACAGACCAGATTTATCAATTCTTTGTACCCTATGTAACATGAGGAAGAGAGAAGACATCTTACATTTTATTGGTGTTTGTCCGATTCTAAAAAAAATTTCGACTAACAATTTTCGAAAAACTTGTTTTAGACGAATATGAAGTAACGTGCATCTTAAATGGAGAAAAGAGATGGAAGGCCTTATACGATTACTCATAAGCAGCACTTTGTTATAGAAAACGTATCATAGATGGAGATTTTTAATGTAAAACGTATGCATGTATTTTGTCAGCCTGGTAGACGGCCATAGGCCAAACCATAAATGACTTAGGTTAAACTTTACATTGTAAAACATTTATTGAAAATAAAAGTCAAACTAACTAACTAAAAAAAAAAAAACTAAACATCCAAACAAGGCGCGTGCTCCTTCACTTTATCCTTGAGGAAGAAGCATTGCTTTCGATTGTGTCGCCATCTTGAAGGACAAAGTCTTTCACTACTTCTAAGTCGGTGATTTGTCTAAGACGTCAGTGTCGATTCCATAGACAATGTGTGCTTTCTTCACCTTTCTCTAAGACCCTTTTTCCTCGATGCTCGTAAGCTTGCTACAGGCAGCTCCTTGTTTTTTTTTTATTGGAAGGATGTTAATATTATCGACATACATAAACGATCAATTGCACAGATTTGTGGGTAATAATAATTGTTGGCGCTACAGTCCAAAGGGCGACCACAACTACTCGTGTTGTGCGCTCTACTGGTCTTTCACGAGAAAAACGGGACCTACATTTTTTTGCCGACTCTGAACGGCGAGATTTGAGAAGCTTTCGTAGACAGGAATTACTCTTTGAGTGTTGTCAGCAGCTCGAAAGAGGTGGTGCCGTGAAAAATTCGAAAAATTGGTGTTGAGCTGGGAGTCGAACCTAGACCCTTCGTCGTGTGAGCGTCGCACTCTACTCACTACGCCACGATGACTGGGGATTTGTGGGTGATCACCCGGAAGTCCCCAGTATTCCCGAACAAGTTTCGCACGATAACCCAGAAAGACGTTAAAGAAATGGAATACCGAAAATTGAACTGAACTGTTTTATGTTAACTGTCTGTGCTGAGAATCTGGAAGGATCATTTCTGTAGACTCCTTAACTTCGATGGCGGCCCAAATCGCGCTGTTAGGCAGAATGTTCCACTCAATTTGGACGATGATAGATAACTTCGCCGTTCGGAGTCGGCGAAAAACTGTAGGTCCCTTCTACTCGTGAGAGAACAGTAGCGGGCACAACACGAGTAGTTCATGAGCAAACTAGGCCCTGGTCCCGCTATGGACTATCGCGCCAACAATTATTATCATTGTTAACTGAAGCTACAAGCTTCCCTTAACTTGCTGTCAAATTCCGTTCCGACAGAACATCGAGCCGACATCCGCCGCAGAATTCAAGATTCAGACCCCAGACATAATTGCAATCTGAGCAAACGCCCAGTGTGCATTCACATCTCACATCGCACAACATTGAGAATTCTTTGAAATTCAATAGATCACATTGGAGATCAAATTTGAATTGAAAAGTCATTACTCTACGTAGGCCATTCTAAGTTGAGGCATACGTCCGCACTTGACATTCCTTACCATCAAACCCGTTGACAACTCACCCCCCAATCGATTTAAGTCACTCATAAACACAGGTGTCTATAGCAAAGTATACGAACAATCTGTCTGGACAGACCGAGTCATCTCGACGCAGCCATCACCAGTCTCCACTGTCACAGTCTCACAATTCCAAGTACAGCGGCAAGTAAACGCCAGGAATTAGCTTGCTGTCGTGCAAATTTATTTATGACGATGCAAGCAACCGCAGACTAAGCCCAGACGTCACTGCACCACCCGTCCGCCCACCTCCACCTACAACAACGACAGACCGATCACTCACACCCGTTGTGCCTCTAAAAGCCATGAAATCAGAGCCCTGAACATTTCGGGTGCACACGCATCACTCTCAAACTCCTGTCCAGTAGAAACTCCTACTAACCGTCGCCGCAGCATCTCGTCTCGTCTTCATTCGAATTCCCGGTCTTCGTTTGACAGTGTCTGCGAGTCCTTGCATTTAATGAACGCCAGACAAGCAGAGGACGAGTGCAGTCGGCGGCGGCGGCATCTCCTCCTCTCAAGAAGCGTCTTTCCTGCTGTCTCGTTCTCGCAGCCTGTCTACCTTCAGTCTACGCGGCTCTTTTGATTGCCTTCCCTGTGTATACTTGTGGCGGAGTGGGTGTAAGGGCGGATGGGTTTCAGCTGGCGTGTATTTGAATTGCCATCCGACGGGGATAAAGTAAATTTCCCCCAAAAATACGACTACGAACAGACGACGATTATAATAAAAGCGAAATTTTCGTCCTTAACAGACGTCCTCCAAACAGAAAGTGAGAGTGCATGCAGTTACCAAAGGGTGGTTCGGCGGGAGAATGAGTGGGTTTTCAGTTGCCGCCAGACGTTTCGGATTGTTGTGAGGCCAGACGAAATGCCGACTGGCAGGTGGGGTATTAGCCGGCAGACAGACGGAAAAGCGGATGCGAATTCATGAATTCAGGACGTATAGTGCAGTGATGATGTGTGCAGCAACAGCCGCCGTTGTGGGGAAGGGTGGAGCTGTCGTTTCACTGTGGGTGTCGGTGGTATTTGGGATTTCGTCAGCAATAGGAGCATTTAACTGCTAATGCTGAAACACGGCTGTGAAGCTGGCTGAGGGAAGTGCATTCGTGCCGAGTGTGGGCGAATGGGTAAATCAGTCGCTTGTGGGGAAGATCGTTTGGTTTTCTGTGATTTGCAGAAGGACTTTGTTATGCTACCACTGGCGCCCAACATTGGAGTTTGACAATGAAGCGGGGGATACATTCTGCAATGGACAATTTTTGAATTCACATTCAAATAGGGGAATCGGTGCCTTGATTTCGATGTTCACCACCGAGTTGGTATTTTTCTTCATTTATTCCATTTCATTTACCATTGGCGCCCGAATGTGGACTTCATTGGTTCGAACTTCGTTTCACTTTCCACAGCCCATCTCGTCTTCGTGGAGATGAACTGAGAGTAGATCTCTAAAGGACATACTCAACAAAAGATTGCAGTTTAAGGAGCATTGTCCTAAAGATTCCTCTCCTCAACCTCCGGTCCAGACAAGATGAGTCTCTAAATTCGATGCTCAATTGTCCGCCTAGAAGCAAAGTGTCGTCGGGCGTCGCCCATCCTTGGCCGATTGCACTGTTAAAGGGTGTGGCAGCAGCAGTGCAGTAGAAATCCTTTTCTACAGCTGAGAAAATCCCTGAGGAAGCCTTAATCCAACCATTCAAGTCTGGTGGACCAGATACCAGCATTTGCCCGGGGGAATGAGGTCGCTCATATATGAAAGCACACACACGCCACTGACGGTCACACGAAATCAAACTTTGAAATCATCTAATCCCTCCCATTCATACTTGTCCAAGTGCCGTCAACATACCCGTCCAGTGTGATAACTAACGTCCATCCGACGCTGCATGCCACTTCATTTGTGCGAGTCTGTCTCCCCCCTGGTCAAAGAAGCAGCAAAGGCTTACCCCCAGACATTCGTCTCGTGTTCCCCTTTTTCTGTCGCATTAATGAACTGTTGCTGCTTCCCTGCAGCATCGGCCGCTGGACACACAAAGAGGACGATACACGTACACGAGATAAGCCAAAATACAGTCACGAGATGAATTCGGACGGGCAGTGGCGGGGGCAGTCGCGCGGCTATCGAAAGGAGCAACCGAGAGCGACGCGACACAACTGGTGGTTAGTCTGGAGTCCCGAGACGTGGAATGGGTCTCGCAACCACCACCTACGTCTGGGGCAGGTTGGAAAGTTTTTGTCGTCAACTGTGGTGGTGTTGTTGTTGGCGACGGCTTGGTTGCTTCTTTGTCTGTCGCATTCTGTTTTGGTCCCTTTCTCGTATTTGGCGCGTCATCTCTTGTGCGTCTCTTGCACGTCTCCTGCGATTAGGGAATTACCAAAGGTGTTGTGTGTTTTTGCAGCGCGTCAAGTTCGTCGTGCTTGTTGTTGTTTGTTGTAGGTTTCTTCGTTTGCATTTTTTTTTTGTTTTGCTTTGGTGCGCCCAGACGAGAGCCAGTCAGCCAAGTGCAGACAGAGGTTAGGCTCGTCGCAGCCAAATATTTTTCAAGGTCATGTATGAAAATGTCTTTTGTGGATTGTGTTTCACTGGAATTTAGACGGCGGCGGCGGTAGCGACGGCGCCCTGAACCAGCGATTTTGTTGTGTCTCCTGCGACGGTGGACATTTGTGGAGGGAATCAATAACAAAATATTTGAAGGCGGCCGAAGTCAGTCCAGGTGCCACCTCAGAAGGTACCCACTTCTTAGAAAACTAGAAACCTATAGTTTGTAGCCATTTAATTCGTGGACAAATTTGACGTTTACCTTCCTGCTTCAATTTCTTTTTCATTGCTGGTACTTAATTTCATTCCGCTTCTAAGGCGACTACGAAGTACAAAGTGTCGTCAAGAGAAGACACACAACTTTGACGTCTTGAGCAGAACGTCACACTAGACAGTAGGAGACTTCATCTACCTCGTCTTCGCGGTGAGTAGGGACAACAACGTACATAAGTACCAAAATCAATCGCTCTTCTTGCCATTCACTGTTCCTTTGGGCTTAAGAGGCAGTTGAGTAAAAGAGCTGTCTTTCGAAAGACCTGTTTTATGGAGGGGTACAAAACACGGATAAGGAAACCCCTTAGGATTTTCGAGAGAAAATTCTGCGTTCGATTTTTGGTACTGTTTCCGTTGATGGCATCTGGAGGAGAACTTTTGACGACGAACTCTATGGGCTGGAGAGCGACATGCGCTTGGACAAGCGAATACAACGCTTAAGATGGGTAGGTCATATAGCATATGAACACCACTGCTCCGACCAGAAAATTTTTCAAATTCGAGCCATCTGTACAATGTAACAGAGGACAGCCTAGGCTAAGGTGGCACACACAAGTGGAGAAGGATCACAACCCACTTGGATTGCGCAACTGGAGGCACCTGGCTGGTGATCATGCTGGCTGGAGAGGCATTCTGGTTGAGGCCTAGGTCTTCCCCGGACTGTGGCACCACACATATATTGATGCCATTGAGAAGATATTTTACAGCAATTATCACATTTCAGACAGACCATCGGCCTGGACTGGTCTCTTGGTTGTTGTACATCTGTCAAATCGCATGACCTTAGTTGCCATTTGAGGTTACGAAAGCGTGGAACTAGCGACCACGATAATGCTGATGGTGACGCGCATATCGTCCAAGTCATGATCTTTTATGGCTTGTAGCCCGTAAAACGCATTTGAAAACATGTCATGTGCCGTCTGCACAACCAACGACACTCCCGACCATTGGTCACAAAAACTCGCTCGGAACATTTTAAATCGCTTGTATAGTTTCTAAATTTATCATGTCAACATACCCACGGAGTAAGAGATGTTGGAGATGTAGGTAAGAGATACAGATATACCAGTTTCATACTGGCGTTTAAGCGTTTTTTTTTTTGAAAATAAAACACTAATTATTAGTGGAAAAGTAAAAACATTTTATTCAAAGTATTGGCCATTGTTTTCTACACATTTTGACCGCATTTCTGGCAATTTGTGAATACCACGCCAATAAAATTGTTCGTCATTTAAAGCAAACCAATCAGACACCCAATTTTCGACCTCCTCGTAGGAATCAAAGTTCTGCTCAGCCAATGCGTGTCTCGATGAAAACAAATGGTAGTCGGAAGGAGCCAATACGGCGGGTGGGGTAGCTGCCCCCAGCCAAGTGTTTTGATTGTATCCTGAACCGGTTTTGCTTTGTGTGCAGGTGCATTGTCATGGAGCAAAATTACCTTTCCGTGTCTTCTGGCCCATTCTGGTCGTTTCTCGATCAATGCATGGTTCAAATTGAACATTTGTTGTCTGTAGCGATCAGTATTAATGGTTTCACCAGGTCTTAGGAGCTCGTGGTACAGCACACCTTTCTGGTCCCACCAAACACACAGTATTGTATTGACGAATCGATCTGGTTTTGCAGTCGATGTTGATGGTTGTCCCAAGGACTCTGTTTAAGATTCTTAAAATAAATCCATTTTTCATCGCCACTAACAATCCGGTGCAAAACCGATTTTCTTTCGGTTTTGTCTTTGAAGCAAAATTTCAGAAGTGTTTTTTCGGTTTTCCATCTGTCTTTCATTCAATTCATGTGGCACCCATTTGATCTTGCAAGATATTGCAAGATCGTCATGTCACCTATCGTGAGATTGAGACAACCTTAGGCATTGGTGGGATCAGCATACATTCAATATTGCATGAACATTTGAACCTCAAAAATATTTGTTTGCGTTGGATCCCACACAATTTGTCAATTGCCAAAAAAAGGCTAGTGTCTATTGGTCGAAAGAAATGCTCCAAAAATACGATCGCGGTGCTTCGAAACACGTCTATGACATCGTGACAGCTGATGAATCGTGGATTTACGCGTATGAGCCCGAAAGTAAACAGCAGTCGACGTATGGGTGTTTCAAATTGAGCCAAATCCAACAAAAGTTGCTCGCGCACGAAGCGCTTCCAAGCAAATGTTAGAATGTTTTTTTCAGAAAAACTGGACATGTCGCAACCGTACCACAACGAACAACGCAGAACAGTCAATTCTAAAAGGTACACAACCATTTGTTTGCCAGTTGTCTTCTAAGAAATCAGGAAAACCAGCCGCCGAAGACGGATTACTCTTCACCACGACAATGCGAGCTCTCACACATCGGCTTAAACAACTGCATTTTTGAGCACTCAAAACATCGACTTGATGAGTCATCCGCCGTATAGTCCTGACTTGGCACCAAATGACTTATTTTTATTCCCGTACGTAAGAAATAAAATGAGAGGTCAACGTTTCCCGATACCTCAAGAAGCGGTTAATGCGTTCAGAATGCATGCTTTGGAGATACCTCAATCAGAGTGGCAAAAGTGCTTAGATCTTAATGGGGAATATTTTGAAAAACAATAAAGCTATTTTCGATGATTAATATTTGATTTTGTTTCACTAATCCCGAAATATAAAAGGCAACCCTCGTAATCACACGAAGTTATGTTTTTCTGTTTTTTTAAAAATCGCAAAAGTAGCACTTGAAGTACTGTAACTTGTTGTCTAATAATAAGATTGTCATAAAACAGATTCAGAACAGGAATCATTTGAATAATTGCACCTCCTTAAAATTATTTGGATTTTTTGTTTCTGGCGCCCCCTTTATATCAGTCTCAAAATTTATTTTGCGATGTGCTAGCTGTTGTTCACGAACAAACTTAGAATCATCAGAAACCATCTACGCGCGAGAGCTACTCACACTTCCGGGCATTCTCAATATTCTTCGATAAATTGCGCGCCTACTCCCTTTACATGTGACAGATGTGATTGACAACCACTTAATGTCTGGAGACCTTGCACACTTTAGCAGAACTGCCGGCAGCACAAATTGTGACACACGACAGGGTGTACGAGTAGAGGCAAGCTACATTTTAACGCGAAAATCTGTGATCTGCAAAATATCTGCTTCCTTAGCTGCACAACCCGTGACAAACGCGGAGACACGAAAATTGTAAAACTTCGGAACCTTCAGTTGCCATTCTCCGCTGCCAATTCCACTCGAGTGCTATTAATGTGAAGCGTGTGACTGCATAGTGATTAACCAGGAGACTTCTGCCAAAAGAGTCTATGCGCCCACTTCCCACAGGCTAGTTCACATCTGCTCGGACAATATCATCTCACCGCCACTCGAGTGCAGTCTAAGTGACGTGTCGCGCATTTAACAGCTTTCCATTAATCCCGCATCCTTATGGGGAATTCCATGGTAGGACATTAAACGCGCAGCCCATCCAGTAGCGACCACCGCCGCCGCCGTCATTGGCGTCTAAATCGCTTTTATGATCCGCTCTGCCATAAGCTGTCATGGCCATGTGAATATATGACCTGTCGTTAAGGACCGAGATTCATTACTTGGCGGCACAGCCTCTCAGCGTGCAGCGGGAAGGAGGACAGGCCGTGCATCGTCTTCGGAGTTCTCGCTGCTGCCAGCGTCGATGGTGATGAGTTTTGCATGGAAACCGCCGAAGACATGCAACTGCCTCTTGACGTTCTGTGGTTCAGCATAAATTATGCTACTGTGCGTTCCACTGCCGCATTTTCGACGTTTGTGCCTCCCATGCGTGGCATGGCCGACGAACAATCAGATAGCAGCGAATGCACTGCAGGAAGTAGGTAGCGGGGAACGGCGGGTAATTGGCATCGTTGTCCCAACGACGCGTATCCCCGCGGATCCGGGTGTCAGTGCCTAGTTATTATTTCCCGATGCCGAGCGTGGGAGAGTGTGCACAGATGCACGAGTGACGAGTCATCTGTGACGGCAAATTACACATTTTCGCGGAAGACTGGCGTGGGCACACTGAACGGCCGGCGGGTGTAATTTCTGGGGATGCACACCGGTCTTGCGCCACAGACTGTGGCGAGCAATGCCGGGAACCGATGCGCTTGATATTGATCCGAACATGAGCACTTGACGTGCCCCGGTGACTGTGTGGTGCTCCATCATGCTGGGGCCTCCAACGAGGATCCTGCCACAAGAGCTCCGCAAACGATTACCGCGAAAAAGTCAAGAACACCATCTCCTCGAATCAGACTTTCAAATTTTTGAGTATCATCGCCCGTGGACAACGCGTCACTGCCGCCAAAAAGTTGGAGTCGAATGCAAATTTCAGCGCGCAGCACAAGAGCCTTGTTCACTTCATCGCCCTGCCTGAAGAGTCACCCATGCCGTCCCCGGGATTGAGCGCACATTTGCCATATAGTCGGCATCAAGCTCCTGTCTCGCGCTTGAGGCCTATCGTCTCTGCTTGGCGGCGCAGCAGGCTGCGACGGGGGCTGTTCGTTCCCGGTTCTCCGGCTGTCTGTCTGCCGCTTGTTTGGGTACGTGCACCCATTCCCCCGCCGATGCTGTCTGACTGTCTGCGCATATAATTATGATAAGCCGTCTGACCCGCATGTCATCGCCGAATTCATTTAATTTCGTGGTTTGTGTTGTTGCTGTCGTTGTGCTCGCTGGCTGGTTCGTGGCTGTCGGTGGCTGCTGGTGGTGTCGGCGGTAAGGGTGTTTGCTGCTCAGAGCCGAATGTGACGGCGCATAAAATCGATGCAGCTAGCGACGTCGACGTGTCGTGTACATGTTGCAGGAGTTAGGGTGGATATTTAATAGGTTGGCACTTATACGGGCTTCAAATTCCGATCTCTTCTGTCAGTTAGTCGCCGATTTGAGTTGTGCCTGTGGATGGCAATCGAATCATGTGTGTCCCCTTTTCGCTGAGCCGTGTGCTATGACTTTGCTCTCTCTGGAAGGAGAATGCTAATGAGAAAAGGATTCTCAGAATTTGGATGGTCTCGACAGCTGTCAATTGATTGACGCTAGATATTCAGTGTGGCGGGAACTGGACGCATGAGTGTTCGGCGAATGCAGGGAAAGGTATGTCAAAGGATATGTGTCCCGGTGTGGTCTTAGTCCCTCAATGCCTACTTTTGTTCGATTAGGTTATTATTCGAGAGTATGCTTAGGAGAACAATGGAATATCCTTGTTCAATTTTGATTAATCCGCAAGTTGAATGTGTAAACATGTTCGACAGCTTCCAAGCGTGGACAGTTGCAGACGGCACTGTATCATTCAATTTTTCAATTCCCCACTTGCAGGAGCAGTTGAACAATTGCAGCACCACCGAATTAAATGATCTGAAAAAAAAAAATAAAATTTAAAACACATCAAGACAAAATTCTTCTGATGATAGGTGGATTTAGACGATCATGTTGGACCCAAGTTGTGTTTGAGGCAAAACTAAGCGCCTTATTTAGCCAAGTGCCAAATAAGATCACACTTGAGGAGCAATCATCCCACCTTGGTTTGGAACGAGGCCTTTCTTACATCTCTGCCCCTCTCTGAGTTGCAGCACGCAGTAAAGTGTAACTCTACATTTAGTCGAGAAAGTCTCCTAAAGCCTGGTCAACAATGAACTGGAGCAATAAGCAGACTACACCAATCCCGTCTTTGACCGCGATGCTGTTAGAGAACGTCACGATGCTCCCAAAAGGAGGTCCACCTTCCGATCGAGCTGAAATTGAAGTTCCAGGGGCTACTGACGTCAAGTGGCACGAGCATATACCCCCTTGCCATGCTGTCAGTGCCATTCAGGTTCACTCAAACCCTGGGCTTGTTAGCCGCCATTGCAAGAAATGGTCTTTGGGTTCATCACCGTTGACAATATTGGGTATACCATATATATTAATTCGTTAAGAAAAACGTGGCCGCCGTGGAATAGTGCGTTGAGTGCAACACTGACACGCGGAAGGTCCGGGTTTAACCCCCGGCTGAAGACTTGGAATTTTTCACGGCGCCACCTCTTAAGAGTTGCTGACAACATTCAAAGAATAATAAATGTCTAAAAAAAAGCTTCTCAAACTTCGTCGTTCGGAGTTGACAAAAAAAAAATGTAGGACCCTTATGCTCGTGAGAGAACATAAGCCGAAGCACAAGCGAGGTCCCCATTGGACTGTCGCGCAAACAATTATTAATATTATTACTGTTAGAGCAATATCCATTCATAGTAACATGGCGATAAGCTTCAAATATCTCCCTTCCGCCTGTTTGTCTTTTGAACTTTCCGGCTATGTACAAAGCGCTACAGAGCTCATATCTGGCAATACTATACATCATTTGAAAAGTCTTGACATACTCTACAAAATGAGGCTATACATGATTAGTTTGGATTTTGCGTTCAACAGCTATCGATGTGTAAACATGGAGTTCACTAACGCCGAAATTCGCACTATTTTAAAGTTTTCCTTCGTTAAAGGCAAATCCACGAGAGAAACGTTCCGCGAGATTAATGGTGTTTTGGGGGATAGTAGTCTATCACTTCGAATCATGGAGGAATGGTTTCGACCATTCAGAGCCAGTGAAAAAGATACCATGAATAAGCCAGCCAGCGGAAGACCTGTGACGACGAATACCGATCGAATCATGAAAATCATCGAGGTGGACCGGCATGTGGCATCTCGTGATATTGCCCAAAAGATGAGAGTTAGTGACAAAACCATTTAAAGCCATCTGTAGAAGCCTGCACAAAAGTAAAAGCTTGATGTTTGGGTGCCGCATGATTTGACGCAAAAAAAACCTTCTGGGCCGAATCAACGCCTGCGATGTGCTGCTGAAACGAAACGAACTCGAGTCATTTTTGAAGCGGATGGTGAATGGCGACGAAAAATAGATCACATACGACAATATCAAGATCAAACGGTGGTGGTTGAAAGCCGGTGAATCGCCTCAAACAGTGGCCAAGCCGGGATTGACAACCAGGAAGGTTTTGCTGTGTGTTTCGTCGGATTGGAAGGGAATCGTCCACTATTAGCTGCTCCCATATGGCCAGACGCCTAATTCTACCATTTACTGCGAACAACTTAATCGATGGAGCTAGGCGATCGACCAGAAGCGTCCAGAAGCTACGGTAGCTTGGGTGGTAGGTTTTATCGCATCCACCATAAAGCCCGGACATAGCGCCAAGTGATTACTAGCTGTTCGTGTCCATGGCGAACGCCCTTGGTGGTGTGAAGTTGAACTCAAAAGAAGCTTGTGAAAATTGGCTGTCCGAGTTCTTCGCAAATAAGGAGGTGGGCTTCTACTAGGAGGTTATTATGAAGTCGCCGTCTAGATGGAAAAAGATTATCGAACAAAACGGGGCATATTTGAACTAAATCCGATCACTGTAACACTTTTTATGAAGCACTGAAAGAGCCCCGTGGCGTAGTGGGTAGAATGCGATCCTCACACGCCGAAGGGTCTAGGTTCAATTTCCGGCTGAACGTCTCGAATTTTTCACGGCACCACCTCTTTCGAGCTACTGACAACACTCAAAGAGTAATAACTGTCTAAGAAAGCTTCTCAACTTTGCCGTTCGGAGTCGGCAAAAAACTGTAGGTCCCTTCCACTTGTGAGAGAACAGTATCGCGCACAACACGACTAGATGATGAGTAAGCTAGGTCCTGGTCCCCATGTGGACTGTCTCGCCAACAATTATCATTATTTTATTATTACTTAAAATAGGGAAGTATTTGCAAAATAAGAAAAGTGCCTCCATGGACTTAAACAAATAGCGCAACCGAACCTAGTTTGAAGTGGAATTTTTAGAAAAAGATGTAACTTAGAATTATCTGGCAAACACCAAAGGAATGCACAGCGGACAGATCTTAGATTCAGAGAAAAGGGATCAAGCTGTCAGCAAAAGAGTTATTTACAAGATTTTTCTTCAAAGCTGAACTTGGACATCTTTTTGAGTGAAGGGCCCGTTAGCTCATTTCCAAACATGAAACTTACAAGAGATTAACTGAAGAAGCAAAATTTTGAAAGTTTGCCAGAGACGCAGCGAGTGAGGAGCCAGATGGAGTTAATGTCGAGAGATAGAAGGAAGGATGCGGATTTGTTATTCGAGGCGGACTTGGGCAAAAAGTCTCACCCCCTCAGCGAACACCTCATGACAATCCGCATCAAGGGTAAATTCGGGAACATCATTCTATTCGAGAAGGATGACAACATCAAGGAGGACTTCTATGATGTCCTAGAAAGAACATTCGATCAATGCCCCAGCTACGACACCAAGATCGTTCTAAAAGATTTCAACGCTTAGCTGGGGAAGGAGGACATTTTTGCTGGAGTCATCGGTAAACACAGCCAGCACGACAACACATCCGGAAACGGACTAAGGCTGCTAAACTTCACCTCGGGGCAGAACCTCTCTGTGGCAAGCACGCGGTTCCCACACCTGGACATTCACAAAGGGACCTGGAGATCTCCTGATCAATCCACCGTCAGCCAGATTGACCAGGTTCCAATCAACGGCAGACACTCCTTCAGTATTCCCGATGAACTAACAATCCGAACTGCAAACATAGACTCGGACACCGTATTGCAGCCAAGGTAAGAGCCCAGAGATCAAAAGAACAACGGAGTCGAGACAGGCCTCAACTCTTCGACATCTGGAAGCGACAATCGCAACAGTTCTCTAGAAACTTTGCCAAACGAGTCTTTCTGAAACTCGCTCAGAGTTCGACGCTGCCTGCACCGAACATAGAAGAAGACTGAAAGCGTTGTCAAGCAGAAGCAGCCACTGATGTGCTGGATTTCACATCACCACCCAGAAGAAAGCCATGGTTTGACGACAAGTGCGGACAAGCGCATGTACCCAAACAAAACAGCTATAAGGATACACTGCATCGAACGCCGTGAGCTCTACGAACAGAGAAGAAGGGAAGACCACCGGCTTCTCAGAAGGAGAAAGAAGGAGCATGAGAAGCGCGCGGTTGAGGAAATGTAAAGGTGTTATGGCAGGATTGAAGTCCGAATGTTTTACCGAAAGGTAAAACAGCTATCCGGAGTATACAAAGCTCGGACCGAAGCCTGCCGGGATCCAAATGGACAACTCGTGGTAGAATCGCAGTCTGTGCTGAGAATTTGGAAGGATCTCTTCTGCAGACTCCTTTATGGCGATGACGGCCCCAATGCCGCTGTTAGGCAGAATTTTCCACTCGATTTGGACGATGATAGACAAGAATTCCGTCCCCCAGATTTAGACGAGGTGAAGACAGCAATATCCAAGCTGAAGTCGAACAAAGCTGCTGGAGCGGACGGATTGTCCGCAGAACTATTTAAAGCAGCTGGAGATGACCTGGTTGGGCGGATGCACCAACTCATCTGTAAGATATGGTCGGAAAAAAGAATGCCCGATGAGTGGAATCTCAGCATCGTTTGCCCCATTCACAAGAAAGGAGGCCCGTTTGACTGCGCCAACTACCGAGGGATTAGTCTCCTGAACATCGCATACAAGATACCAGTGCCGAAATCAAACGCAAAATCGCTTTTGCCAACCGCTGTTTCTTTGGGCTCAAGAGGGACTTGAGTAGTAACTCCCTCTCCCGACGGACTAAACTCGCTAAGCTTGATTATCCCAGTCCTACTTTATGGCGTGGAAACTTGGACGTTAGCCAAATCGGATGAGGAACCTTTAGTCTTTTTGAGAGAAAAGTTTTGGTTCGATATATGGTCCTGTTTTTGTTGATGGCATCTGGAGGAGAAGATTTAATGACAAACTCTATGGGCTGCACAGCGACATGCGCCTGGTCAAGCGTCTGCGGATACAACGCTTAAGACGGCTAGGCCGTGTAGAGCGTATGGAGACCATAGCTCCTGCCCGAAAAATCTTTGAATCCGAGCCATTGGGACTACGCAACAGAGGACGGTCTGGGCTAAGGTGTCGCACCAAAGTGGAGAAGGACCTTTACTTGGAGTGCGCAACTGGAGACAGCTGGCGAAAGATCGTGCTGGCTGGAGAGACATGTTGGTTGAGACCCAGGTCTCCACGTGCTCCTCGATCTGGTTGCACATAACAGGCACACTGGATTTAAGTCTAAAGCTCATCTTGTTAAGCTCCTTTTATTGTTGCAGCCGGTCCTTATCAGCAAGGAGAAGCTGCCTTAGGAGATACTCTGCTGGATTCTGGCTAAATTTCCTTCTGCTTGCCTCCTTGAAAGTTCTGTTGAACTTCATGTCTGCCGGTGCTTCATCACTCTGGTCAGAGCAATAGTACGCCAAACTGATCTCATCTTCTATGACGAAGAGGCTTTGAACTTCTGTTGCTGGGAATGAAGCCCTTAATTTAGTTCAGATCAAGAACTGCATCGTTCCTTAATCTTTGCTTTGTTCAGATGTCCTCAAGAAGTTGTTCTTTGCATGAAATCGACAAACAAAACCTGCAGGACCTCCTATAAAAAGATTTCGCACAATTCAGCCTGCACTCACTGTTATTTGCTTACCAAATTGCGACTGATTACGTCGAAATACTCCTGATGCCAAGATGAAGTGATGCAAAGCATTGTCTCTTCCCGAAGCCTTGTCCTCCATCACAATGGCGCGTTAAAGCACCAGGCGTCAAAAAATCATTATTGTGCAGACGGTTCAAGGCTCTTCCGGGATTTTTTCAACTTCACTTCACCACCGGCTGCGCACATTTCCCTGAAATTACCTTCCACTCCCATGCACTTGGCTGACAATGCAGCGGCAGCAACAGGGAAGGGAAAACATAAAGCCCTCGTCGTTTCGAATGAATCACTGCACTTATCCCACATGCAGTGCTGGCTGCAATAACTTGCATCTCACGAACGCATTAGGGGAAAATCGGTGGTGCACTCGTGTTGTGCGTCTATTGAACGACTCCAATTCCCTGTTGCCAGGCGACCCTTGCATCCCTGCTTTCTCTTGAGTTGCAATCCTTGCCACGTGGTCTTTGTAAATGGCAGCCACATCTGCTGCTGCTGCTTGTGCTGCTTGGAGGTGTTGCGTCAGTTGCGTTGATGACTTTTGTGAGACGATTATGCGAGAGAGCCTATTCAAGGCGAACTCGAGTGAATGAGGTTAAGAGTGCGTTTTCTTTCTCACGTCATTCACGCGAGAATTGCACATGCACGCAATGGAGTGCGTCTAATGGTACCTAGAAGTCTACAAGAAGTGCCACAGTCGAAGGAATGGCGAGACACTCTGCACTCCCGCCGAGATGGTAATACAGCACAAGAAGACGTCTCACTCTCCCGCTCTGTCCACCAAGGACACCAATGTGAAGGGAACACTGCAGGAGAATGTCAGGCGACACTGGCGATGGCCTTGATAATTGAAAGGAGCGCCCGTTGAAGAAACTCATCAAGAAACTCATTAGAAGTTGAGCAGTGGAAAATTGAAAGGACTACTGCAAGATTATGGCGTGGTGGTCGACGAGAAGGACAAGACGATGGACAAAGGATTTGAAAATTAGAATAATAATTTTCGGCGCTGTGTTTTGACTTTAATTTGTGTGTCCTCGCCGTGGGATTGCCATTATTGACAGTCTCAATTGGCGGCATTATCCTTGGAAGACCGCTATATAGATAGACACAGACCCCGACATGATGTGGAATTGAATGAAGTGAGGGTGTAAGATGGTAAGGACATCTTTAAGTAGGTTGGATAATGGGGAGTTGATCAGAAAAAAAACAGAGGTTTTGCGGGCCGGGATTCATGTGGACGTTTAGCTAGTACAAGGAAGCTTGTAATGTACAAATGGACTAATAATTATCCCCATGGCCAATGTGTATGTTATTTTCACGGACACTGAGCCTTACGAGGCTTGTATTCAGGATTAGAGAACAAAAACAAATTTTAATCATCGAAAATAGCTTTATTGTTGTTCAAAATATTCCCCACTGACACACCCACACTCACTTGTGCATGAGTTTGAACCAACTGCCGAAACACTTTTGACACTCTGATTGAGGTATCTCTAAAGGATGCATTCTGAACGCATCAACCGCTTCTTGAGGTATCGAGAAACGTTGACCTCTCATTTTATTTCTGACGTACAGGAATAAAAAGAAGTCATTCGGTGCCAAGTCAGGACTATACGGCGGATGACCAAGTCAAGTCGATGTTTTGAGTGTTCAAAAATGCAGTTGTTTGAGCCGATGTGTGAGAGCTCGCATTGTCGTGGTGAAGAGTGATCCGTCTTCGGCGGATGTTTTCCTGATTTCTTGGAAGACAACTGGCAAGCAAATGGTTGTGTACCTCTCAGAATTGACTGTTCTGCGTTGTTCAAGTGGTACGGTTGCGACATGTCCAGTTTTTCGACCATTTGCTTGGAAGTGCTTCGTGCGCGAGCAACTTTTGTTGGATTTGGCTCAATTTGAAACACCCATACAGTCGACTGCTGTTTACTTTCGGGCTCCAACGCTTAAGTGCATGATTCATCACCTGTCACGATGTCATAGACGTACCGCGGTCGTATTTTTGGAGCATTTCTTTCGACCAATCGACACGAGCCTATTTTGAGCGATTGACAAATTGTGTGGGATCCAACGCGAACATATTTTTTTGGCGGTCAAATGTTCATGCAATATTGAATGGATGCTGGTCCCACTGATGCCTAAGGTTATCTCAATCTCACGATAGGTGACATGACGATCTTGAATCAGTTGGCGCACAGCATCAATTGTTTCCGGAACAACAACTAATTTTGGACGACCTTCACGAAATTCGTCTGAAGTGAACTACGACCTCGGTTGAATTCACCATACCATCGATAAACACTGGTCCTTGATGGAGCTTCATAGCCAAAAGTTGAATTAGGTTTACCGATGCACTGTTGTTGAGTTAATCCACGTCGAAAGTTGTAAAAAAATAATCGCACGAAAATTTTCACGATTTAGTTTCATTTTTTGGGCCAGATGAAACACTGTACTGTAAACATCACAAACAGCGCTCGTATGTCAAAACGTTCTAAGTACGTATAACCTCAAAAATGTCAATCTTTACGATAGAGCTGGCAGTTGCCAGATTACAACACTAGGGTTGCCCAATCATGAAATATAAAAGGCAACCTTCGTACACTTGAAATCTATGACTCCAAAGAGAAAGATCAAAATTTGTAACAATGACATCCTCTTAAGCAGCTGAGAAATGAATTGAATGTCCAAACCTCTAGAAAATTCCCAGAACTTTTAAATTATCAATTGAGCAGCAATCTCAGATTCCCTTTTGTAGCTAGAGGTTCAAATATAATAATTGTGTGCGCGACAGTCCACAAGGGACCAGGGCCTGGCTCATCAACTCCTCGTGTGCTGTGCGCTTTTGTTCTCTCACTAGTGGCAGAGCCTACAATTTTTTGCCGACTCCGAACGGCGAAGTTTAACAAACTTTTTGAGATAGTTATTATTCTTTGAGTGTTGTCAGCAGCTCGAAAGAGGTGGTGCCGTGAGAAATTCGAGGTGTTCAGCCGTGAATCTAACCTAGACCTTCTGCGTGTGAGTGTCGCTCTCTACCCAAAACGCCACAGCGGTCAAATATAGCTAAACAAAAATAGAAAGCTGGCCAAATTTATTCGTTCCGTTGTTTGGCTTTAGAACTTCTTCTTCTTGTGGCGCTACAGTCCGAGGTGGACCTGGGCCTCAATGGCTTCAAACTTATTATCTACTTACAAGGTGCATCACTCAAAGTGATGTCTCAGTTCTCTTGAAGTTTTTGAATGCCATCTCTGGAAAGTGAGTCCTTTCGGGCATCTCTCTAACCGTTGAACTTTTTTCGTTATCTTCAAATCGTTTTCAAAACCCCCAAATCGTTTTGCATCCGTCAAATATGGTCTGAAGAGTACGGTGGATGCGGTAAGACCTCCCATTTCAGCGTTTTCGAAAGTTTTTTATCTCTTTAGCGAAGTGGGGCCGAGTATTTTGATGTTGCCAAATCACCTTTTCCTGTCTTTTGTTAGTTTCTGGTACTTTTTCACGCAATGCACTTCTGAAACGCATCAATGGTTTCGTCTAGTTTTAACAGGTCATAGTACACCACACCCGTCAGGTCCCACCATATGTTTATATTTGACGTCGATGAGGACGAGGATGGAATGGGTTCACCAGGCTTTGCATTGTATTTTTTTTTCTTCGAAATTTAATAGCATGTATCCAGTAACGATCCGGTGCGAGACTCCCTTCCTTTGATGTCTTTCAAAAGGCAATGCCGAGTTGAAAAACTGCCTCTCGACAGTACTCGGTTGCCAACCCCATAGCCCCCAAATTCATAGCTTTTCCACAAATCTAAATTTTCTTTCTTCTTGTGGCGCTACAATATGGGATGGACCTGGGGACATGGGCCTGTCCAAACGAGGTAGCGTTGTTAATGGCGCTCAACAAGAGGAGCTGCTAACACTATCTTCACAGATCACGTTGACATACAGCCTCCTTGTTACGCCCTTGGGTTGGCCATCACAACACCTGTTGTGTGGTGAATGCATCCTGCGAATCCCTCTGCCCGAGGGTTAAGTAATGGGCTTAACATATCGGTCTGTGGGTTGTGCGTGAGGTAAACTTCCACACCACGCCAAAAAAAAAAAGAAAACAATTCAGAGACTCGGAAAAGAACGGAGCAACTGTTGACGATCAAATATCTTTTGCCAGAAGGAAAATATTCACTGAACCACTCCCAATGATCCTGCGTTCAGCGTTCAAATCCTCATCATTAAACTTGTTGGTCTGGCCAAGACAGTTCTTTTCCTCGACCACTTCTAAAGCGCCAAAATCGCTCTGCATGATTTTTAACTTCTAGAAGCATTCGTTTAACTTCGGCGGTAGTTTCCTTCCAATTAAAAAAGAAAATTAAAACTTCTCTCAAACGCTGTTTACTTAATACAACTTCGGATATTTTCGATGAGGCAAGAAACATTTTTGAGAAACAGACGCTATGGCATACTTATTATTGCTGACAAATGTCACACCCTTCCAATGAAGCAGGCAATGATTTCCAAGATCAGCTGTAACTTGAAAGCGTTAACCCAATAAATTCCTAAGAAACCCTTTATTCTAAGAAAGTTCAAAACAAAAAAGATTCAAATGTTGAAAATGTTTGTTCTTTTCGTAAAAGAAATAAAACCGTAAACTTTGAAACATTTAAATCTAAGAGTGCTTAAAGTTTTTGAACGGAAGAAATGTCAAAACGGTCAAACCAATAAATTGGATGGTACAATATGTTCAACCCTGAAAAGTCCAAATGTCCCAGATTGGAATGACCCTTTTCCCGAATAAAGAAAATCCAAAACTTTCAAAGCTCTGAAAATTACAGAGCTTAGTAAATGACTAATGTCAAAATTACATGAGAATGAAGAATTTGATAAAGCTGTAAATATTAATAAGCAGCGTTTCGGACATCGTCTTGTCACATAGGATACAAAACCTTAAAATACCCAAAATATTAATTAAACAAAAAACTCCGAAAAAAGTGAGGATAGGTCAGAAATTATTTCTGTACCTAAATCTGGAAAATGCAAAATATTACGAAAAACCCCAATTGTAAGAATTCGAAAATCGAGAACAGACACTGAAATTCTCAAAATTTCAAAATCTCGAAATGTCAGAAATGTCCAAAAGCCCAAAAAACCTAACTATGGCAGTTCAAAAATTCAGAATAGACACTGAAACTGTCAAAATTTCAAAATCTAAAAAAGCCAGATATGCCCAAGAAACCTAAAAGACCGAATTGTAGGAGTTCAGAAATTCAGAAATTCAGAACAGACACTGAAACTGTCAAAATTTAAAAAACTCAAAATGCCAGAAATGTCCGAGAGCCTAAAAAAACCGAATTATGGGAGTTCAAAGATTCAGAATAGACACAGAAACTGTCAAATTTTCAAAATCTCAAAAAGCCAGATCTGCCCAAGAAACCTAAAAGACCGAATTGTAGGAGTTCAAAAATTCAGAAATTCAGAACAGACACTGAAACTGTCAAAATTTCAATAACTCGAAAAGACAGAAATTTCCAAGAGTCCAAAAAAACCGAATTGTGGGAGTTCAGAAATTCAAAAATCCAGAACAGACACTGAAACTGTCAAAAGTTCAAAAACTCAAAATGCCAGAAATGTCCGAGAGCCCAAAAAAAACCGAATTATGGGAGTTCAAAGATTCAGAATAGACACAGAAACTGTCAAATTTTCAAAACCTGAAAAAGCCAGATATGTCCAAGAACCCTTAAAGACCGAATTATAGGAGTTCAGAAATTCAGAACAGACACTGAAACTGTCGAAATTTCAAAAACTCGAAAAGCCAGAAATTTTTAAGAGTCCAAAAAACCGAATTGTGGGATTTCAAAAATCCAGAACCGACACTGAAACTGTTAAAATTTCAAAAAGTCAGAAATGTCGAAAAGCCCAAAAAATCAGCGTTGACAAGCAGAAGCACTAGATCTGGCATTTTGCTTAGAGAAGACCAAAGTCTCGATAAATTGAATACCCAAAACACAGACTGAAGACATTACCAAGTCTACAGTTCAAACATAACCAGAAAAACAGGTCAAAACTCCACGAAAGCCCGAAATGGTTCGACTGTTGGCTTGTGGAATGCTTGGCCTCTCCAATATCTAAGACTTCCTTTGTATGGTCTCTGATTCAGAAGAAACGTCCTTCCCCGCATCCTCATTTTCCACACACCTGCTCACATCACTGAGCACCTAATGCTGCCGCCTACCAGAAAAGCATTCGCCATCGGCCTCCGCAAAGTATCACTTCAGCCATTAACAAAGATTACACATCGCACAGTCAACAAATTGCATCGGGATCACAAAGAAATTGCGTGTCCCCATCGAGCTGCGATAGCAAAAAGCACTCATACACACACCAAGATACACGAACAGCTCAGAACGACTCGCACCACAAGCAACATTGAAACCTCAAAGCGGCTAGACGCATTAAGTCAACGAAGGCAAGGAAAAACGAAACAGAAAAGGACTCAAGGACAACATAATTGATGTGTCTGCGAATAATACGGATAATATCGATTTAATTAGGTGGCCCCATCGATTGCTGTCCGCCGCTGTTGAGGTTGCCGTCGCTGTCGTTTACGTTCTCGTCTTAGTTGTCCTCAGCCGGTAGTCGTCAGTTGTGGTTGACGACGTCACCGGGCATCGTAGGAACTCGACGAATGCTGTTCATCGCCTGCCTTGCAGCAGAGGGGGTGCTATTAAAAAGTCGTTAAACAAAGCATGCTTCTATGTAACTTGCGGCGGGCGGTCGATGGGAGTGGGACCCCTTAAGGATGTACATATGTACCCCGGTTCGGTTTTTTGCGATTGCCACTGTTCTTCCTGGATGTAACCTTCTTTGGAGCACAAGGAGCTGCTGCAAAGACACAGCAGCTGTTGCCAGGGGGAGATGACGACGGCGGTGGCTGTGTGATGATGGCGATGGTGGTGGCTGCGATGACGGTGATGGTAGTCGTGTTGCTACTGATGATGATGATGATGATTACCCTGACTGACAGAAATTGACTTCTCTCCGTTGTCGACGCGGCTGTGCTTGCGTCCTGCTTGAAGAGGAGCACTGTTTGCTATTTGCCTCGTCTTTCAGACAGAAATAAAAAAAAATAACTAAGCTCTAGGTGCGCACACTGATGTCTCCCTCCCACTTACGTTCCACATACGTCAAGCTTGAATACCACGAGTATGAAAACGGATTTAAAGCGCCACCTAGACAATGTGTCACTTAGGCGAAGAACGCGACACTCACAGGGATCATTAGGATCTCTTAGTTTTGGGGTGCACTTGTCGAAACAATTTAAAGGAAGCATGTGAACATCTCACATCATCTTTATAGATCAATATTTTGGAAATTCCTTGTTAAAACTTTCTTTTGATATTTGTCAATGACAGAATTCATAATTAGTTTCTTTCCTTCACGACCCTTAGTTTTCCTTTCCTTCCTGAATCTAGCGTAAACCTAAGCAGGCAGTGCATTGAATCAATGCATTGAATCATTGCATTGAATAAAAGTGTTGAATCAATTCAGTTGAATCAATCCATTAAATCAATGCATTGAATCAATGCGTATGAATCAATGCATTGAATCAATGCATTTGAATCAATGCATTGAGTCACTGCATTGAATCATTGGATTAAATGTATTGAATGCATTGAATCAATGCATTGAATCACTGCATTGAATCAATGGATTGAATTAATGCCATTGAATCTATGCATTCAGTAAATGCTTTCTTAGTCAAAGCCAACTCAAGCAAATTAGCAACTTGTCCTAGACTTTTGGCATTTTGATTTTCTAAGACTTTGGGACATTTCCCGTGTTCTTGTCATTTCCGTTTTGATATCTTACTTTTCAATATTCATGACATTTCGAGATTTTTGACGTTTTCGAATTTTTTTTTTTGAGAACCGTGGGATTTTGTACTTCTTGATTTTTTTTCGGAATTCTGGCACTTCGGAACATTGGATCTCGACATATTCATGAATATTGACATTTTGAAATTTCGTCTTTTCGGTATGTCCTGATTTTTTGGAATCTTTGACATTTTTTTGATTCTGATTTGAAAATTTAGAGCGTTTAAGAATTTGAGAATTTTGAGACTATGGCCGACTTCGAATTTCTACTTGGAATTTCTCCTCCTTTTTCAAATTCGTTTGTCCTTTTTTACCATCTTCTAACGTACAGCTTGTTGCATGCCAGTTTCGAAAGCAAAGTCTTGCACGTAATGAAATACACCGCCACCATGCACCGAACCCCGATGTGACCAAAATGCTCTCAATCCTGGTTCGATGGCTGCTTAGTCATAAATCTGCCCAAATACCAACGGCGCCTCAACTATATCCGCCAAGCTCACCGGTATATCTTCAAACGAGACCCGCGCCCCATTGTAGATAGTCCGCCAAAGCCATTCGTAAGCCCTCATGTCGTCGGGGCCATAAAACTCAATAACCCCAACAGAGTACGATATCAGTGCTGCGAGGAAAACTAAACGGTCAGAGCTAATAAACCAGATCACGAGTGGCAGCGCAAACTTCTTGCTTACGGACGTGATATCTGCGCGGTGCCATGTTGGACTATTGCGTTCCAGGGAATCCAAGTCAGCCCCAGCACGACGAGTCTATGTCAGGGAGCCTCGACTGGCATTTTGAAGGATCCCCGGTTCGATCAATGCGGAATGCCCCGGAGCACGGAATAAAATTTATGTCGATATCACCTTCGGGTGTGGGGTAGGTGTCCGGCTGGTGCTTGCGTAGACATATTCTTCTCTAATTGGCGGCGGCGTCGGTGGTTGCCATTGATGGCATTCACTTCGAGAGAAACCAGTTGATGCACGCTCGCTTCTCCGACGTGACACTGTGACAGTGGAGGCTCTCATCAATGTCAACAATTCATGTTGTCAATGTGATTGGTGGGCTTTTGTGTGTGGACTGCCATGAATGAATACTAAAACATTTGCTTCACGCACTGTGCTGTGCACTTAGTTCTCCTTTTGTCTGTTGTCAGTTGTGGTAGAGTTCACTTGGAACTTACTCTGAATTGAAATAAAAGGAGGAGCTGCAGTCTTTGCTGGAAAGGTGCCACTGACCTTCTTCCAACTGAAAAGACGAGGTACTTATTCAAATTTAAAGCTGACCGGCTCATAATGACTTCAGTTCATTCCTTTCCCAGCGGACGCACAAGTGCATTAGAGCCACTAATCTACGTCCATTCATATGTGACCCGAAAAAACGAACATACTATTCCTCACACAAAGCTGACTCCATGCTTCCTGCCCACGACAGTCAGCCTGTTATATAATTAGTTGAAGCAGAGGTCGCATGCCTACCCTGCCATACACATTGTCTCCAAGCAAGGGGATGGGCCTCCATCAGCAGTGTCCTTGTCTTCTTCGTCCCGCGCGAAAAGCATTTCTCCTCCAGGACACGAGACCTGGCTCCCCAGCAAATGACGTCGGCAGATGATGAAGATGAAGCGAGAACGACTGGCATCTGAGAGTAGAAAAAACTTAATGACAATGGGAAGGCGCTGCTTTTCCGACTACATTATGTGCACACATCTGCGAATTATTGATGTTTCCCCCAGTAGCAGGCAAGAGACTAACTGGTGGTGTTGGGTGTCGGCAAATCCTCTTCAGGTTAAAGAGGTAGGCAGTCTTCTGTTCTAGGAATTTTCCCGCGTTCTGTCAGCGCAAATATAAGTAATGGCAGATAGTCGCGAAACGCGATAGCACTCAAGCCGCCCGTCGAGCAGGTGATTTTGACGTCGACCGTCTGATTCATCCCAACACCCGCTCTCGCCGGATGAACCCAAATGTGGATGATAATGAACCTCGGATTAACTGAAATTGATTTTCGCCGACACAGGAAGAGAATTATCAATGCTTCCAATTTAACATCTTATCAGACGCGCATGACGGCCATGCCACTGTTTGTATTGTATTTGCTTACAGGAGCACTGAGCACAACTAGACGGTCGCTTGCTGTGTGCGTGAGGAGAGGAGAAGTGGTCGTGCGCGAAGCCATTTCTGCGCTCTTTGAATCTGAATTTATTTTGCGGCGAAAAGCTC
Source organism: Eristalinus aeneus (assembly GCA_955652365.1). Taxonomy (NCBI): domain Eukaryota; kingdom Metazoa; phylum Arthropoda; class Insecta; order Diptera; family Syrphidae; genus Eristalinus; species Eristalinus aeneus. The sequence goes on along the minus strand of OY019134.1, from coordinate 47,265,996 downwards.
ATTCCAAAGAATGGCTTTACCTATTTTTTTATTTTTTTTGCTCTCGAAAACAAGTGTCTTTCGGTGGTGAGTTTTTCTAGTCTCTGTCTCTCTCTCTCTCATTTCTTCTCATTCAATGCAAAATTGCAAAATGTCTGCAAATACTTTTGTGGGGTGCGCACAGAACTGAGTGGAAAAGTGGTCTTAACTCCTAGAATGAGTGTTGCCAGATTTGACAAGTTTATTACTCGAAAACCACTTTCGTCTAATTTTAGTTCAATGTGTTGGGCTGTTTCCCTTTTTGTTTCGTTTTCACCTGAAGGATCCCTTTACATCCAACATTCATTATTTTGTCAATTTGCTTTTTCTAGGGAGCGTGATAAAAAAAGGGGCCTACGTAAGTTGGCTTTTATATTTCGGGGTTGGGCAACCCTAGTTTTGCAATCTGGCAACTGCCAGCTCTATCGTAAAATTTGACATTTTTAAGGTTATACATTCTCAGAACGTTTTGACATACGAGCGCTATTTGTGTTGTTTACAGTAACTTAAAAGATTCATCTCACCCAAAAAACGGAATTAAATTGTGAAAATTTTTTACAACTTCGACGTGAATTAATTCAACAACAGTCCATCGATGAACTCTAGTCAACTTTTGGCGATGAAGCTCTGTCAAGGACCAGTGTTTATCGATTGTATGGTGAATTCAACCGAGGTCGTAGTTCACTCCAAAACGAATTTCGTGAATATCGTCCAAAATCAGTTGTTGTTCCGGAAACCATTGATGCTGTGCGCCAACTGATATTACAAGATCGTCATGTGACCTATGGTGAGATTGAGACAACCTTAGGCATTGGTGGGATCAGCATACATTCAATATTGCATGAACATTTGAACCCCAAAAATATTTGTTCGCGTTGGATCCCACACAGTTTGTCAATCGCTTAAAACAAGGCTCATGTCGATTGGTCGAAAGAAATGCTCCAAAAATACGATCGCGGTACGTCTATGACATCGCGATAGATGATGAATCATGGACTTAAGCGTATGAGCCCGAAAGTAAACAGCAGTCGACTGTATGGGTGTTTCCAATTGAGCCAAATCCAACAAAAGTTGCTCGCGCACAAAGCACTTCCAAGCAAAAGGTCGCCTGTTTATTCGGAAAAACTGGACATGTCGCAACCGTACCACTTGAACAACGCAGAACAGTCAATTCTGAGTGGTACGCAACCATTTGCTTGCCAGTTGTCTTTCAAAAAATCAGGAAAACCATCCGCAGAAGACGGATTACTCTTCACTACGACAATGCGAGCTCTCACACATTGGCTTAAACAACTGCATTTTTGAGCACTCAAAACACCGATTTGATGAGTCATCCACCGTATAGTCCTGACTTGGCACCGAATGACTTCTTTTTATTCTCGTACGTAAGAAATAAAATGAGAGGTCAACGTTTTTCGACACCTGAAGAGGCGGTTGATGCGTTCAGAATGCATGTTTTGGAGATACCTCAATCAGAGTGGCAAAAGTGCTTCGACAATTGGTTCAAACTCATGCACAAGTGTGTGTGGGTGTGTCAGTGGGGAATATTTTGAAAAAGAATAAAGCTATTTTCGATGATTGTTCTCTAATCCCGAAATATAAAAGGCAACCCTCGTATAACAACAGCTTCACCCCGATACCGAGAATATATTGAAGGCCCCTCGTAGTTCTACAAAAAAGGTATCGAAATGTTAGGTTGTCATGAAAAGTTTACGGGTTTCATTTGATTGTTTATACTTCAAAAAATAATAAAAATAATATGAATTTGTAGCACGTTGCCACAAGTATGTCCTACTTGGAGTTAATTAAAAGGCGAGGAGTCGATTTATGTATACAATATTTTATTTAGATAAGTTATCATCGGCGATTTCAATGTAAGTATTGATCAGTGTCACTATCCCACTGCTAGTTATGATCCGTGTGACTTTCTAATTGCGAGTGTCTTTTGTGTGACCCAACCCATTCCTTTTATTGCTCCGTAGGCACATGCCCACGTTGCATCCCTCGGCGTTGGTGGGATGCGAAGGATATCCTCTTGTGCGTTGCGGGCACCGTTGGGTTGTTTACCCAACGACGTACGGACCACGATCGCAGATGTTATTTTGCAAGGAAGGATATCCTCGCGTGGGTTATGTGCCGTTGGGTTAGTTCACGTACTGCGATGTGCTGCTGAGTGTGCCGTTGCGTAGTCCGTTCAGTATGCTCAGCTGCACTGGTTGGTGTGGTTGTCCGCCACAAATTTTTTGTTAGTGGCGCCCTCTATATGTCTTTGCCGGAACTTATTGATTGATGTGTTGGGTCTGTTTTTTTATACAGCTCTGTTGGTGGTCACGAATAGCTATAAAATAGCTGGAGCTTGGTTCAGGTATATTGTTAAACCATCCAATTTATTTATGCTTTGCTTGCTTAAAATTTTTTATATTTGACAGTGCCTCAGTGTCAAGTAGGGTGACACACATCTTTCTATTTTCCTCCTCTGGATAATCTGTTGAAGACTTCCAAGACAGCTTCGCTTGTTAGTATAACGATGAATAATGTTCAGGGTCCTAAAGTTGTTAAACCAAATAAGTTTCTGAGTTGATTGTGTATCACTAATCAATAAATGGTAATCCAACGTCTGCTTAAATCTCTCGGGTGGTTTTCCCGGTGTGCATGTAACACAATGACTTGTGCCCTCTTTTCTTTTGAAATATCCATGATGATGAAGTCTCAACAAATATTGTTTGAAATTGTATGATTTCATTTTTCCCTTAAAAAACAGGGTCTTGCCTCTTAGAACAGCCAAATTAATTTAGATGACTAACAGAAACATTCCAAATAGAGCATGTAATCCATAGCCCACTTAAATTTACCAAAATCTTTGAAAATAAAACGTACAATCGCCTACGTACAAAACGCCTATTATCAAAAAATTCAAAAAAAAATTGTTTGTCCCAATTAACATGCACACGACTGTAACTTAGATACTTACGGCAGATTTTCAGATTTTTCAACTCAAGGCCTTAACAGAAAATTTGTGTTATAACTTCTTCAAACGAAATGAGTCGCTTCAAGCTCGATCAACGTTGAGAACTTTAGAAATCACATTTTCAAATTGATTTCTTAAAAGACGTCTTGACCAGATAAAGAATCCACCACGACTGCTGTAGGCATGTTCATGAGCCTCGTTTGGGAGTTGACAACAGCGGATCGTGCTATGCGCACGTGAGATTGATTTTGTTGCCGCGACTTCCTAGTCATCCCACAATTCAACATTTGCCTGCGAACGCTTTGGTAATTCCCAAAACTCCCACGTTACCGGTGACGAAGTGACATGGTTGGATCTTTTCTGTCAGGCAATCAAGGAAAAGGTGGAAGAATTTTTGGCAGTCTTGTAAGATCTAAGGTAGGGAACTTAAATTACTTTAAAATTTCAAACTTTCTATCAGATGTCTCTTGCATCTTATTCTTCTTCTTTTGGCGCTACAGTCCGGGTGGAACCTGGGCCCCAACCAACATTCGTCTCCAGCCGGAATGATCGTACACCAGCTGCATCCAGTTGCGCACTTCAAGTTGGTGGAAGCCCTTCTCCATTTGTTTACGCCACCTTAGCTTATGGTGGCTAAGGTGACTGAGCCTTAGTCCCAATGGTTCAGATTCGAATTCTGTTTCATTATCAACCTTAATATAGTCTTCATATCCTAGACGAAATTCTTTCAAACGGAACTCCGGTGCCCCTTTGGCAAGTTTGTGACACTACGATCGAAGACAAATGATAAACTCTTGTTGCGTCCCATTGAAACAGATGGGGAAGCATAAGTATTTACAGAGATAGGATCGCCAAACCTAGACCATTCTTCAAGGAGCTTAGGAGACCATGGATGGAGAAGCATAAGTATTTCTAGAGGCAGGGTCGTCAAACCTAGACTATTCTTCAAGGAGCTTAGGAGACCATTAACAGATGGAGAGGCATAAGTATTTCTAGAGGCAGGGTCGTCAAACCTAGACCATTCTTCAAGGAGCTTAGGAGACCATTAACAGATAGAGAAGCATAAGTATTTCCAGAGGTAGGATCGCCAAACCGAGACAATTCTTCAAGGAGCTTAGGAGACCATTAACAGATGGAGAAGCATAAGTATTTCCAGAGGTAGGGTCGCCAAACCTAGACCATTCTTCAAGGAGCTTAGGAGACCATTAATTAGGAAAGCCGACCATGGAGCCAAAGCCTTGTTAATAATTGTTGGCGTGACAGTCCACAGGGGGACAAGAGCCTAGCTTGCTCATCATCTACTTGTGTTGTGCGCGCTACTGTTCTCTGACGAGTAGAAGGGACCTACACTTTTTTGCCGACTACGAACGGCGAAGTTTGAGAAGCTTTCTTAAACAGTTATTACTCTTTGATTGTTGTCAGCAGCTCGAAAGAGGTGGTGCCGTGAAAAATTCGAGGTGTTCAGCCGGGAATCGAGCCTAGACCCTTCGGCGTGTGAGCATCGCACTCTACCCACTATACCACGGCGGCCAAAACCATGTTTGCGGTTATTAACTCTGTCTTCGTTCAAACTTATATCTTTGGTTGCGGAATTTGGGGGATAACAAAAAGGATCGAGAATTCAAGCTGCCGAGAAAAAATTTTGTTGGTGCTGTTTTGGGAGATACTTGTCAGGAAAGGATCAGAAGCGCAACAATGTGTTGAGAAAGTAAAGACGGAAAGATCTGTACTTTGATGGTTTGGCCACCTGTTACGGATTTTAGCTTCACCCCGAGTTCCGAGATATGCTTCCATCAGATAGGTGAGCGCTAGGTAAGTCCTGAGAAAGATGGTTGGATGAAGACCATTTCCTTGGCCGATTGCGATATCGAACAGCTCCTGATGAGTTAGAGTTGATGACAGAAGATCGAGCGGCCTGGAGGTTTTTCGTGTCTTCTCAAAAAAGTAATGATGATGTGAACTTTTGAGGGAGTGTTCGATCATCATATTGATTCGTCAGAATTGTTTGGAAAAGTCCTGAGTTTCACTGTGGAATGCGTCGGATATAGGTCAGATTGGGTGATTCGCAGCTAAAATCCTCGGGTTTGGTATTAATGCGATATTTGCAAACCTCGTCAAAGCGATTTGTTGATGGATCACAACTTATATTTTGACAGAAGATATTGGTTGCCTCGAACACGATGCCGTCGCAAACCCTGGAAAAGGCTGGTTGAAAATCCTGCGTTTTAGTGTCGATAATAATAATAATTGGGTGGCCATCGCCCAGCTTGCTCATCAACTACTCGTGTTGTGCGCGCTACTGTTCTCTCACGAGTAGAAGGGACCTACAGTTTTGTGCCGGATCCGAGCGGCGTAGTTTTAGAACGTTTTTCTTGAATAGTTGTTATTCTTTGTTGTGAGCAGCTCGAAATTATTGCCGTGAAAAATTCGAGGTGTTCCAACCAGGACCTTCGGTGTCTGAGTGTTAACCTCTGTCTATTTCGCCACGGCAGCCGATAACTGACGATAACTGCTAGGGTCTTGAAATCTGGTGAGAGAGGTCCCAGGCACTGACATAGTCCTTATGTATATCAGTCTTTAGTCGTGTATCGAAAAATGTTATGCAGTTGATGTAATAGACAATTGAACCACGGTATTTCCAGGTTCTAACACATACAATATATTGAGGTTCCTTTTTGTATATGACAAAAGACAGTTTTTAAAAGTTTTTGATAGAGAAGGAAAAGGTGCATTGCCCCAAATTAGAGTTTATCACTGATCCTTAATGTTTTTAGCATTTCACAGATGTCTCTCCCTTTAGGATTGGTAACTTCTTGTCAATTTCTTTTTTTTGTTTTTTCAATATTTGGTATTTAAATTTAATTTTTTTGTTTTTTTTTTTTGTTAATTGTTACTTCAAGTCCGACGAATCGATAATATTGTCGCATTTCCATTTCGCTTAGATTGCGGCGAGTTTTAGAAGCTTCATTATGGAAGTAACTGCAACTTTTAACTTACTGACCCCACACAAGTGCCCTTAATTTCTACGCTCATTTCCTTTAAGAAGCATTCTGTAGGGTCTTATTTTTGAAAGCCCATCCCCGACAGAACTTCTTCCGATAAGTTATCTGGCAACAACACGTCTGCCACCATGCACTGCTCAGAGGTTGAAAGAATATAGTGAAGAAAACATTCCCCTCGAATGTGCAGTTAGAGAATTTTGCAAGATCTCTCCGCTCTTTCGGTGTTTTTCACTCTCTCTCTCTCCGTTTCTCTCTCGCATTGTGTTTCTCTCAGCGAATCTCTCTGTAGATGTCATCAGAAATCGATTCGACTTCAACCACCATGTTAGTGCCAGAGAGAGCCAACAATAGCCCTCAATGAAAACTTCCCCAATTAACATGTGGTTGTCGCCGTCGCTGCCACTGAGTCTCCGCACCTCAACACTCAACACTACTCGACCATCTCGTAGTTGGACTGCTTCCGCAAATGCGTTCGAGTGAGACACTGCACAGCAGGCACACTGAAAGCTTTCGCTCAGCGACACATAGGAACTCCGCGTCACACAGTGGCCGTGCTGTGCGACGACGCTATCAGACGCCATAATAATTTTATCTCCGTGTCTGGCAATCAAACGCAACCACCACCACCACCAGCACCACCACCAACTTCAACATCGTTCCCGACATCAACAGCTACATCCACTACACCAGCAGCATCGCGTCGAGCCGCCGTTTAATTTCAATGCTTTTTATTGTTGTTCGCTGCGGCGCGCTTTTCGCCGAAGTTAAAATCCAAGCAGCTCTCGCTGTCTGTAGCCTCAGTTGCTCGGCAGACGTCCAAGCGAGCGCATTTTTTCTTTTTCAACGGGATACCTCCGCTTTCCGTTTTGTTTTTGATTTATTTTCCATTTTAAATTATATTTCCAACGTAAGAAATAATCCAATTGCATTCGAGACAGACATTCTGCCGGTCGTATTGTTGAACATATCCCTCGCGACTTGTCAAATTGTGAATGAAAAGACTAAAAATCTGCAAAAAAGAAAAAAAGAACTAAATCCGTCAAAAAAATAATTCAGCATCGAAAATAGAACCTCTTCTGCTGGCTTGTTTCAACAAAACGAAAGAAAATTAAAGAAAAACACATTCACACGTAATTTTTGTTGTTTTTTGCAAAAAAAAAAAGGCAAAAAAGACTTATATTTGGTGTCAGTGTCGCCGTCGTTGTGCCCTCTTGTCTTTGTCGCTGCCGCAATTGTCGAGCGTCGTTGTCGCCGTGTCGCAGAAAAAGAATTTTGTTTACATTCTATCTCTTTCCACTGCAGACTCCATCAATAAAATATGGAAGATGTGTCAAAGGAAATGTGCCGTAAATGAAGTCTTAACAAGTACCAGTGAGTGTACAGTTATTGTGAAAGAAATATCCTCCACGAAATCATTCCCAAACACAATGTGCACAACAAGAAGGTAGCTTCAGTTTTATGCTTGCTAACTTCGTCGTTCTTCTGCAAGTAAACATCACACAATTCGAACTGTCAACAGGAAGTCTTTGATTTAAGGAAATGCCGCAGGATATTCTCTTTTTTCCATTCTAATAAAATACAGTGTAACCGGAACCCAAAAGTGCAGTGTGGTGGCGTCATTTTTGCATGCAAGCACCGAATCAAGTGACAGTCTGTCTGAAAAGCACTAGACAAAAATTAAAAAAAAAATTTTGTTTAATCGTCAACGCCAAAGAAATGATCAATTGCAACCGCCTTGAAGTGGATCCAAACGAATGTGGATAGAAAAATAGAAGTGTGAATGAATGCTGCGTGTGCGTGATAATGTATAGGTCAAGAATTTTGTGATTTCAAGGCGAAAAATAGAAAAGTTCAGTACTGTGTCGCGAAGTGTTTAACGTTAGTGAATTCCAATAAAATAAAAAAAAATAGTTTATTTAAATATATGATTTTTTTCATTTTGCAATTTAGTCAATTTTATAGTGTGTCGTAAAGGTTTTATTTTCGGTTTATATTTTCCTTTAAATTTTCCGTTCAAATTTCACTTCAATCTTCTAAGTGCGGGATATTTCGCGTAAATAAGTTCGTTGCGCCTTAAAGGGAGCGGCGCCCTAGAGAAATTGATCATCAATCGGAAATACACGACTTTGTCAGCACCCTGTAAGTTTTGCCTTTTTAGATTGAATCAAAATGTTTATGCAACAAAGTTGCCAAGTCAATTTAGTTTAATATGCGCTGATGTTTGTTTTATTTTTTCCGTTGTCTAATTTATTGTGGGACTCAGAAGAGTCGGGGTGTTGGTTTGTAAAATTTATCAAAACGCAATTCGCCTTAATCGAGTTAACACCTTCGGTTTTTAATGTGTCGCCCTGGGACGGATCTTGTGGTTGGTTGCTTTGGGGACGGTTGTATGTTTTTTTTTTTGGTGGAATTTGATCGGAAATTCATTGAAAAATGCGAAAGCTGGATTTTTCAAGTTGCAATGTTTTAGAGGAATCATAACTTTGACATCGAAATAGAGTTTCGTTAAAACTTTGCTTTGAGATTGTGAATTCATTCATCAAACCAAAGTTCTATTAAGCTACGGTTTCACTTCTGGAATGAAAAATACGTGCTTTGAAAAATTTGATGTTTTTTTTCGTGTTTCTCGTGAATTTGGGCGTTCGTAAAGGCCTATTCACCTTCTCTATCTTTGATCCGTACGCATGAATTGTCAAATAACCACAGACGACAAGTTAAAATTAAGCCTTACAGACAATTTTAAAGTAGTCCGAACTTGTAACTCCCCACGCAAAACTTTTGACAAAGACTGGTCTGTCCAAAATGTCCGCTAATGATATTAATGAAATTATTGAAGAATTGCAGGCAACAGTCTAAGACCACTAATTGTGTATGCCAAAGATTCTCAAATTTCGTCGTTCGTAATCGGCTCGAGTAGAACAGCTTGATAAGTATGAGCAGGGAAGTCAGATCCTTTTGTGGAGTATTGCACCACCAAATGTATGTTTTTTAACCCATCTCGCATACAGAACTTCCGATTGACGTGATAACTCGAAGCTTATAGCTTCTTTTCTTGGATGTGCGGATTTCACGGCAATTATATTCCCCAGTCACTCAATTTGTTACCCTGTGTTAAAAAGGGTGCCGTTCGTTTCTGTACTACAGGGATATGAAAGAAAAAAAATTAAAATTAAACCTTTTAAAGTACAATAAACATTTGAGTTATAGCGAAGAATAACAGTTTAAGTGTCATACGTGCTTGTTGGATTCACACCTTAAAATTATAAACTTGCCGTGATATACTTGACATGAAGCTAGTTAGTTGATCTCTTATTGCAACTAAAATATTGAAAGAAAAAGCTTAATTACTGTCCCAAAAGGTGCAATTTTGAGAAAAATCGCCTTTTGCAGAAAGTAATAGATTTTTAATCACACCTCTTAACTTTATTTAACAAAGTTTTCCTAGCGAGATATTTATTCCACACACAATTGTTGCTTTCTTTTGAATGCTATAGATTGAAAAATGTTTCTGTTAATCAATATCAGTATTTCTTTCAACAGAAAACATAACCAGACGAAAACATGCTGTCACAACTCTCGCCGCTTTCGTTTTCAAACATTTGAAGTTGATGAATGCCACATCCTTCAAGTATTGCATTTCCTTGGTTTTATTGTTTTTCAGATATCGCTTATAGAAGTCACAAGGCAGGGTGCATACCTTGGCCCAACAACCTTAATTTTAGTTTAGTTAGTGGAGGTCTGTCAAAACTTACTTAACTAGGAAAATACTCCTACAAAGATTCTCTATGCATTCCAATGCACAGATTTTGAATTAAAAGACTGTGTTAAATATTCTCATTGTCACATGTTTTAAACTGTTTTTGTTTTCCACTTTATACAACATTCAGTTTGCTGCATTTCGAAAAAAATATTTTTTTTGCGACATTTTGAAGTTCTATATTTTAAGCAATTTTTGGCCGCAGTCTTACTGCTGGGCATGTAACAGAACAAGACATTCTCCCAAATGACTAGCAACGGCCTTCAAATAGCTCCATTAAACCTTAATTGTTTCACATTTCAAGCTTCCGGAAGGGATACATTCTACTCGATTGAGGCACATCGGGAGAAAAATTCGTTCTCTTGTTTAACCTTACTTCTGGTCTGCTTCTGTCAGGGGGTATGGCTTAAAATATTATTTCAGTTTGGATTGTATGAAAGATAATTCATAAGGTCATTAGTTCTAAAGCAGCTTCTGGTTCTGTTCATCTCCTTCTTGTGCCACTACAGTCCGGGGTGTTACATTATGTAGTTCGGGGAAAATTTCAAATAAGTTTAAGCTGCTACACTTGAAACGTTCCTTATTAAAAATCGCCGCTGCTAGAGAACGTCAACGTATTTATATCAAAACTACATTTAATTTTGGAGACTTCGTGTCGTCCAACTGATCAGCTGGTTTGCACTTTTCTAAGCCAGAACTAGATAGCGTTATTTATGTTTTGATGAAACAGTGTATGCTGCAAGATTTCTTTTATTGTTTTTTTCTACAATAAGGTCATTACTTCTTAATCAGTATCTGGCGCTGTTCTTCTTCTCTAAGGTGGACCTACCAACATGCTAACTAAGGTGGACTCAACCAACATGCCTCTCCAGCCAGCCTCTCCAGTCAGTCTCTCCAGCCAACCTCTCCAGCTCTTCGCTAGCTGCCTCCAGTTGCGCACTCCAAGTTGGTTGAGGTCCTTCTCAACTTGTGTGTGCCACCTTAGCCTAGGCCGTCCTCTGTTGCTTTCTCCCAATGGCTCAGATTCCAAGACTTTTCGGTCCTTAGCAGTGGTGTCCATACGCTCTACATGGCCTAGCCATCTTAAGCGTTGTATCCGAAGACGCTTGACTAGGCGAATGTCGCTGTACAGCCCATAGAGTTCATCGTTAAATCTTCTCCTTCAGATTATTAATGCAAACAGGGCAAAAAAATCGCACGCAAAACTTCTGGTGCTGTTACGTACAGTTTATGGCCCAAAGAGCACACTGCAGAAACTCTTTAAAAATGTCCCTCAAGCTTTGGTAGCGCCTCGAATTAAGTTGTTCGGTAAAAAATGTCAATTGCATTTCTCCAAACAGTAAACTAACTCACGAAACAGCTTTACCCAGCAACGTGACAATCATATAAGGTCACTGCGGATCAATACCTCACTCTCCTGCCTCTCTCTGCATATGATATGACTTACTTCCGATCATAAAAGCTATGCGCAATACTTCAGACAAATTCCAATTGAAAAAGTTTTGCCTCGCGATGTCGCATAGCGAAAAAAACCGTCTCATTTTCCTTTTTGTTCCTTTCCTTTTTGTTCCTTTCCTTTCTGGTCCTTTCCTTTCTGTTCTTTTCCTTTCTGTTCTTTTCCTTTCTGTTCCTTTCCTTTCCGTTATGTTCCTTTCCTTTCTGTTCCTTTCCGTTCTGTTCCTTTCCTTCCTGTTCCTTTCCTTTCTGTTCCTTCCCTTTCTGTTCCTTTCCTTTCTGTTCCTTTCCTTTCTGTTCATTTCCTTTCTGTTCCTTTCCTTTCTGTTCCGTTCCTTTCTCTTTCTTTCCTTTCTGTTCTTTATATTTCTGATTCTTTAATTTCTGTTCCTTTCCTTTCTGTTCCTTTCCTTTCTCTTCCTTTCCTTTCTGTTCCTTTCAGTTCTGATCCTTTCCTTTCTGTTCTTTTCCTTTCTTTTTTTTTCCTTTCTGTTCCTTTTCATTGTGTTTCTTTCCTTTCTGTTCCTTTCCTTTCTGTTCCTTACATTTTTGTTCCTTTCCTTTCTGTCAAGTGAGTATCTCAATTAAGACATTTCAAGACCCCCTATAACTTCACTCCTCTGAAAACCTATCAGGAATCAAGCTACATTGAGCAACACCACGTCTTTCGAGCTGCTGACAACACTCAAAGTGTAATAACTGTCTAAGAAAGCTTCTCAAACTTCTTCGTTCGGAGTCGGTACAAAACTGTAGGTCCATTCTATTCATGAGGGGACCCCTGTGGACTGTCGCACCAGCAATTATTATAATTATTGTACAGATCCAAAAGAGAGACGGTAATGGCCTTTGAAAGGTGCATACTAATAATTGGGTTCACAGTTCACAGGGGACCAGCCTCAACTACTCTTGTTGTGCGCGCTACTTTTCTCTCACGAGTAGAAGGGACCTACAGTTTTATTCCGATACCGAATGACGAAGTTTGAGAAGCTATTTCTTAGACAGTTATTATTCCTTGACGGTTGTCAGCAGCTCGAAAGAGTTGGTTGCCATGAAAAGTTCGACCTGTTTAGCCGGGAATCGAGCCTAGGCCTTCGGCGTGTGAGAGTCGCACTCTACCTACTGCGCCACGGCGGCCAAGTAAGAACTAGGTTCCTTAAGGAAATTCAAGTCAATCTCAATTTTTTATAGTGCCAACAAAGTCATACCAAGTTGCGGAGATGAATATATCCACTTATGTTGCTCTTGGTGAAAATCAAAATTTGGACTGCCTTTCGCTAAAGATGACACTTTTGCTTTAGAGAGCTCATTTTGTCAAAACAATTTGGCCCGCCATTCAAACACTGGCCATGTGTAGAAACAAGCAAGGAACATAATTTCAACTCTACACAAAGGCACCATTCTTTTTTGACACATCGATTGAACTGTCACAGATGCTGTCAAAATGCAAATCAAAACGTTCATGATCAAAAGAGGCCATTTACAAAGAAATTTCCGTTATCTACTGTCAGTCTTTGACCGACAAAATGACTCAGGTTGCCTTAATTTCAATCAAACCACAAATGTATTCCTTCCTGAAGATAATTAAGGTCAGTCAGCAATCCCTCATGCAGTTCATTAAAAACTAACTTTTAGAAAAGACAGAAGCAGTGAAGAGTTATAAAAATTAGTGATCACATTAGTATCACCTAGCAGCAACCGAAAAAGAGACCATTGCCAAAACGAAGTGAACGTGAGTTTCACAACCGCCATTCGCCCTACACACACGCAAAGTGCCAATAAATTTTCATTCCACTCATCGTTGTCTAGGTTCCACTGCCACCGCCGCCACGCCAATCGTATTTGGCGGAGTAATCTATAAATAAGAGAATGATTGTTAAAAAATGATTAATTGATGAATGACAACATCCATGCGAGTGTTAGATGATCGAATGCAATTCTAAATCAACTCGAACCAATTCCGATCACCTGGCTGCCTCACAAATGGTGTGGCAGAGAGTGTTGGTCCAAACGTTACTGCACCTCACCGTCCCCTAAAAGTTCCGTCCTTGAAGATTATACACGAAACAAAAAACACATCGCACGTAAACTTATGAAAAATTATCTCGCGTTTATTTTCATGTGTGTATATGTAATCGGGCCAGACGGTGTTTTTCATTCACATTTTAATTAACCTACGACGATAAGAGTACAATATAATTCTTTAGAATATTCAGGCGATAAAAACGAACTTAGTCCGGGGGTTGTGTCGCTGTCGAATGGCATTGATGCGTGGGGACGGGGCTGTGGACGTCGGCTGTGTACAGCGAATGAGAAAAATTATCAAAACATCCATAGGCTAGACGGAAAACACACAAACGAAATGAATCGAAAAAATATTTTACAAAAACATGCACACGCACTCCCATGTTCGCCAGCATGTGCCCAGGGTGTATTGTCCGATTTGTTGGTTTTTTGTTTGCCTGTCTGGATGGGTTGCCTTTTAAAAATACGTGATATCAACAGTTTTGATGGAATTTTACTATGTCAACGGCGATCGCTGAGCATGAGCTGTCACATTGACTTGGAAAATGACAGATAAAATGTCATATTTATTCTTGTGCCAGCATCAGTCGTAAATGTTGCGAGGCATGTGAATAAATGTGACTTTGAAGCAAATTTTCTGGGCAGCCAACACTAATCTCTTGTTCTTAAATTTTGTAAGTTTCTTTTTGAGCAGAAGGGATTTTCTTACTTGTGTCAGGTTTTTCTTTGGATTTGTTTTTTTTTTGTTGTTTTTCTTGCATACAAACATTTCACAGACATGTCGACGCGTTGGTTGATTGACTTTTAAAGGTTATGTGACTGCTTTGATTTTATAAAAACTAGGGCTTAGGAAATCCATGAACCGAATTTTGACAATCTAAAAATTTTTGACACTAACTGACAAACGCCGAGTGGTTGATGGCGAAAATTTGAAAATTACATTGTCGTCCGGATTTGACAATTTGGCAATTCGTGATGAAGCTGTGATATTTTGGGAAAAAATTCGTTTCAGCATTTGATCAAATTTTTGTAAACTTTTGAAAAATTGTTTACTTTTTTATGATCTTTTAAAATTTTACAAAAACAAGTTATTAGAAAGAGTGTAATTTTATGAAGAGTTCACAATGTGTAACGAAAACGTGACAGTTTCAGGTTAGTTTTGAACCGTATGTGATCAGATGTTAGTTTTTGACTTTTCCAAATAGTTTCTGACGTTCCCAGTTAGTTTCTGATGTTCCCCGAAATGTAACGAGCAATCAATTAAAAATGGTAATTTTTACATTTGTGGTCGCCGTGGCGTAGTGGGCAGAGTGCGACGCTCACACGTCGAAGGGTCTAGGTCCGATTCCCAGCTCAACACCAATTTTTCGAATTTTTCATGGCACCACCTCTGTCGAGCTGCTGACAACACTCAAAAAGTAATAACTGTCTAAGAAAGCTTCTCAAACTTCGCCGTTCGGAGTCGGCAAAAAACGGTAGGCTTCTTAAGGTGTCGAGAAACGTTGACCTCTCATTTAATTTTTTATGTACGGGAATAAAAAGAAGTCATTCGGTGCCAAGTCAAGACTATACGGCAGACGACTCATCAAATCGATGTTTTCTGTGCTCAATAATGCAGTTGTTTGAGCCGATGTGTGAGAGCTCGCCTTGTCTTGGTGAAGAGTGATCCGTCTTCTGCGGATGGTTTTCCTGATTTCTTGGAAGACAACTGGCAAGCAAATGGTTGTGTACCACTCAGAATTGACTGTTCTGCGGTGTTCTAGTGGTATGGTTGCGACATGTCCAGTTTTTCCGAAAAACTGGCGACCATTTGCTTGGAAGTACCTCGTGCGCGAGAAACTTTAGTTGGATTTGGCTCAATTTGAAACACCCATATAATCGACTGCTGTTTACTTTCGGGCCCATACGCATAAATCCATGATTCATCGCCTGTCACGATGTCATAGACGTGTTTCGAAGCACCGCGATCGTATTTTTGGGGCATTTCTTTCGACCAATCGACACTAGCTTTTCCTTTTGAGCAATTGACAAATTGTGTGGGATCCAACGCGAATAAATTTTTTTGACGGTCAAATGTTCATGTAACATTGAATGTATGCCGGTCTTACTAATGCCTAAGGTTGTCTCAATCTCGCTATAGGTCACATGACGACCTTGCGATATCAGTTGGCTCACAGCATCAATGGTTTCCGGAACAAGAACTAATTTTGGACGACCTTAACGAAATTTGTCTTGGAGTGAACTACGACCTCTGTTGAATTCACCATACCATCGATTAAGACTAGTCCTTGATGGAGCTTCATCGCTAAACGGCTTGTTCACATAAAACAATGACTTAACGTGACAGAAAATAGTCAATAAGACGTTCACCACACTTGCTTTTGAATACATCGACTGTAATATGTGTTGTGTGAATTGTGGCATCGTCCTGTTCCTTATTTTTCATTCACGGCGTTATAATGTTGACTATTCACAAAAATATGACAATCGCTATCTTTGCCAAAAAATATGGCCCAATGACGCCACTGGCCGAACACTTATTTTGTGAATATTAAGAAGCTGTGATTTTCAAGAGACATGTAGATTTCCACCCGGCAAGTAGCACTTATTACGGCCACGCCACGGCGTGGGTAGAGTGCGACGCTCACACGCCGAAGGGTCTAGGTTCGACTCCCAGCTCAACACCAATTTTTCGAATTTTTCACGGCACCACCTCTTTCGAGTTGCTGACAACACTCAAACAGTAATTCCTGTCTAAGAAAGGTTCTAAAACTTCGCAGTTCGGAGTCGGCAAAAAACGGTAGGTCCCTTCTCGTGAGAGAACAGAAGCGTTAACTACACGAGTAGTTGATAAGCAAGCTAGGCCCTGGTCCCCTATTTAACTGTAGCGCCAAAAATTATTATTATTATTATGTGTACAGTTAATTTATTTTGGTAAACCAATGGTATTTTATAAAAAAAAAAACTTTTTATAACTTTTAATGCCTTCAAAGATTTATGTAAACTTTTGACAACTTGTTAATTTTTGAGGATTTTTGACTTAAATCAGTGTCGTTTTAGGAGCTTATGACGAATTTCGATATTATTTGGGGAGCACATCACCATTTTAGACGTATTCTCAGTAGTTGCTATTAAATTTTAATACCTTAATTTGTTACATTAACTTTTGGCATTTTATGATGACATTTTGGGACAGTGAAAGATCATATTTTTACAGACAATGAGGTTCCTTGGGACCAGAACTTTCACATTTCCTTTCAGAATTTTGTCAACTTATGACGAACATCTGACAGTTTGTGACAAATTGGCAGATCTGGATGAACTTGTCAATTACTCTGGCAGCTTGGCACGCTGTTCGGGCAATTGATAGCAGAACTTCTACAGGCAAGGACACATTTTTGACAGTTTTGTGAACTTTGCGTGGGTTTTTCTAGAGTGTGGATCTTACAGTACCGAAATCAAACGCAGAATCACTCTTGCCAATCGCTGTTTCTTTGGACTAAAGAGGCAATTGAGTAGTAAAGCCCTCTTTCGAAGGACTAGGTTCGCTTTATATAACAGCTTAGTCTTCCCTGCCCTAATTTATGGCGCAGAAACCTGGACGTAACCAAAGGCGGATGAGAAAGCCCGGATGAAGAAACCCTTAGAGAGAAAAGTTTTGTGATTTTTGGTCCTGTTAGCGTTGATGGCATCTGGAGGAGAAAATTTACTGACGAACTCTACAAGCTGGACAGTGAGATGTGTCTACTCAAGAAATTCGTCTGCAATGCTTAAGATGGATAGGCTATGTAGAGCGTATGAACACCACTGCCCCGGCCCGAAAAGTTTACGAATCCGAGCTATTGGGTCAATGCAACAGAAGAAGGCCTAGGCTGAATGCAAAGTGAACTCGCAGAAAGATGAGGAGTGACTCAGAAAACAATTAACGGTCGGTTCAAGTAAATTGGGTGCCGTAAGACAGTGAAATCGATTTTTGGGTCTGTTTGCGTTGATAGCATTTGGAGGAGAAGATTGCACCACGAACTGTATGGGCTGTACGGCGGCATGAGCCTAGTCAAGCGTCTACGGATACAAGGTGGCTAGGCCATGTAGAGCGTATGGACAGCACTGTTCCGGCCCAAAGAGTTTTCGAATCCGAACCACAGGGACAACGCAACAGAGGACGTCCTCGACTGAGATGGCGCACACAAGTGGAAAAGAACCTCAACCAACTTGGAGTGCGCAACTGGAGGCAGCTAGCCAAAGACCGTGTTGGCTGGAGATGCATGTTCTTGTGGCGCACATAAGTGGGAAAGAACCTCAACCAACTTGGAGTGCGCAACTGGAGACAGCTAGCCAAAGTCCGTGCTGGTTAGAGATGCATGTTCTTTGAGGCCCAGGTCCACTGCGGTCTATAGCAGAAGAATTAGAAGAAGAAAGATTTTACATACTTTTTGAGACACAAATTTTAACAATAATAATTGGATGGCGCGACAGTCCACAAAGGGGACCAGGGCCTTGTTTGCTCATCAACTACTCGTGTTGTGCGGGCTACTGTTTCACAAGTAGAAGGGACCTACAGTTTTTTGGCGACTTCGAACGGCGAAGTTTGTGTAGCTTTTTTTGTCTTAGACGGTTATTATTCTTTGAGTGTTGTCAACAGCTCGAAAGATATTGTGCCGTGTAAAATACTGTGTGTTTAGCCTGGAATCGAACCAGAATCTTCGACGTGTAAGCGTCGCACACTGCCCACTACGCCACGGCGGACACTAGAAACTTGCGGAAACTTAGACGTTGCTAAAATCTGATCAGGAAGCCCTTAGTTTTTTCGAGACAAAACTTCTGCGTGCGATTTTTGGTTCTGTTTGCGTTATTTGCATCTGGAGGAAAAGAATCCAGGACGAACTTATTGGGATGTATGGTGGCCTGCATGGACAGTATGGACACCACTGCTCAGACCTCAAAATTCTTGGAATCCAAGCAATTGGGACAACGTAAGCGAGGGCGGTTAGACTGAGATGACTTACACAAGTGGAGAAGGACCTCAACCAATTTGAAGTGCGTAATTGAAAGCAACTGGCAAGATATCTTTCCGACTAGAGGAGCATATTGTTTGAGATCAAGGTCCAACCCAGACTGTAACGTTACAAATAAAAAGAAGATTGTACAAGGGAGAAATATGTCTCCCATGAGCCACAGCCAGGTTCATTTTGAGTGTGAAAACCTTCGTAATCTGGAAGCTTCTCTAACGAGGTTTTTAACAAAAACAGATCTGAATCATGTTGGATATCTCCGAAATGAATGTCAGCTCTGTTTAAAAGTCTTGAGACACGTAGGACTCTTAAATGATGGACGGAAACCAGTTTAGTGAAATCAAGGTTGGCCCCTTAGCACTAAGCTGCTCACCTCCCTTTCATTCCTGGTCAGATGATCGTCCTTTCATGTCAGTTTCTCTCTCCGTAAAACTGTGCCTGTCGCAAATTGTTAACAAGCGTTATTTTGACCTTCCCGCAATGTAAAAGCCCTCGGCTCTGTTTCTATGTGAAACCTGTCAATCACAAACTGCTCAAATCGACACCCAATGAAAACTGAAAACGAATTGAAATGCAAATTGAATCTCGTTAGTGCTGCTCCTAATCCAAACCAGCTAACTTCCAGCTATGTCGTGTAGTTAATCGTAGTTTCTTTTTGATTTTTTCACTGACTGCGCGATAAGAGCCCGTACACACATACATCCCAATCGGCAGCAGCGGCGCACCAGAAACGGCAGAGTGCTTCTGATAAGACCCAGGCATTCGGTCCGAAAGCACTGAGAGATAGACGGGTATTAAATTGGAGACGGTTTACGGCTGCACGATACTAATCAGCTTGGACTTCGGACTTCTGGTCGGCCACAAAACGAAATACAAAGCGAACCAGAACAGAACGCCATGATTTGTTTGATAAGAGTTTTTCCTTTTTTTTTGTCCTCTTTACACTGGCTGACTTGTTTGTCTGCCTTTCTGATCGTAGGTGCGCAGACACGCATAAGCGTAGGTGAATATTGCGGGGGCTACGAAAGTTACGCGTGTGAATATGAGATAACAGTGCCAAAATTGGATATCAGTAGACCGCGTGGAGGAGGTGAATGGGGGCTGCTGTTCATGCGACCTTTTCGACGGGCGTCACTGAAGGCCAGATTATCAGTGACGTTGATCGATTCTGCAAGTCAGTCAGTTAGTTGGTGTGATGGATGTTATTCTGCCTTGTAAGTATGATAACCTATCCCTTGACGCACTGGAAGTCCAACAGGGACGCTGGGGCGAGTATGTACACGGTTGCCAAATATCTCATTTCCGCTTTTTTGCTCTTTATTCAATGCTTCATAAAAAGTGTTACAGTGATCGGATTTAGCTCAAATATGCGCCGTTTTGTTCGATAAACCGTCCATCTAGACGCCAATTTCATAATACCCCCCTCGTAGAAGCAGACCCCCTCCTTATTAGCGAAGAACTCGGACAGCCACTTTTCACAAGCGTCTTTTGAGTTCAACTTCACACCACCAAGGGCGATCGCCATTGACAGGAACTGGTGGTAATCACTTGGCGCTATGTCCGGGCTTTATGGCGGATGCGATAAAACCTACCATCCGAGCTCCCGTAGCTTCTGACGAGTCATCAACGAAATGTGTGGTCTGGCGTTGTCCTGGTGGAACTCTACACCCTTCCTGTTGGCCAATTCTAGACGCTTCTCGTCGATTGCCTGCTTTAAGCGGTCCAGTTGTTCGCAGTAGATGATAGAATCAAGCGTCTGGCCATATGGGAGCAGCCCATAGTGGATGATTACTGTTACTTAAACATCCAGATGATGTGACTGGATTTATGAATCACATGATTCAAAATCACATCCGTATCACTATTTATAGTGACAACGGAAACACTGATGGAGGAAAGACCATCTGTGGCGGGATGGCGGCTAACAGACCCAGGCTTAGAGGGAACCTGACTGATAGTGACAGCTTAACCAGAGGCTATATTCTGGTGCCACGGGAGGTCAGGGGCCCCTGGAACTTCGGTTCCAGCCTGACCATTGCGGTAGGCCCCCTTGTGGGAGTTTCGTGGTGGCTGTGGTTTACCACCTAACATCGCGGGTAGAGTCGAGGATAGTGTACTGTGCTGACTTGTCTAGCCCATTGTTTAAGCAAAACTAGGCAAGTCGGTCAGGGGACTATCCCTTCTCAGTGTGGAGTTGCATTCTCAACCGGGCGCTGCGATCCAAAGAGCGGAAGAGGTTTTAGGAAGGCTTCGCATCAAACCAAGGTGGGGTGATTGCCCCTCAAGCATGATCCCAGTTTGGTACTTGGGTAACTAAGGCGTTTAGTCTTGCGTTACTTACGACTCTTGGGGAAAAGGTTCCCGTGATATAAGCCGTTAAGGCAGGTGATCACGTAAAACCAAATCCCACATCTGTTACTTGAACAAATAAAATATACGACCATTTGTGAACCTTTTTAATTTTATTATTGAATTCTTGCTTGGCACAAATTTAGTCGCTTGTTGATCCGTTTCAAAAGAAAAATGAGAAAATAACCGTATCTTCAAACGACGCCTTTTGACATTTACTTTTCTGTTTCATTTTCAATCTGTGCTGTTTTCATATCCATATTTGACAGGAGTTGCCAACAATTCCCTTCCAATCACAGCAAAACCTTTCCGGCCCTCAATCCCGGCTTGGCCACTGTTTGGTAGGCCTTCAACCACGACCGTTGTCGCTTGATATTGTCGTATGTGATCCATTTTTCGTCGTCAGTTGCCATACGCTTCAACAATGGGTCGAGTTCGTTCCGTTTTAGCAGCGTATCGTTGGCGTTGATTCGGTTCAGAAGGTTTTCTTTTGCGTTAAATCATGCGGCTCCCTAACATCAAGCTTTTTCTTGTGTCCAGCCTTCCGCAGAAGGCTTTAAATTGTTTTGTCACTAACTCTCATCTTCTGGGCAATGTCACGAGATGCCACATGCCGGTCTAACTTGATGTTTTCCATGATTCGATCGGTATTCGTCGTCACAGGTCTTCCGTCGGCTGGCGTATCCATGGTGTCGTTTTCACTGGGCTCTGAATCGTCGAAACCATTCTTCCGTGGTTCGAAGTGATAGAGTACCATCCCCCAAAACACCAGTTATCTCACGGAACGTTTCTCTAGCGGATTTGCCTTTAACGAACGAAAACTTTAAAATACCGCGAATTTCGGCGTTAACGAACTCCATGCTTACACGTCTATAACTCTTGAACGCAATATACAAATTAATCATGCATAGCGTCGTTTTGTAGGATATTTCAAGACCTTTCAAATGATGTGTAGTATTGCCAGATACGAGCTCTGTAGCGCTTTGTACATATCCGGAATATTTAAAAGACAAAAAGGTCGAAGATGTTTAACATGTGTCACAGAGATATCGCATGTGTTTTTCTTAATGGCTGCGCTTCTTTGGCCTTCGTAATTGAGTGGTAAATTTCCTTTATTGACACAATTGGATGGATGGAGGTAGTTTTCCGTATGACAGATGTTTTCTAGTTGGAGCAACAGTCTGTTCGACGCTACTGTCAATCTGCATTGTCTTTTAAATTCAAATTTGTTTACTGGAGGGCGGAAAGTTTTTGACTACCACAAGTGAATTCAATTTAGAAGGTGGCTGTTACCCTCTTAACATTTTAGAAAGCTTCCCACAGCATGCTGTTCTAAGTAAAATGTTCCACTGTTCTAACCAGATGTATTGTGCGACAGTCTCCTTCAATCTCTGTAACTAGGTCGCTTCTTAAATGTCATACATTTTAGGCAGCCTTAACGGTATCTCAACAGTACTCCAGTTTTAGTCTTTACGAGTGGCAATGGGTTACTTCAATAAAACGCCATTTCATGAAATGAAACACCTCATAATATGTCCAAGCAAGAAAAGAGTGACAATTTTTTTTGGAAGTGAGTTGCAAGCTACCGCAATTTGGAACCAATTGAGGGTCATAAAGGCCAAAAGTGATATCTCGAAAAAAAAAACTAGTTCTTTCTCATGCCTTTATCGAACCTCGCAGCGTGAGTTACACATTTGTATCACACACAAAGCTGTATATGAAAATTTTGCTTATTGGTTTAAGGTTACGTTCGCAGTCACAATTCAAAGCTGGCAATTTTCTGTAGAAAAGTTCTTTCTGGTAAAATGTCTACCAACACCAGCTCCAAGTTGATTGCCCACACTTCAGAACTCTCTCCGAAACTCTCAAATCCCCCATCTGAAGTTTCCGCACTCCTCCCCAGTCAACTTCTATCTACTTTCTGAATCCGTGATGATAGTTGAGTTGTGTGCGACCCAATTTCATTCCAACTGAATAACATTATAATGTAATGCGATCGCTGTCATGGCACCACTCATTACCAGCGGCAAAGCAGACAGCAGGCGATGAGCGAAACAAACGCACAAAAACGAACCTTCACGCTTAAGAGGAGGTTGAGTTCTTGCCTTTGTTTTCATTTTGTGTGTGTTTCTGTGTGCGTGTGTGTGTGTGTGCGTATTTGTCTATTTGTTTATCGAAAAGATCTTCCCATTCATCGGGCAGATTCCCGGTCGTATGTATGAAGCCGACCAGCCTCCACCCGAGCCTCGAGTTGCGACTAAGAATTCAAATTCACACACAAAATCACTTCCGTTCAATGAACCCGTGCGTAAGCGTGTAAGGTTTTGTTTCCCAGAGAGGGGGAAGCAGGCTTGGGTGTATAAATTATGCGAATGTGAAGAGAATAGTTCGCAGCGCAGATAACACAATAGACTTATAGATACATCAACGCACAGGCGCACGTTGATGTGTGGGGTAAACAAAGGAAACAGCAACAGCACAGCGCGCGGCATGCCAGAAGTGTGGTGAAGCGGGCCCGGCCTGGTCTGGCCCGGCCTGACTTGGGCTAGGAGAAAACGAAATAGCTAAAGAAATGCGCAACCACTTTGCATGGGCAGCACGGAACGAGCAACATAATTATGGAAGCCGCACAAAACAAAAAAACAAAACGAAAACGCAAATAAAAAGAAACGAAAAGAGAAGAAAAAAACTGTTCACAAGGCAGATAACCTGCAGCACCCCTAGGAGGAGTACGCCTGACCCCGGCGCGGGTCTCTTCCTAGTCCTAGCATTGTGTGACTTGACGCAGAGATAGTGGGCGAGTGAGGGGTGCGTTCTTTAGATGTCACAACCAGTCATTGAGGCAAACACACGCGTTTTTGTGTGGCATGTGTGAGTGAGGTGTGGACGTGTGGAATTTTTGTGGCTTGACGTTGAGCCGGTAGTGTGCGTGCGGGTTTATGCTTCGGTGACATTTGGTGAACAATTAAACATGGGCTCCGTAGATTTGACTTAGATGGAGGGTTAAACTAACCTCAAACCGCAAACAAAGATGCTGGTGACGGGCTTTTGAGACAACACACATTAATGCTTTTTGAGACTTGTTTAAGACTAGACTCGAGACGGGCAAAGTCCTTTAGCAAACAGAAAAACTGTGGTTCTTCGAGCGCTGACTACAGCCTAATTTCCTTGTTTGCTTTGTCACAATTTTGAGGCGAGTTTGAAGCAAAAACTTAGTTGGAAAAACCAAAATACCATACCACTCAATAAGTCAAACAGAATTTATATAAAATTAACAATTTTGTTAGTGGCGCCCCCTATATAGGCTTATTGAGTGATCTGTTATGCTACCAAGGGGATCTGGCCTCCTCAGCCAGTTGTCGAGTTGTGCGTGTTATTATTCAGATTTTTACCAACTCCGAAAGGGAAGCTTTTCAGGAGTTTTCTTAAGGACGAAGATAGCAAGAGCTAATGTAGCGAAAAATTTTAAGGTGCTGAGGGCAAGAATCAACCGGTCGTCAGAGTGTGAAGACCACGCCAAGCACACAACCTCCTTGATAGCTTCTGTTTGAAGCTTATGTCTTTAAACTGGTGAAAGGGTGCTCCAGTTTACATCGATCGCCTTAAATGCTACGTAAACTGGCAGTTAATAGCCACGTTGAGTGGCTCTTACTGGGAGGTCAAAGAAATTCTATTAAAGAAGTTATGGAGCTCTCTGAATTTGATAGTTTGAACGACTCAATTTGTTGGTTGAGTGTTCTGTCTTGTGTTGCCAAAAATGATTTCCTTGCATATTTGCTTTTAATTCAAAAGTTGGAAGATTGTTTTTTTGCTTGTTTAAAAATTGTCTGAAAAAAGGCGGAGAATGAACAACTTGTTCGTCCAACACAATCCTCCACCGCTTTCCAGACATATGTGCGACATTTTGAAACAAAGAAAAAACCCTTCCGTCTTTTGGATCAAAAACAGCTAGGCAAGGAAAGTATAATTGCCCACACAAGAAAGAAGGCTCTAACACTCAACCAACCAAATGAGCCGAATATCAAACAAATTTACAGCGACCGATGACTAAGTAGACAAAGTCCTCGACTACTCACACTGTGCCCCTTGATCTACCCGAATGCTTGTGTAGACATCCTCTGCATATAATCGTCTTCTAGTGGACTGTCAGACCCGCTCCAATCTCAATTCCTTCTGAAATCGTCAAACGCCTAACAACAATGCAGTCGGCTTTCATTGTTCAATAAATTATTTTAATGCCGTCCGCAGAAGCTTACGGCTCCTTTGAGAGATCGTGTCTCTGTTGCTTTCTTTTCAGTTCCCACCCATCACGTCGTCACATTACAGCCCGTCGCCTTGTCCCAGTTACTTTCTGACGCCTGAAGGTCTCGGTTAAATGCATAAGTTTCAATACCGTCATTCTACACAATTTGCCACGTTTGCAAGGACAAGATGTTGGATCGTGGAGACAAATAGGTGGTGAAGGTTGATTTGAATATTTAGGACCCTTTTCCAGAATCTGTCGCAGTTTTAGAATCTAATGAATTGAAGACTTCCCTAGCCTAAAGCCAGCATTAACCTGCATAACCAAATATCATCATCAGATAAGTAAACTATTGAAATTCGATTGATTGTCGAAGAATTTGTAGGCCACGATCAAAGGAGACATTCAGAGGGTCTGAACCCATCTAGGGACTGCCCGCGTCCTTGGTCAGAGTCTTCATCTACAGTTTGGTCTCTCGACAGCGTAACTGGAGATGAGCCATTCATAGGGTCTGAACCCCACCTTTGGACTGCCCGCGTCCTTAGTCAGGGCCTTCATCGACAGTTGGGCCTCTCGACAGCGCAACTAGAGATGAACCACTCATAGGGTCTGAACCCACCTTAGGACTGCCCGCGTCCTTGGTCAGGGCCTTCATCGACAGTTGGGTCTCTCGGCAGTGCAACTAGAGATGAGCCTTTCATAGGGTCTCAACCCCACCTTTGGACTGCCAGCGTCCTTGATCAGGGCCTTCATCGACAGTTGGGTCTCTCGACAGCGCAACTAGAGATGAACCACTCATAAGGTCTGAACCCACCTTGGGACTGCCCGCGTCCTTAGTCAGGGCATCCATCGGCATTGGGGCCTCTCGACAGTGCAACTAGAGATGAGCCATTCATAGGGTCTCAACACCACCTTGGGGCTGCCCACGTCCTTGGTTAGAGCCTCCATCTACAGTTTGGTCTCTCGACAGCGCAACTGGAGATGAGCCACTCATAGGGTCTTAACTCCACCTTGAGACTGCCCGCGTCCTTGGTCAGGGCCTTCATCGACAGTTGGGTCTCTCGGCAGTGCAATTAGAGATGAGCCTTTCATAAGGTCTCAACCCCACCTTTGGACTGCCCGCGTCCTTGGTCAGGGCCTTCATCGACAGTTGGGTCTCTCGACAGTGCAACTAGAGATGAGCCACTCATAGGGTCTGAACCCACCTTCGGACTGCCCGCGTCCTTGGTCAGGGCCTTCATCGACAGTTGGGTCTCTCGACAGCGCAACTAGAGATGAGCCACTCATAGGGCCTGAACCCACCTTGGGACTGCCCGCGTACTTGGTTAGAGCCTCCATCTGCAGTTTGGTCTCTCGACAGCGCAACTAGAGATGAGCCACTCATAGGGTCTGAACCCTCCTTGGGACTGCCCGCGTCCTTGGTCAGGTTCTCCATCCATGTGTTTGACAGCACAACAAGAGATGATACGACTCTACAAAATGCAGGCTGAGCAAACGCATGCTCCCAAACGTCAGTAAGAAATCCGCGGTATTTCTGTTATGTCTACCATAGACGGAAAAGATTGCAAGTGGCCTGGGGTACACCTAACCTTAGCACTTAAGCGTGCTTGAGCTTAATGATGAAATCCTCTGCGACGCCTGCAGAGAAAGTGAAGACACTGCAGAGCACTTCTTTTGTCAATATTCCGCCTTTGCTCGTATCAGGTGACGACTTTTCGGTGCTGGAGCTGAAAGTTCGGGCCCTCTATCGCAGAACAGCTTGCTGGTGTTCTTCCGCAAGGCCAATAAACTCAATGTAGGCTACAGTTAGTAATACAATGGACAAGTTTTCGAATCTGAGCGCTCCAGAGTAGTGTTTCCGAAGTTAATAAAAAGAGAATATCGCGGGTTCGCTCTTGTAAATTAAAGAAATACTCATTGCCTCTACAATCCTGCCTTTTGCCGCCTTTATGCTGAAAGCATTGACCGTGGCAGCGTGAACCACTTTGGACGTGACCTCAGTCGAACATTTTACAGAAGTTGGATCATTGCTTCGCCAATTAGATGCGACTTAAAGTTTAAAGTAAACGGCTTAGGAAATTCAGCCGTTAAGAGGCAAATTGAGGCTGTTTACCCAAGTTTTCTGCTTTCTTTCGACACACCCACATGGTCAGACCAATTCTCCCATTGGCAACCTCCACCTAAATCAGAAGAGACAAGTAATTAACTTAACTCCCAAAAGATGGCCAATAACGATGTGGTGGTGAGGTCAGTTCACAAGATATGTTTTTGCTTTGCGTGTCGCTGCCGCAATCCAATTTCAGGGGGCACAAGCAGTAGCATTGAAAAATTCATTTCCCGAATTTATGTGCTACCGCATGCACACACAAGCGCAAGCTCCCGCAACTCGGAAAACAAATATCGACCAACCCTCAAAGCCATTGACCCCATAATGGAGGCTTTTTTGTTGTTCTTGTGTTATATTCCCCCCGTGTTTCCGTTCCGCTGTTTTGTTGTTTTTTTTTCTTCTGTTGTGCGGGAACATTTACGTTCTTTAAGGGAACTTTAACATGGAAAAAGCACTGGAATGTGTGGTAATTACATAAAGCACTTTGCTATGGCCACATTTGAAGAATATCAAATAAACCACTCACACACACAGAGAGACACCAGCGCACAATGGCGCACACGCCTATGTCCGCACACTTTTTGCATAGAGAAGAAGGAACGAATAAAGTGGAAAGCGACGACGACGTTTGTTTGTTTCCTCAACGAGTATGCTGCTGATTTATAGTTATGATTGAGTAAGCTCTGAATGGGGATGATTGTTGGGCTGGCCATGATGAATGGGAGGGGGGACGGAGTAGTAGAAGGATGGAAATAACAG
Source organism: Eristalinus aeneus (assembly GCA_955652365.1). Lineage (NCBI taxonomy): Eukaryota > Metazoa > Arthropoda > Insecta > Diptera > Syrphidae > Eristalinus > Eristalinus aeneus. Next base: position 47,238,304 of record OY019134.1, on the reverse strand, counting down.
AGGAGAAGAAAATAGTTGCGATAGAGCGTGTAACAGGGAGAACAACAGGGAAGCGCGTCCCTAGCAACATTCTATCCGTCAGTAGTAGCACTCAGCGTCACACAGGGATGTACGCCGTGGTGAATATAAAAATAGACGTTGCTGTGTTTTTTTTCTTTCCTTCTTTCTTCTTTTTTTTTGCTTTATTTATTTATGCGGTGGTCTTACCCCTATTCAATGACGATGGCAATGGCTAGTGTGCTACGCGCAGGACAACCCGCTTTGCAGGGAAAAAGAAATAAGGAGAAGGGAAAAGAAGGGAATATGGCACCGACAACGACGACGACGCTTTTCCATTGCACAGTTAGCAGTGTTTTTCGTGTTGTCCTCTATTGCATCATCATCATCATCGTCCTCCTTTCTGTGCATCCTTCCGCGTGAACACATTCATACAGGGACGACGCTGAAGGACTCTCACACGATGCCACAATGTGGAAGGGGAGGAGGTAGGGTTACCGCAGCTCTATTATAGTTGTGCGAGGAGGGCGAGGGATAACCAACGTTGTGTTGAGTGCCACTATCACGAGCAGCGCACCACCACCTACCGTATCTTTCGGTCAATGACTCATTGACCTGCTTTGAGTCTTGTTTTTTGTGTTTCCAGCTTGCGTTTTGCCCCTCGCGCACTTGGCTTGGTTACTAGCATTCAGAGGCAGGGCCCGGCTCGCAATCCCCACTGGTTCGATGCGGATGGTAATTAGAGCCTCAAAAAGCAGGAACAAAAACCCGTTGCTCTACAGCTCGTTCGGTTTTAGGAAACCATTCGCTGCGCTGTGCCAGTGAGTGGTGGGCTGGTGATATAATGACAGAAGCAGAACTACGCGATCAGAGCGGGCGGGTGAAACAAATTAAAACGGATGTAAATTCCTGTGTGCTTCAGGCCCGTGCTTTGCCTTCTTTTTGGAATTGTAAATGTTAATCCTTGACTTTTATTCAGTGTCCTGTTTTTGCAGTGGGTACTTTTTGTACCGCCCTGCGGAACATTCTGCCAACGTTCATTGTGCTCTTCTTGTTGTGATTTCTGTTTTGTGTTGTGTGGACTTACCGTTATGCTGGCGACGCAGACCGGGAAGAAGACATTTGCATTTGGTTTGCATGATTGCTGGTGTACTTATTCTTCGTTTGCACGTGAATAAATTAGGAATTTGTTGTTGTAGAGAAATTAGCCAAGGAAAGAATATCCATTTGAATCTGGTTGAAGGCATGATGAGGTGTAAGGACGTGAGACGAGCGGTTGACATCAATTTAGAATTCAATTTCCGGAATTTTCGGAATTTTCCGTCGAGAAAATATTCAAAGGTTAACAGCTGCAGATTATACGGTTTCAAAAGATGGCGCCACTTGCAAGTTGTGACTGATCTTGGAAGCGACTTCTTACTTCATTGGAAGGGTGTGACATTTGTCAGCAATAATAAGTGTGCGTCAGCTTCGTTTTTAGACAGCAACATTGTTGTCTCTTCAAAAATGTCCAGACTTGTGTTTAATAAACATTATTTTCAGAAAGTTTTGACTTTAATTTTTAATTGAAAAAAAAGGACAGCTGAAGCTCATCGAACACTTGCAGAAGCTTATGGTGAATCTACTTCGATCGATAAATCACACAGAGATTGCTTTCGACGCTTTGAAAATGGTGTTCTTAGAGTAGAAGAATAATAGCATCTTGGCCAGTTCAAGAGTTTTGTATTGGAGGCTTCACTGGATCATGACCCATGCCAAACGCCAAGTTTACTCGCAAAATCGTTGAAAATGAATCAGCAAGCAGTTTCCGTTCGCTTAAAGCAGGGCAATTGGTTGAATCATCGGCTGAGACTGGGAGCCTTCGGAAAATGAGTTTTCATCTTGGGACTCCTTCTTGGAGGGCACCAAAGGAAGGGAGTTTTACACCGGATCGCGTCTAGAGATGGAAAAAAATGCACTGCGATAACCCCAAGAAGAAAAAAATATTAAGAAAAGCCTGGCATACCCGCTCCATCATAGTTTACATCAACACCACATCTACATACGGTTGAACGGTCATGCTTTGCATGTGGGGGGACCAGGGTAGTGTGGATTACTATGAGCTGCCTAAACAAGGTAAAAACATCGTTACCGATTACAACTTATTTGTGAAAAACGACCTGAAAGGCCCGGAAGTCCTGCCAAATGATTTTCGACCACGACAGTCAAAAGCTACCTGTCTACTTTCTTACTGGCTTAGTATCTTTTCTGACGCATGCAAAACAAATTTGGAAAGATTGGATCGATGCCAGCAAGGACTCATTCTAGGGAATGGAATTTTCAATAAAATTTTCAGAGAGATGGGAAAAGTAGTCCCTTTCCTCCGACAATACTTTGAGTGATGAATTTGTTGAACACAAAAAAAAACGGAGCTAATTATTTTACTCCCAATACGATTTTTCAATAATAGTTTTTGGGTGGTGCCAGAGTCCACAAGGGGGCTTGCTCATCAACTATTGGTGCTACTGTTCTCTCATGAGTAGAGGAGACCTACAGTTTTTTGCTGACTCCGAACGGCGGAGTTTGAGAAGGTTTCTTAAGCAGTTATTACTCTTTGAGTGTTGTCAGCACCTCGCCGTAAAAATTCGAAAAATTTGTGTTGAGGTGGGAGTCGAACCTAGACTCTTTGGCATGTGAGCGTCGCACTCTACCCACTTCGCCATGGCGACGAAAGAGGTGGTGCCGTGAAAAATTCGAGGTGTACAGCTCGTGGACAGGTGTAAGTGTCGCCCTCTATCCACTACCCAAGGCGGCCACATACGATTCTTGCTCTTTAAAAATATAGATGCTTTTGGATGCTGGGTGCGGTGATTGTCCATCTTCAGTGAGGACCCTCAAAATTTGTTGCCGGACAGTTTTCTTGTGGCATCGTTCTTGTTCCGAATAAGTTAGGCGCCGCGCAGAAATTCGTGTGAAATGACACTAACGAAATCTACGTCACAGTTTTCCAAATTTGACGCATTTCCATGGACGGGTTTAAAATGTTGAAAACAAAGCTAGAAATAAAGTGCTACATGCAAGCTTAGAAAAAAAAGATGATCAAACATTTCGATTTCGACACTCACCATCTATTCGTTGATTTGGACCATGGACAATGCAGTGCCTTGTCAAGTGATAGCATTCAAAGCAAATTCGTCAGATTGGCGATGGAGAACTCTCGCTGCTCCGTCAAGAAAGGTAACGAACTCACCGAGACCTTCAATGTCAAAAAAGGTTTTAGACAAGGCGACGCACTGTCATGTGACTTTTTTAACATCATCCTCGAGAAGATCGTGCGTAACTCACTAGTCAACACCCGAGGAACGATCTTCCAAAAGTCAGTTCAATTGCTAGCTTGGACGAACACAGCGTGCAGTCAATAAGGCGTTTGTTGGCATCGATTTGGAAGAATAAAGTCCCTCTTCTGTTCTTTTCTTCTTCTTGAATCATCAATCTTTGGTCAGAATTTTAGGACTAAGTTCCTTGAACCTCCAGTTTTTTGGACGTTTGCTGGCATCGATTCGGAAGAATAAAGCCGCTTTTCTGTTCTTCTCTTCTTTTTAAATCGTCAATCTTTAGTCAGAATTTTAGGACTGAGTTCCTTGAATCTCCAGTTTTTGGACGTTTGCTGGCATCGATTCGGAAGAATAAAGTCCCTTTTCTGTTCTTTTCTTCTGTTTAAATCGTCAATCTTTGGTCAGAATTTTAGTCCTTTTTCTGTTCTTTTCTTCTTTTTGAATCGTCAGTCTTTAGTCAGAATTTTAGGACTGAGTTCCTTGAATCTCCAGTTTTTTAGACGTTTGCTGGCATCGATTCGGAAGAATAAAGTCCCTTTTCTGTTCTTTTCTTCTGTTTAAATCGTCAATCTTTGGTCAGAATTTTAGTCCTTTTTCTGTTCTTTTCTTCTTTTTGAATCGTCAGTCTTTAGTCAGAATTTTAGGACTGAGTTCCTTGAACCCCCAGTTTTATGGACGTTTGCTGGCATCGACTCGGAAGAATAAAGTCCCTTTTCTGTTCTTCTCTCCTTTTTAAATCGTCAATCTTTAGTCAGAATTTTAGGACTGAGCTCACTGAACCTCCAGTTTTTTGGACGTTTGCTGGCACTGATTCGGAAGAATAAAGTCCCTTTTCTGTTCTTTTCTCGTTTTTAAATCGTCAATCTTTGGTCAGAATTTTAGTCCCTTTTCTGTTCTTTTCTTCTTTTTAAATTGTCAATCTTTAGTCAGGATTTTAGGACTGAGTTCCTTGAACCTGCAGTTTTTTAGACGTTTGCTGGCATCGATTCGGAAGAATAAAGTCCCTTTTCTGTTCTTTTCTTCTTTTTAAATCGCCAATCTTTGGTCAGAATTTTAGTCCCTTTTCTGTTCTTTTCTTCTTTTTGAATCGTCAGTCTTTAGTCAGAATTTTAGGACTGAGTTCCTTGAATCTCCAGTTTTATGGACGTTTGCTGGCATCGACTCGGAAGAATAAAGCCCTTTTCTGTTCTTTTCTTCTTTTTAATTCGTCAATCTGTGGTCAGATCCTTTAGGACTGAACTCCTGCAACCTCCAGTCTTTTCGACTCACAAATAAAGCGAATCCATTCTCCATCTCACCGTGCATTTATTCATGTGAAGCTTTCCCCAGTCCTAACAGTAAATGACTCATGAACTCTAAATCAAGAAAACATTTCTTATACCTGTTATCTGCAGATAGCGTCGAAAAATTGTGCTCCTTGGTTAGCGTGACAAGTAATCGAAGCTTACGTCACATCCTGTACACTCTACACTGATGTTGGGTGCAGGAAAAGTCCAAATTCGTCTATCACGCCGCATAGAGGTGATAACTCACTTCCTCCTACAAGTAAACGGCCACTTAAGCATAATATCAGTTCAATTGCAACCAACATACATACACCAAGTTCAAATAAGCTTTTCAAGCTTGTTACTAAGTCGTAAAGTTCCGTTTAAATTTCGGGCATCTCTCACAGTGTGTGTGCCTGCTGTAATTTATTAGAAAACCAACATCAGCATTAAGTCCGTATGTCAGTTTGATGTGCAAAAAAAATTTCCACTGCGCTAACGGCAGCAGCCACAGCAGCTACATGAAACGATGAACTGATAATGAACGCCACTAATCGTATGTTTGCAGTAATTACTTGCGTTTTCGTCTGGGGCGCTGTCGGGCGAACTGACACAGCATCGCGGCGTATGCATCTAGCCTAATTTAAATTAGAACACATACATGTACCCAATGCCATTGACATTTCCATCTTTCCCTCTCGCTCTTCGGCTCCCTCCCGCGCGGTACGCCCAGTGAACGTAGTAAGCTGTGTTCGCATTTGAGAGTGTTTGTTGTTTTCGTTTGTTCGGGTTTCCCTTGTTTTTTTTTGGGCTCTTTAAATTACACACAATTCAAGCACGCACGCAAATTTATTCGAAATAAATCATTTCTGTTAAAAATAACACAGAGTGTGGGGGAGGGAGGGACTTCATATAATCATAAGAACACCCGGGAGGGAGTATCATACGCGCCAGCACGTTAGACAAATGTCATGATCGGACAGAATTATTTCGCTTGACATGAGCGCGCTGGTGGTGGAGGGGAGTGACCGGGTATCGAACAGCCGGCAGCGGCGTTCGGTAGGTAGGATTGCGTAATGGCACACATTAGACATGCAATTGCGGGGGAGTCACACGGCTGATACATCATCTCTCGCTGCCTTAGTGTGCCACAGTAAAGAATATTCTAACGGCGATCGCTGGGAATAATAGATACATAAGTGGATACAAAATGTGTGGCAGCCGTTGAGCGGGAGATGAGCCAGAGACTATTTGCGGAGGATGTTGTTTATCGTCACTTAATCCCATGCTGACTCTTGTGAATGATGCTGCTTTCGGTATCCATTAAGCTGACGATCTTCATTGATGCCATCAGTGCGGTGCTGACAATGGGGGAATTTACTTTATACTCACTCTCACACATACATGTCTGCCTGTGCTCGATGCTTGGGGCTTGGGATGGGCTGAAACATTTGGCGGGAAACTCATGGAAGTTTGTTGGCCTCCGGTTTGAATGAAGAAACAAAATGTAACGTATACGTCCAGTTGACCTTAGGCCATTCTTAATAATAGTCGAATTCTTAGACGGGATTTGTTTTTGGCGATTTGCCCAGTTTTTATTATTGGAACGGAGATCACAGGCGCACCTGGCGCTGTTGTTCAACACGAGTGGGGGCAAGCTGCATCTTGAAATTGGCATTGATGTGGTTGACACAGCCTCAGAAGTGATGAAAGAAACGTTTGATGGATGGAGATTAGGATGGAGTGCGATTGTGGAAAGGATGTTACAATTTGGCAGTGTCGGGGACAACATTTGATTGGGATTTGGTCAAAACAAAGCAAAATGCGGAAAAGCGTCGGAATGTGAATCTTAAGTGCATGCTGCCCACTCAAGCCCTCCACTTTGAGTAGAATGAAAAATGCAGTAATCCAAGTTGCTGTCAAAGTTTTATGCTTGTGATATAATCATCCAAGGAATTTAGTACTTTTTGAATTTCAGGTGTTTTGACATTCACAATGCGCGCGTCTTCCCTGTGACAAACCAGATCTGTAGCAATATCTCCTTGATTTGTAATTTTCTGTTTTTTTTTTTTTTAGAAATTTTCAATTCTATGAGTTTGATTGTGCCAGAAACATGTTGCCAATTGCTGCACGCCTCATTGGAACATTGAAATTAACGAATTTGCAGATTTTGAAATGAATTGTGTCTAGATTCATGTTGCACGGTAATGTTGCTAAAGTAAAGTTGTTTCATTTATGTTTTCTGCAAACAAGTAATTGTCAAGGCGAATTTTCTTTCGTCAGATTTGTGATGCAAATGCTGCTGGCATGTTTCTCAAGGTATTGCGTAGACTTTTATGTCTACATGGGTTGTAGACACATGTTGCTCAAGCAATAATTACATTTTTGTGTTTCATCTTCACACGATGGAAGTGTCCGTTTGAAGAAAATTCAAAAAACAGAATATTTGATCTATGAAATGAATTTTGTTGAAAAGTTTTTTACTAAGGGAAAGCAAGGTCTTCATCGGAATGCCTGCTGATTGGTGACGGAGGCCTTGGGGATGTGTCCGTCTGATTGGAATGATTGTGATACAGATATCGGTCTGCTAAGAGTATTCATCCTAAGAATAATAATTGTCGGCACTACAGTCCAAAGGGGGACCAGCTCATCAACTACTCGTATTGTGCGCGCTACTGTTCTCTCACGAGTAGAAGAGACCTACAGTTTTTTGCCGACTCCAAACGGCGAAATTTGAGAAGCTTTCTTAGACAGTTATACTCTTTGAGCGTGGTCAGAAGCTCGGAAGAGGTGGTGCCGTTAAAAATTCGAAAAATTGGTATTGGGCTGGGAATCGCACCTAGACCCTTCGGCGTGTGAGCGTCGCACTCTACGTAGTGGGTCGCCACGGCGACCACATGTATTGATCCTATAGTTAACAGAAATCTCACACCATTTTTCTATCAACTCCACTTTATCGCTTTTAAATGGTATTTCATCTTTCGCCAAACAGGTGCAGTCATATAACGCGTCTGGAGTCTCCAGTGATAAACTATTTTTATACAATCGACTTTCAACCTCTGCGCACCTACATCCGATTACGACCCTTGCATTCCACAGAACTCAACAAAAGCAATGCCAAACGAAACTAATGATTAAATCATTCTGATAACTTGCGCCTTTCATTTTCGTTTTCGCCTGGCTGATAAAACCCATGCCCTCCCCCAAATACCGCCAGAAAGCTTTTAAAATCACCATCAAACTAAAATCGAAAAAAAAAAATTCATTCAGAAAATCCATTTCATTGGGTTGCACGATGAGGTGGGGCCAAGGAGGCGGCCCCCAAAGGACAAACCTCCGCCCTTGGCTGACGATGAAAGCGATATCGTGGCGCGTTCAGGGACGTTGTAAATTATTTTTATTTACTTTCCCCTCAGAAACATTGGAATTCGCCGCTTCACAAAAATTTGAAATCATTTCAAAAGTCGTAAATGATTTTCCATCTGAGCCCCAAAAGAATTTGTTGTTACACAGCGTCACCGAACGTTGGGAGAAAGTGGGGGAAAACATTTTCTTTCGCTCTGTGTTCTCTTGTGTTGTGCGTGTACGGGCGCGCGGTTTGTCACCAACAGATCTGCTTCCTTCCCTCGTGCGTTGTTGAAATTCAGAGGAACGAACGGCAGAAAAAAAGTAAATAAATTCCCTCGGCTTGTTAAAAATAACATTTCTATTTGCGGATGCAAAACATCCTAAAATGCTTCGTGGAGAGGGATATTTTTACTCGCACGTCGGACAGATACATTTTGCCGACACGTAAAAATAAATATTTGTACGAGTCTTGTGCGTTCTGTTCTTTTTTTTTTTTGTTGTATTTTTATGTGTTTTATTTTTTTTTAGAAAGTATGACAAAGTTATGAGTCGGTTGACCATGTGATGTGCTCCTCATTGAGCATTACTACAAGTGGAGGGACACATGGAGTAAGCTTGGGCATGCAGTGGAAATTTAAACAGTTTTGAAGGAAAGAACCTTACCCTGCAAAATGTTGAAGAAGAAAAAAAGTGTCAAGACGGAGAAAGAGTATTAACGCCCAACAACAAGTTCTTGTTTTTAAAATTCTCCTGTGAAGTTGATCCTGTCTGCGTTAACAGGAGGAAGAGGTTAAACAAAAAAAAAAAAACTCGAAGCTGTGAACCGCAAGTGCTGTGTTAATTTTTTATTGAACGAATAAAGAAATTGTTGGCAGATGTAGATATGTAGACTTAAACTCTAAGTCAATGTGACAAATGCTAGGGAAAAATTATACTTACTTTGTTGAACGACGAAAGGTGTCGCTGGCGAGAGACAGTGCCTAGTGGGGATGAGGTACGTAGAACTTAGAGATATTTTTTTTCCTTTGGTGGCCCTACAGTCCGGGGTGGACCTGAGCCTCAACCAACATGTCTCTCCAGGCAGCACCATCTTTCACCAGATGCATCTAGTTGCGCACTTTAAGTTGGTTGAGGTCCCTGCTCAACTTGTGTTCGCCACCTTTGACTAGGCTGTCCTCTGTTGTGCTGTCCCAATGGCTCAGATTTGAAGATTTTTTGGATCGGTCAATGGGCTCTACATAGCCAAACATCTTAAGTGTCGTATCCGAAGAGGCTTGACCAAGCGCATGTCGCTGAACAGCCCATAGAGCTCGTAATTATATCTTCTCCTCCAGATACCACCAACGCAGACAGGACCAAAATTAACACGCAAACCTTTTTTCTTGAAAAATCTAACGGCTTCCTCATCCGCTTTAAGTGACGTCTAGGTTTCCACGCCATTAAGTAGGTAAGAAGAGGACTTTTAGTTGGCAACACTGCCTTAACAGCTGTCAAGTGGTATGTTGTTTTGACATTTTAACAGAAATGGGCCGACCCAAATAAATTGTCGATTTTATGAGTGGACCTAAACCAATGTTACCGTTGATCCCAATTTACAAAAGCTAATTTTCTTAACCGAAAAAGTTCACTTTTGGTCGAATGGATACGTCCATAAGTGTGTCCGCCGTGACGTAGTGGGTAGAGTGCGACGCTCACACGCCGAAGGGTCTAGGTTCGATTCCCGGCTGAACACCTCGAATTTTTCACGGCACCACCTCTTTCGAGCTGCTGACAACACTCAAAGAGTGATAACTGTCAAAGAAAGCTTCCCAAACTTCGCCGTTCGGAGTCGGCAATAAACTTTAGGTCCCTTCTACTCGTGAGAGAACAGCAGCGTGCACAACACGGGCACTGTGGATTGTCGCGACAACAATTATTATTAATATCCACAAACAAACTGAGTGATGAGTATACTCAAATGTTTTTGAAACATTTTTAAATTCACAAAATTGACTGTTGGAGGTAGTTTATAGATTGGTGGAATACGAAGCCTGTTCAAAAAATAAGGTGAATTTAATTTTTCTTAAAAAATACTTATTTATTCATCAATTTCTATGTGCCCCTCCTTAAAGAAGTAATCAATTAATTGTTAGCACGACAGCAGACAGGGGAGCCAGGGCCTAGCTTGCTCATCAACTAATCGTGTTGTGCGCGCTACTGTTCTCTCACAAGTGGAAGGAACCTACAGTTTTTGCCAACTGCGAGCTGCGAAATTTGAGAAACTTTCGTAGACAGTTATTACTCTTTGAGTGTTGTCACCAGCTCGAAAAATTTGTGTTGAGGTGGGAATCGAACCTAGACTCTTTGGCGTGTGAGCGTCGCACTCTACCCACTTCGCCACGGCGACGAAAGAGGTGGTGCCGTGAAAAATTTGAGGTGTTCAGACGGGAATCGAACCTCGACCCTTCGGCGCGTGAGCGGCGCACTCTACCCACTATGCCACGGTGGCCAGCTCAAAGTAGTAAGCTTTAGATTTTTTCTTGGAAACCTCGAAACAGTTGTTATATGCCCTTGAGCTTTCTCAGCATGTTGGTGTGTATCTTCGAAATCATAGCGAAACGACGCTTTTTTATGGGTATTTAGATGTCATAGCCATATGCCCAAATTTTGTTACAAGTTTTAACTCTTCTAAGCACATCTGGATCGCCGTTGACGCCATTTAACAACTCCTAAGTGGCGCACAACACGAGTAGTTGATGAGCAAGCTAGGCCCTGGTCCCCCTTTGGACTGTAGCGCCAATAATTATTATTATTATTATTAAGTGCTTCCCATGCGACTTGTTTTTTTTTTTTTTGTATTTTTGTCACTATTCAGCAATTTTAGAATGAACTTTGCTGCCATACAAATTATGAAAAAAAATGCATAGCATAAGCAAATATATAACAAGTCGATATCTTCAGTAGCTCCTCTTATAGTGATTTGACGATTTTGTATACAAATTTTCTTCACTTCCTCAACGTTCTTATCCGTTGTTGTTGTGCTGGGGCATCTAGGCCGAGCGTCCTCATTCCCCTTCGTCTCCACCTTCTTTGAAAAGTTTGTACAGCTTGTAAACAATTTTTTTGCCTAAGAGTACACTCACTCGCTGTCAACATTTCTAGTGTTTTTCATTCCATTTTTCACACAAAATTTAATATAAATTCTTTTATCCATTCTCGCGACAGCCAAAAATCGCCGAGCATGCAAAACACGTCCAACTTTTATGCCTTTCACAAAAAAAAAAAAATAAAAACAGTAAATTAGCTATATAGCTGAAACTGTTAACATATGTTCGGGACGAGTGTACCAACATAGCAAAATAAAAAAAAATCCAATAATCGAATGTACGTAGACCGTGAAACTTGCAAATCCAGCTTAATTTTTGAACAGACCTCGTAATTGGTCCGCAACTTCCTTAACAGCCATGCTGGCCAGAACATTGCAGCCAAAGGTGAGCGCCTTGAAGGCATAATGTGCAGAAGCTTATGTTTCAACAATCAGCACAACATGTCACACAGTTTGTGCCGCAATTATTAATTGAAGAAAATATTTGGTGGCAGCATAGTTTCATATCACGAACCCGAATTACCATTCGACTTCAAGATCGTGCGATTTAACGGCTCTTGCCTATTTTCTGCGGTTATACGTTCCTGTTCCTGGTCTTCTCCGATAGTCCCGAAGTGATTTATCACTTGAAGAACACACACGTGCCGATATGCACACACAAATGTTGGAAAAAGTCATCAAATATCGGACCTTCAGATAGGACTTCGTCCGAGCCAGCAGTAGCGATCATGTGCCAGGAATCCTATTTAAATGAAAATGCTTTTTGAATAAAGTATGTAAAGATTGAAAATTTCGACATCCATTGCATTACACAGACTTTGCAACTTTAATAATAATTGTTGCAGCGAAAGTCCACAGGGGGACCAGGGCCTAGCTTGCTCATTGTCTACTCGGGCTGTGCGAGTTTCGTTCTCACACTTCACCAAACCGAAGTTCGAAGGAAAACATGTTGACTCGACAATTGATACAAGCAGCCCGAGGCCGGAAATCATTGAGTTCATTGAAAAACTACACCAAAGTCGACTCGGCTTGGTCACTGAAATTAACTCAAATGAACTCAAGGTGCAAAACACCTGATTAAGCAATTTCATCGAAATGCAATTCGCTGGTAATTGAAAGAGTATTAGCAAGTTTAATTTCAAACTTCGGTCGTGTCGGACGATCTTCTCCAAAGAGAAACAAAGTACTCAAATAAAATCCTAAAGTACATCCGAAATCGTGTGTTTTTTTATTTATAACTCATTTTTTGGTTTCTAAAGAACACCAAAGAAGTAACTACTGTTCTCTCACGAGTAGAAGAGACCTACAGTTTTTTGCCGACTCCGAACGGCGAAATTTGAGAAGCTTTCTTAGACTTAAGAACATAACTTAATTTAACTATTAACTCTTTGAGTGTTGTCATCAGCTGGAAAGAGGTGGTGCCGTGAAAAATTCGAGGTGTTCAGCCGGAAATCGAACCTAGACCCTTCGGCGTGTGAGCGTCGCACTCTACCACACTAGATTAACAATTAATTCAATCTCTGCAGAGCTGTGTTAGTAGTATTTTGGTCCATAAAGACCTGAAGAACGCACTTGAATCGGCTTCTCCCCCAGGTCCCCCAGAACTCTGCATAGAGGACTTGACTTGAGCCTTAGAAACGCCGATCAGAAATTCATCTCAACCGTTAGTTTTTTCAATAATGAAAAGAAAGTCATTCCAAGCCTCAATTTCAACGAAAAACATAATATTTGAACTTCTCTTCCACAAGTTCAAAAGCACTGCGGCACGGGATTCGGAGCACATTGCCTCCTCTGTCTGAGAATGACTATTCTTTTCCCAAAACGAACAATTTTCATAAAAAAAAAATCTCCGAGACAAGAGCGAAGCGAAAACGTATTCATCCATCCACAAATAGACTCTCGTAACGTGTCACAACTAATTAATATCTTTCTATTTTCATTTCCAATCTCACGAAAGCATATATCCATCTTCCCGGCTGGCGTGGAGATCTACAGAAAAATGTGCTTATGCAAAGCACAGTCTAAGACCAACGAACCTTTGACACCCATAAAAATATTTTCGAATTTCCCATCCAGATAGATCCACTCGCACATATACATAAATTAAGAGCTGAAAAGACGACGCGGATACTTTATGAACACAATTGCCGCACCTATAAGATTCAGTGTGTGTAGCTCGGCGGTTTGTTCAATTCATAAATTTCCACAGCAACCGAGAGCAACAGACGGGAACGTAGAATGTCACAGTGCAGAGTGCCCAGACACAGTGTGGTCGAGCGAGAGCACGAGAGCAAGGCATACGTACGAGTATGTACACATCTGCCAAAATAAATGTGTCTCTCCTAGGTCATGGCACAGATCTTCTAATTTCTATCTTTAGTTGGGGGCAGAGCACATTGACGCGCAAAGTTTTACATTTTTAAGGGTTTTTGGTTTTTTCCGTTCATCTCTTGAACTCAATTCTGGTCGCACACAATATTCATGCAGCTCCCGGCTAAATCATGTGATCTGTGAGCATGCACAATCTGCACAGTCTGCATTTCAATGGCAGTGTGATTTTTATTTTCCGTTTGGAGACGGCGACGGTGCTGGGCACTGTGCTGCAGGCAAGTGGCCACCGAACCAATCAGTCTGCACCGAGCCAATCTGCACACACGTCGAGACTGCAACGTGTCACTCCAACACACATACACACGACACAAGCCAACGAGACTTTTGGCTGCCATTAGTCTTGTTTCCAAGAACTTTGTCTGTGTTTTCTTGTTTGCCGCCGTCATCGTCATCTTCGCCGTCATCGTCATCGCACTGCCTGCCGATGCCGATGGTCTGTCTCTGTAATTGTTGTTGTTGTCATTTTCAGCATCCTCTTCCGTCGAAGACTCTCTCTGAAGAGATATTTCCTTTGAAATTCTGTGATTTTGTTTTTTTTTTTTTGTCTTGCTTCTTGAAGGACTATCGAAGAATTTTTTTTTGTCGTTGGGCTTAGTGGATTTGTCTTCTCTGTGTGGACACCTTTCTTTTGTTTCTTTTGTTTTGCACGCGTCTGTTGTGCCTCGCCATTGCCTAAAAATGTAGGTCACGTTGGAGGTCCTCGTTTTCCTCAATTTTTGCACATGCTTTCCTGCTTACACACATGTAGACTCAATTCATTAGGCATGTAGTGGATTCAGTCAGGCGAGGAATGGAGATATGATCTGGCGTTGCAGACCAATTTGCGTTCTCTCAATTTTTTTTTGCAGTACATAGTCTACTTACAAAGTGATGATGCGGCAAGGGTCCTTTTGTCCTGCATTTTCTCCCTTCCGTGATTTTCTTTCCTTCGTCAAAAGTGGTGGAAGTATGCTAGGAAGTCACTTCATAAATCAGCGGTGTTAGGTTTTTGATCAAATATGAATAAGAACAGGACCAACGCTTGACTCTTCTGGAACATCACGGTAATTTGTGTTGCTTCTGTTATTTTTTTTCGAATCTAGCAGGACGCTCAAGTGGTCTCGGTTCTTTTATGTGTTATTTTAAGCGGAAGCTGTATTCTAAAATGGATCTGGACTCTCATCAACATTCCTCTCACGCACAACCCTTTCCATCGGAACGTGCGCATTCATTTGCCTAAGCAGAACTTAGCTCTCAGTTCTTACTACTCTACAAAATCTTCTCCTTTCGGACCGAATATGAGTCGAAAGAGTCTTTTGATGTGGAAGCTCCACTTCTCCCTAGCTGTGTACAGCCTTAATGAAGGTATAAAGTGCTTTCATCAATTTTATTCAACCCAATTGTTGAGAGTAAAAGTTCAAACAAACTCATTTTGTGGAAAAACAATCTGGCCCAGGAACCTGTTCCCAACAGAATTCCCCGTTGCATCAAAAAAATCCGTCAAAGTAGGTCAAATTTTTGCGTTATACAAGGACTTGTGTTTTTGCAACAGTTACATGTCGAAATGAAGTTAACGTCACAACCCTCGCAGCCAAAGGCTCTCGTTTCCGATAGAGACTCGTCATTAGTTGCGTTGTGGCAAAAGCCTCAGCGGAAATACTTTGACGTTGTACCTCAGAGTAACGTTCAAAGGCTCTGCCTGTAGGCGCAGCCTTCTTTTGAAATCCCTCGTTTCTACATTCCTGTGAAAAGAAATTTCTCAAAAGAATCGAACAAAGTGTCACTTCGCCGATATCAAAGGTTCGCGTTCCTCTCTGTCTCTCTTTGCCTCTTACTTTTAACCTCTTCTTCAGCAAACTAAGTTCTCGTCTCGGATGTCAATCGACTCCGCCGATTCACAGTCATTAATTCACAAAAGTCGTGTGCAGACGTCAAACGGTGCCGCCACTAATGTTGTTAGTAATAATTTCGAGTCTCTAGAAAAAACCTTTGACTATTTGTTTCCTTCGCTTTGTACTGTCACCGTCAAAGGATGCAGCCGCTGAAGTGGTCGGATGGGGGCCGTGGGTGATGCCCAACTTACAAACAAATCCTTTTAATTAAGAGCGACACAAATTACATTTTAAAACAGGAACTCACGCATCTTCGTGATGAGGACTGCAGTGGCGGCGGCGCGCTTTTAGTTTCTTTTTTTTTTTTCAAGCTTTCATTGTGTCTTGCATGGCATTCAAATGGAACTGAATGCGGGAACGGAGAAGGGGCGGCTCAAGTCGGACGACCCCACCATCCGTGCCGTGCTCTCAATACGGAATTACACATAAGATCGCATGCATCCTCCTTTCATCACTCAAGTTGTCGTTTTCGTTGAGACTGCCGCCGCCGCCGTCGTCATCACCTTTGTTTGTCACAGTTTCGTCCTCGGTAATGATATCGCATTAAATCAAAACGACAAACGTCAGACAGCAGACAGCAGACAGCAGACAATTTCAGACTTCTCTAGACACAACACGATATCGTTACAAAGCAAAAAGCAGCCGCTTGTTCGTCTTGCCACCACCCAAAGTATCCAATTGCATCCCCCGCCCCCTCGGGTGAGCGGCTCACGTTTGTTGTTGGCTAAGTACAGTGACTAGGACTGTGACAATGTTACCTGCATGACTTGTGTGTACCGCTTTGCCTCTATGTTCGCTGATCGGTCGTTTGTTGGTTTGGCGGCTCTTGGTCGCTTTGAAGGTGCGCTGCACTATCAAGCGGCGATATTCGCTCGGCTGGAAGAGAATGCAAAAAAAAGAAAAGAAATCCCCGCCCCCCACTCGTCTTCCATCTTCCGAGTGGCTGTGTATTTGGTTGCTGAGTTTCACATTTTCGCGGCTTAAGCAAAAGAAGGAAAACCGCAACGAAAAGCGTTCGTCGCACCGGCGCGGCGGCGGCAATACAAATTTCCATTCGTGGCTTTGATGTCGCCGCCACCCGGGGCGCTGGGACACTGAAATAATAAACTCACTCCTCACACATGCGATATTCACCTCTGGAGTGACACGGGGAAATTTTTGCGACCGCGGGCACTTTTGAATCAGCCAACCAGTCCGCCAATTGACAACGACACCAGGCAGTCTGCTGGAGATCGAAGAACATCTAGCGTGTCTCGCGAATGCATTTTTGTGCCTTTTTGCGTGTATTGCCTTCGGCCGTGAGTTGATGAGCGTCAATTAAAAGCGAAGTCAGACGCCAAAACAATTTGGCATCAATTACAAGGCGATTCGGGTAATTAAGTCTTGCAACAATGTTGCAAATAAATCAAACGCTCTGATCAGATCTGTGGCATTCTTGTTGTCGCAATGGTGCTGTGCTGGTTGGCTGTGGTGCTGGCGACGATAGTGTCAGCGATGACATTTGTCGGCATTTTGTCATTGTGCGGCAGTTTTTGTGCCAGATTTGATGAAGTTGAGTGCAATTAAGTTTTAACGAAGGATAATTGAAGAGCCGCCAAAATGACTTTTTGACAAACATTGTTGGATTATAGTGAGCGGTTGGAATTGTAGCCACTGCATGTGGAGCATTGACTTCTCGGTTTCATCGTGGAATCTGTGACAAAAAAAGAACCTGGAGGGTGGCACATTTCCAAATCCGTGCCAGAGAATGCATGATTTTGCTGCCTCCAAGCACTCCCTTGCACGAATTTTTGTCAACCCAATTAAAGCCACAAGCTGCTTGCTCCACATTGTCTCAACGCCACACCGAATTCTCGCCTTAATTAGTCACGTCGACGTTCATCATATTTTGGTACAATTAACAAGTCGTTGTTTGTCTATACAATTCCCATCCAAATTGGTTATGCACTGTCTGTACCGGGTTTTGGACACATTTCACCGGTCTCTGGTGAAACTAGCATCTCCACCGTCTCTCTCTGAAAGGCACCGGGTCGCTGTTTTGGGCATAAGTCCTGATTCAGGCCACACACTCTTTCAACTTTCATATTTTGGAAATGCACGTGCCTTTTCGCCCGGGCGGAGGGAGTTAATTAAATTAGAGCTTCTTTCATCACAAGACTTTCAAATTGTTGTCGCAAATATTTGCACTGCAAAGATAGTTTAGAATTCACACTCCAGTGGACGGGAGAAGGGTTCTCTGTCTGAAAACGGGCGTGGCAAGGTTATGTCTGACTTCTTTCATTTTGACACCTGAGTGCCGTGGATTAAGGAATTTAATCCCACTCCCACACAAACAGTTGTCTAGAGAACTGACCTTCAGACTCTATCAAGATGGGTGTACAGACAATCATAGATATCATCCCCGAGGGTGGTGAGCATCTTGAAGTCGTCTCAGCCCGCTGGCTGGCCACTGTCTTCTCATTTTCGAATGACAGACCACCGGCCAGTCAAAGCACTCAAACTAAAAAATTCACACACACCCACCCGTGCAACAATGTTGCCTCTCCAACTTGTCTGGCCGTCGTACCGGCCATCGCTGTGAACCACGCCAAATACGTCTTTCGAGGTTATGCTGTGCATTTGTTATGTGAGTGCCATCACCTATGATTTATTGTCTCAGGTTCGATTGTGGATCATTTGCTGTTTTTGGGCAGTGGTCAACAGACACGGCGTTGGTTCCTCGAAACAAACAAAACCGAAAGATTTATGTGCAGCTTCGATAATAAATCTCAAATTCACTTCGAAAGGCTGCAACAATGTGTCTGGGTGCGGTCATCTCGGCGCCCTTCTCCCGCCTAAATTCGAAGGAAATGAATCAATCCTTGCTGCTGGCTGCATGATAATGACAAATGATTTGGTTTCTTTGTTTCAATTTCACAGGAGATGTGAAATTTCTGACAGACTTTCTCTATGCAGCTGATGATTGCGTTCTTTTCCCAACGGAACTACGTACAGCGGGCAAGATTGGGGGAACCTTGAAAATGGCCGACTGCAGAGAATGCAAAACACACGGAACCATAACCCCAACAACCGCGAAGTGAACATACGAGTATCAGTCTTACATCGACACTGTCAGTTGATACCATGAATCTACTGCTGTCTGTGTTCTGTGTTCTCCCTGTCACGTCACCCACCACAAACTACGACTACAGAGGATAGTGAGTTTAATGCGGTGGCAAAAAGCGAGCGGACGTCGAAGAGTGGTGGTCTGGTTATGGTTCGCTGAATCGGGCGGACCCGTTTACGTAACTTCGTTGCTGAAAGAGAATCTGTCCATCCAATGCGACGATCATTATGCAGACAAATTTTTCGTCCGCCGACTGGGACAGGAAACAAATTCTCTGCCAAGAGACGAAAATAGAAATTCGCAATTGACGTCATCGAATACCTTGACCCATCCTAATTTTCTTCCCTTCCATTTTTGGCTCGTCCTTTGCACGCTCCACCTGGCTCTGCTCTTCGTTGCGCACACCTTGATTCTCGTCTGGTTTAGTTCCTGCAGGATAAAGGTGCAATTATGTTCACACGCCCACAGTAAAATCGATAAAACCACCCTCCAGCGGCCCACACAACACAGACTGACAAAGGGACAATAGAGAGCACATTGCCGAGGGGACGAACCACTGAACAAAGGACGCCTGAACTTTGGGAGGGGACGCACACTGTCCATGTGCCAGTTTCAAGAACTGACCCAAATTTGATTTCCCCATCGATGAGCTGCGAGAACTACACCGGACGGCATTCACTGGTGGATGCGGGTGTGTGTGTGGGTGAAAATCAAATAGACTACCAAAGTGCCGATCCATCATGGCATTAAGTCCAATACACGAGGAAGCATCGAGGGGATGATTAATGGCGAAGCAGAATGAAACTCATAAGCTGGAGGCTTTTCCTGAAAACCCTGAAAACGTCGATGGAGCGAAGTGTGAGCAATCACAGGATGAGAGAATGTCCAGCTGTCTGCTACATAATGCGGGCTGGTCGCAATGGAGGCGGTATTGATTTTTTTTGTTCTGTTTTAAGACGGTTTTCGGTTTCGGTCCTGGTGTTGACGGTCTAGTGTCTCAAGTTGTTAAAGTTCGAACATTTGTTCGAAGGGAGGAGGCACGTGTGCACTTGACAAACCCAGCAGTTGTCGATAATGTAAGTTTTAGATGAAGGATGCAAAATCCTTTGTACGTGTGCTGTGGTCAAATTTTTGAATGTCTAAACGAAATTCTATCATCTGTGCCTCTTTTCCTGCAGGACACAGTTTTTGCATGCATTCAGTGCAAAACGTGTCTTCCAAGCAAAGTCAGTCACGGGCTTGTTTTGTTGAACATGTTGCCTATTCACCAAGAGAGTGGTGTGCCAGTTTTATGCAGAAAAACGATGGGACTCCGAACTTATTTTCGTGCACACTAAGAAGGTTGTCGATGTCTTAAACACAACTTAAACAAGCTTTTATATGCAAGCGGTCTTACGATCGGTTTGATCTGTTTACAAAGGTGAAGATATTGTGGGCGAACTCATCGTCACGAGGGCAGGATGTTGCTGAGTGGTATTTGTTCCTCCTGAAAGGCACCGGATTGAAAGAAGTGATTCGTTTCCTTTTTTCTTCTTCAATCGCTGTTTTAAGCGCGCAGAGAATCGTCTCAGAGCGCGGATTCAGATGTGCGTCAGCGTTGGAAGGCATTCGCTACTGTGGCATAGCCTACCTCTCCGTCCTGGCCACTGAGCATGGGTTCAGATTCGCGATAGCGTTGGAAGGTATTCGCTACTGTGGCATAGCCTACCTACTCGTCCTGGCTACTGAGCGCGAATTCAGATGCGCGTCAGCGTTGAAAGGTATTTGCTACTGAACGTGGATTCAGATGCGCGTCAGCGTTGGAAGGCATTCGCTACTGTACAGCCTACCTCGCGGTCCTGGTCACTGTGCGCTAATTCAGATGCGCGTCAGCGTTGGAAGGTATTCACTACTGAACGTGGATTCAGATGCGCGTCAGCGTTGGAAGGTATTCCCTACTGTGGCATAGCCTACCCCTCCGTCCTGGCCACTGAACGTGGCATAGCCTACCTACTCGTCCTGGCTACTGAGCGCGAATTCAGATGAGCGTCAGCGTTGGAAGGTATTCGCTACTGTGGCATAGCCTACCTCGCGGTCCTAGTCACTGAGCGCGAATTCAGATGAGCGTCAGCGTTGGAAGGTATTCGCTACTGTGGCATAACCTACCTCTCCGTCCTGGCCACTGAGCGCGGATTTAAATGCGCGCCAGGGTTGGAAGGTATTCCCTACTGTGGATTCAGATGCGCGTCAGCGTTGGAAGGCATTCGCTACTGTGGCATAGTCTATCTCTCCGTCCTGGACTGTGAACATGGATTTAGATGCGCATTAGCGTTGGAAGGTATTTACTACTGTAGCATAGCCTACCTCTCCGTCCTGGCCACTGAGCATGGGTTCAGATTCGCGATAGCGTTGAAGGTATTCGCTACTGTGGCATAGCCTACCTCTCCGTCCTGGCCAGTGAACATGGATTCAGATGCGCGTCAGCGTTGGAAGGTATTCGCTACTGTGGCATAGGCTACTTTGCGGTCCTGGTCACTGAGCGCGAATTCAGATGAGCGTCAGCTTTGGAAGGCATTCGCTACTGAACGCGGATTCAGATGCGCGTCAGCGTTGGAAGGCATTCGCTACTGTGGCATAGGCTACCCCGCCGTCCCGGCCTCTTCTCCCTTCGTTGCTTAAGAAGTTGCAAGAGCTCCACGAACGCATACGCACGCTTGTCCCAGTTCCTTCCTTTATGTGCTGAGAGGTCCTATTACACTATTCCCTCTAGAAAAGGCCCGAAAGGCGGCAGTAGGTTGGGTTAATAACCTTCTTCCACCGTGAAAAACACATTTCTGTTCCCTCTCCGCATACCAGACCCCAGAAAATTACAAAAAAAGCGAAGTCATGTTCGTGCCTAATGTCAAAGTTCGGCGGTATTTGAATGTCTGAAATTTCCACATACTGTACATGTGACAAAGCTCATCATAAAACGACAATTTTCCACCAAAGAAAAAAAAACAAGAAAATACA
Organism: Eristalinus aeneus; assembly: GCA_955652365.1. Lineage (NCBI taxonomy): Eukaryota > Metazoa > Arthropoda > Insecta > Diptera > Syrphidae > Eristalinus > Eristalinus aeneus. Next base: position 47,216,936 of record OY019134.1, on the reverse strand, counting down.
AAACAACCCTGAGCTTTCTCCCCGACATGACCCTACATCCGAAGCAACCTCTGCTCTTAGGAAATGTCACATGCAATCTGTTCCGAGAATTGCGAAATCTTGACAACATTTTATAACTCAACCCAGATAGCTGGGTCAGGAAATTATTACTTCACTGTATTTGTCCACGCTTTTGTTATCAGCATCTGTGGCAGGAGGCCGTTTCCTACGTGCGACCTCTGCTTTGAAAAGATTTCATATCTGAGGCACATTCAAACAGGCGGTGTTAACTCACGGCCCGATGACAAATATGAGACAACAAGCGACAAGTGGCAGCAATGGCAAACTTTCTTCCCGTCTCATCCACTCGCCATGCAGACAGAGTTCCCCGCAGTCCGGTAGTCGGGTATTCTAATCAAAATCACTCATTTGGCGCATTGACTATTTAATGGCCATTTAAAATGTCACACACCCGGTGTTGTTGTAAATCGCGCACATTCTCAGACAGATAAATAGCTCACTTGTTATTCAGCGGACGCTGACTATGGAGTGGATGGATGCACGGGTCTGGCCGGTGGACTTTGCGCCGGCCCTGGCTTTCAACGGTGGGTGGGATGTTCTTGTTTACTTCCGACTCACTAATGAGCGTCGTCTTTAAAATTGATGAACAAATCTAGTTCGCTGATGTAGACAGATAAATATAACAGAGAAGGAGGGAAGGTTGCATCAGAGATTCAAGGTGATGCCTTCATCCCCCCCCCCCGCTTCCAGGGATGAGTTTGCATGCACTGAGGCCAACCTAGAACCCTGTTTACATTTTCAATTTTCAGCGATAAATGAAAACTAAGATGATGAACGGTGTTTTTTTCTATTTCTCCCATCTCCGTCCCTCAATGTATGTACATCCCAAAATAGATCTGAGAGTCGGCGGGGAATATATGACTGCGGAGGGCGTCAGCATCAGACGCGTCTAGGTGTTGCAAATTGATTTTGGCCACTGGCCGGCCGAATTCATTTCAATGAAATTCCTCTCATTGGCAACAATTTTCCTCAGTCCGGTTGTTTTGATCGTAAATACGTGTCGACGGCGGTGCGGTTGGGCTCTGAAGTGTTGCGTCATTTGGTGTGCTGTGCGCGTCTGATACCGCAGACATCTAAATTAGTTTTAAAATAATATTTACATAAGAAAGAGAGAAAGGAAAACATTGAAATAGAATAGGCTCGCCGACGGATGATTTCCATCTATGCCGTCTGCTCCTTCGGAAATGTTTTCGTTTTCCCTTCAACGCAGACGAAAAGTTGGCTGATATAAATACAGCAATAAGCATAATTATGCTAATTTGTTATTCGAAAGACGACACCAACGGTGGCGAGCTTAGTGGGCCATTGAATAACTTGTGTGTCTCCGTGAGCCGGTCAAGTTTCGTCGCCGGCAATTTTAGGTGATGGCACGGCAGCGGCGGGGAGGTGCGGTTCGGCGTAACCTTTATGAGGCACCCGTGTTCTAAAGCAATTCATCGAACACGTGACACAATCCCTGAGACGGAAGTCTGTCTTCGCTACAACCGCCTTCCGGTTTTAATTTGTTTCGAATTGAAGAGTCATTCGGTCACAAGGGGCAGTCTGAGATGAGTTGGGGAATTTTTGCATTTCGTTCAGAGTCTGAGAATGTTTTCAAAGCGTCTGGGTTTTTCGTTTGTTTCCCGATACAGTCTCGGGCAGGAATGCCGTAAATTTACGGCGAAAAAATGAACGAATCGTGATACGCGTCGCACGAAACGTAGGTACGTGGTTAATAAGAGTGAGGGAGAGAGGAAAGCAATTCGCCACGTAACTGTCTGTCAGTGAGACTGTTTTTTTTTTTCTTCTCTTTTTGTGTTTCTGTCTTTCCCAGTTGATGAAATATTAAATTTTGTTTTACGACGAAGTGCTTGTTTTGCTGGGACACGTGCGGTGAATGTTCTGTTTTTTTTTTTGTTTTTTATTTGGTCTTTCCTTAACGTAGCCCATGCGATGACATTTGTACACGCGAGGGGATGACTTGAATTGAATGGAAATTTGAAATTACTTTTATGGAGTTGGCTTGAGTTGGGGAGCCCGCTTTCCGGGCTCCATGAGTCTCTTCCTACGATCCGTTTAATTTAACTGACTGCGGAGTCTTTAAATAAAGGGTAATATTTAAATAAAGGGTAATATTTATTTAAATAAAGGCTAATATTTAATAAAACTGTACGGGACTATTATTCATAGGGTCTCACCTGCTTTATTCCTTCAACAGTGCTGTATGTACGTCGGACTGTTCTATTTCACATGGAGGAGATCTGCAGTTCAAAGCAGAGAGCTGTCAAAATTCGTTAAGCTTGTGAAAAGGTGGTTAAATGTCATGTATAGTGTATTATACTCTTGGGGGGAGTAGGGCCACAGATTATTCGGCTTCAAAAGATGGCGCCACTTGCGAATTGTGGCTGATCTTGGAAGTGATTACCTACTTCGTTGGAAAAGTGTAACACTTGTCAGCAGTAATAGGTGTGCATCAACGTCTGTTTCGAACATCAAAAATGTTGTTTCTTAATAATAATAACTGTATGGCGCTACAGTTCAAAAGAGCAGCAGAGCCTAGCTTGCTCAGCCGACTCCGAACGGCGAAGTTTGAGAAGACAATTATTACTCTTTCAGTGTTGCCATCAGTTGGAAAGAGGTGGTGCCGTGAAAAATTCGAATTGTTGAGCCGGAAATTGAACCTTGACCTTGTTTCTTGGCTCATCGAAAATGTGCAGATCTTAAGTATACAGCGAGAAGTTTTTATTTTCTTATTAATTGGAAGAAAAGTGCGGAAGAGGCCGTTCGAATGCTTAGAGAAGCTTATGTTGAATGTGATCCGACCTATATGGAGAGAGTGGTTTCGATGCTTAAAAAGTGGTGACCTTATCGTCGACAGCAAGAGAGCGCTGGCCAACTCAAAAAAGTTTAACGATAAGGTGTTAGAGGCTTTACGGAATCAAGCTTCATGCAAAGAGCAAAATCTACTCGCAGGAAGTGACTCAGCGAACAATTGGTGGTCGGTTATAGAATTTTGGTTCAAAAGCAAGGAAATTAAGTTCCGCACGAGTGAAATGTCGAATGGCGATTTTTAACCTCGGAACTGCTTCTTGAAAGAAGGCGATTTTTGCACCAAATCATGACGTTAGATGGAAAGTGGATACAAAACATCGTGAAGCCGTTCCAACACCATCTACATCGACGTCAAAGAAAATCATTCACGTTTTAGAGGTCGTACTACACTTATGGTGGGATGCCGAGATGGGTGTGATGTACTTCAAGCTGTTTAAACTAGGCAAAACCATTGATAGAAAACCTAACCGACTTCGACTTATGCGTTTCAGCTGTGCATTGAGTAATAAGTGGCCAGAAATGAGCAAAATGGTTGACTAGGTGTAATTGCAACTTAACAACACTCGGCCCACGTGGCTGTAACTATCGAAAATAACCTTAAACGCTGAAATGGAGGTTTTTTTGAAGGATGCAAAACAATTTCAGGGTGTCATCGGTTCGGGTCATTTGCAGAACTGGAAGAAAGGTTCAAAGATTGGATCGATACCAGGTAGAAATCATTCTTAAGAGATGAAAATCAAAAATTTCCAGAGTCATAGAATGAAGTAGCCGCATTCTTAAAATCAAACATTCTTCTTCTTCTTGTGCCGCTGCAGTCCGGAGTGGACGTGGGCATCAACCAACATGCCTCTCCAGTCAGCACTATCACTCGCTGGCTGACTTCAGTTGCGCACTCCAAGTTGGTTGAGGTTTTTCTCCACTTGTGTGCGCCACCTTAGCCTAAGCCGTCCTCTGTTGCGGCTTTCAAACCTTCGTTGTCCATTTCAAACTGCTCTAATTTGCTCTCTTGGTAGAGTAAGCGAAAAGAAAAATCGTTTGCTTAGGAGAACAATCGGAGATCGTCGTATAGAGCTCTCCTTTTGTTAAATAGTGAGATGTTTGGCTGTTGAGGTCAATAAACGAGTTGATGCTCGTGAATTGTGTCTTATACTCCTTGAAATAGAAATTCCAACGGGAACCGTGAAGGTTGTCTAGAAGCAACTAGTCCCAACAATTTTTTGAATTTCCTCCATTTCGCCCGAAATTTCTTTTTAAACAACAGTGCGTTGTTTGATTGGACATCACAACACAAAACTTGGAAGTTCTCGTTCTGCGAAGGGATAAAACTGATTTTTTATCAAGAAGCAGTGTCTGAAGTGACAAAAAACTTGTAATGTAAAGAGATATTGAGCGATATGTAGTGTTGTTGAATATTTGTTTAAACAAAAAAAAAAAAAACAATGCAAACAGAAAACATCACTTTAACAGATGCCGCCTTGAAAATATTCTGCCCCCATCAATTGTCATTTATTTTTTATAATAGGCATGCGGTAAAGATATTGTTTATACCCTTAAGTGACCGGAATTCAGTCACAGCACGAACCGAAGAAAGAATGGAAGAGGTTCTGCAAAGGACTTTCATACATACGCTCCCGACTTCCAAACTTTTCCAAAAAACTTCTTCTGATTCGATATCCTTACAATGGGATTAAAGCGGCCTTTCATTCAAAAAGCGAGCAAGTGAGTTCATCCCTTTCCATTTCATCTTATAGAATTACTGATTTCGCAGACATAATTAAGCGCCGTCACATATGTAGAGATCGTCATGGTGATTCGATTAAATCCGTTGCCATCGAAGCGCCCCTTGTCAACTGGGTGCCGCATTATGAGATTTACGCGCTGCCTACTGCTCCACCGAGTGCCACATTCCAGTTAAAGAATGAACCAACCTACACCTACGAATCCTCACGTGCAAAAAGACTTCACTCTCTCAGTCGGTAGACAGCAAAAAAAAAATTCCCTTGATTTTTTTTTCTTGATTTTGGTCTGGCAACTTGCCAACATGCTATGTGCGTTCGCAGTCTGATACCATTACCGTGTCTGGCTAATCACGTCCCACACAGAGGTCAGGGAAGCTGCTCAGATGTAACCTAGATCCTTGGGTATACGAAATCATACGCGAGAAGCCGCAAGTGTGATTTGGTAAATTCCGCCACATGACGGCACGGCCAGGAAGGAACAATCACACGGACGTGTCGATTGAACTTTTGACCTCATCAGCCCATGACTCTCATGACTGATGATACTCTCCCTCACTTTCACGTTCAATTCAAAACAATTGCTGGGGAGCGCTGTGAGCGATAAGCTCTCGCCCAAGATTGATTCAAGCAATTGTTTCGCCTTGATCGTCAATAGAGATGCCATTGAACTTGACCGGACCAGAGTGATGTGAGGTGACCTCTTCAGCGTCTTCAGGGGTAGGTGTAATTTTCTAATAAAGATCTGCTTGCGTACCCTTGTGTTCGGGCTTTGTCAAGACGAAGAGTGTGCTTAGATTGGATTGGCAAACAAATGAATGAGGTCCAATGATTGTGAGGCCAATGAACTGGGCTTTTCAGTATAAATTTGGATCAATTTCGGGATGAATTCTATGCTATGCGAATTAAATTATCCTCGCATGCCGCGCACGCACTTGAACTCTTCCGAACAAAAGTGGTCTGAGGTCAATGTTAAGAATTTCGAATAACAAACGCGCTTAATTCCTGATTTACTGTTCGTGTCAATCATTGTTGTTTTTGCACACGCTGCATACTCGTAAACTTGTATTGCGTCTGTAGGCATGGATAAAAACTTCTAGAAATGTGGATTTTGAAAGTTGCCACATCTATGGAAACTTCTATTTGTTCGCAAAAATGAATAGGAATGGGCATTTAAGTAGTAGACCTTTAAAATGGGGATCTTGTACGTTTTCCAAAAAAAATGGGAAAAAGAGTCGAAAGGGAGGAACCCCGGCCAATGAAATAAAAGACTTTCAGCGAGCGAAGACGTCTATATTGTTTAAGTGACGCAACATGGCGCAGCGTAGTATGTCAACTGTTGTTTTTGAATCAGGGGTTACTTATTACACTCCTTTTGATCGTTTTTAAGTGAGAAAATGCCTTGCACTGCTTTCAGATTTATCCCAGCGCCTTTATTACCAGATGGTCTCTTAGCTAATGTCTGTAGAGTTAAACTTGTCGTCTTGTATCATGGCCTCAGTACAAGCAATGAAAGGCGATCCAACTTTACAGCTGACATTAGAAACGTTAAAGTAAAACAAAAAACCGGGATAAAGGTTGCTTACATTCGTCTAGAATGAATCATCGATAGCAACTAAATAAAAATATTAAACTTGTTCCTAATCAATTGGCTTTGAAAATCGCGATCGTAACCTCAGCCACACGTACGGAACCACGTGGAGTCCTCTTTCCCAAACACAAACCAAAAAACATCCTGATCCTCGTCCAATTGAATGCCTTAAACCATCCATCCAGTCCTGTCTTAAATTCTAGACACAGTTTGTATTCCATTCATTTTCAAGCTTAATTTTGTTCCTCTAATTTTTTTCCTCTAATCTAATACCTCTTGTCAGTTGACCAAAAGCTTAAGGGGATTTTAATATTTAGTGAAGCTTCACTCTTAGTCACCACTTAGTTCAAGACTTAGAGGAGCCTCAGTCACAATCGTGGCTAAGTTTAGATGAAACCTAAGCGCTTATCCTGAGTGAAACCCCATTCTCATCTCATTTTCACTTCAAGTTGAACCCTAGATTACGTTTTACCTCAATCGGGACTAAGTCTCAGTCGGGCCGTTGTTTCTGTCATAGGGGAGCCTCAGCGTCAATCCTGCTTCCGTTTCAATCGAGCTTCAGACTCGGAGGCACTTTCACCGGGACACAGTCGGACTATTCCTTCAGTGTCAGTGCAATCTCAGTCTTAGTGGTGGAGTCCCAGTCTGACTTCTGCTTCAGTTTCAGTCGAGTTTCAGATTCAATAAAATTTAGTTCAAACCGGGATTCAGTTTATGCCGAGACTCAGTTTAAGCCGGGACTCAGTTAATGCCGGGACTCAGTTAATGCCGGGACTCAGTTAATGCCTGAACTCAGTTTAAACCTAAACTCAGTTTAGGCCGGGACTCAGTTAATGCCGGGACTCAGTTAATGCCGGGACTCAGTTAATGCCTGAACTCAGTTTAAACCTGAACTCAGTTTAGGCCGAGACTCAGTTTAAGCCGGGACTCAGTTAATGCCGGGACTCAGTTAATGCCGGGACTCAGTTAATGCCGCGACTCAGTTAATGCCTGAACTCAGTTTAAACCTGAACTCAGTTTAGGCCGAGACTCAGTTTAAGCCGGGACTCAGTTAATGCCGGGACTCAGTTAATGCCGGGACTCAGTTAATGCCTGAACTCAGTTTAAACCTAACCTCAGTTTAGGCCGGGACTCAGTTAATGCCGGGACTCAGTTAATGCCGGGACTCAGTTAATGCCTGAACTCAGTTTAAACCTGAACTCAGTTTAGGCCGAGACTCAGTTTAAGCCGGGACTCAGTTAATGCCGGGACTCAGTTAATGCCGGGACTCAGTTAATGCCGGGACTCAGTTAATGCCTGAACTCAGTTTAAACCTGAACTCAGTTTAGGCCGAGACTCAGTTTAAGCCGGGACTCAGTTAATGCCGGGACTCAGTTAATGCCGGGACTCAGTTAATGCCTGAACTCAGTTTAAACCTAACCTCAGTTTAGGCCGGGACTCAGTTAATGCCGAGACTCAGTTAATGCCTGAACTCAGTTTAAACCTGAACTCAGTTTAGGCCGAGACTCAGTTTAAGCCGGGACTCAGTTAATGCCGGGACTCAGTTAATGCCTGAACTCAGTTTAAACCTAAACTCAGTTTAGGCCGGGACTCAGTTAATGCCGGGACTCAGTTAATGCCGAGACTCAGTTAATGCCTGAACTCAGTTTAAACCTGAACTCAGTTTAGGCCGAGACTCAGTTTAAGCCGGGACTCAGTTAATGCCTGAACTCAGTTTAAACCTAAACTCAGTTTAGGCCGGGACTCAGTTAATGCCGGGACTCAGTTAATGCCGAGACTCAGTTAATGCCTGAACTCAGTTTAAACCTGAACTCAGTTTAGGCCGAGACTCAGTTTAAGCCGGGACTCAGTTAATGCCGGGACTCAGTTAATGCCTGAACTCAGTTTAAACCTTAACTCAGTTTAGGCCGGGACTCAGTTAATGCCGGGACTCAGTTAATGCCGAGACTCAGTTAATGCCTGAACTCAGTTTAAACCTGAACTCAGTTTAGGCCGAGACTCAGTTTAAGCCGGGACTCAGTTAATGCCGGGACTCAGTTAATGCCTGAACTCAGCTTAAGCCGGGACTCAGCTTAAGCCGGGACTCAGCTTAAGCCGGGACTCAGTTAATGCCGGGACTCAGTTTATGACTGAACTCAGTTTAAACCTTAACTCAGCTTACGCCGGGACTCTGTTTAAGCCGGGACTCAGTTTATGCCGAGACTCAGTTTAAGCCGGAACTCAGTTTATACCAGGACTCAGTTTAAGCCGGGACTCAGTTAATGCCCTGTTGTCTCTCTCGGGATGTTCTCTCAGTCTCAGTAAAAAAGCGATGCCATTCCTGCCACAATTTAAGTCGAGCTCAGATTCAGTAAAACCTCCGCCGGGACTTAATCTCAATGGGGCCTCAGGCTCACTTTATTCAGTCTCTGTTAACTTCAAGTTTTAGTTGAGCCTCAGTCTCAATCTTAGCTCAGTTTCAATTGAGCATCGGATTTTGTAGAACCACAGCCGGGGCACATTCTCAGTGAGACTGTAGCTCAGTCTTAACCGAGACTCATTCTCGGTGGGTCTTTTGCCTCAGTGAAGCTGTTGTCTCCGTCAGGACGTTGCCTCAATCCGATGTTGAGATTCAAGTTGACTCCCACTTTTAGTCGAGGTCTCCATTCAGTGGAATCTCAGCAGTTATTTCAGTCCCAGTGAATCCTCAGTTTAAGTCGAGCTTCAGATTCAGTAAAATTTGCGTGGGAACTTTGTATTATTATGGCCTCTATCTCACTTCAGCCAGTTTCTATTAACGTTTAATATAAGTCGAGCATAAGTCTCAGTCTCTAAAAATTTGTCTCAGTCTGTGAAACCTTGTCTCAGTCTCTGAAACCTTGTCTCAGTCTCTGAAACCTTGTCTCAGTCTCTGAAACCTTGTCTCAGTCTCTGAAACCTTGTCTCAGTCTCTGAAACCTTGTCTCAGTCTCTGAACCCTTGTCTTAGTCTCTGAAACCTTGTCTCAGTCCCTGAAACCTTGTCTTAGTCTCTGAAACCTTGTCTCAGTCTCTGAAACCTTGTCTCAGTCTCTGAAACCTTGTCTCAGTCTCTGAAACCTTGTCTCCGTCTCTGAAACCTTGTCTCAGTCTCTGAAACCTTGTCTCAGTCTCTGAAACCTTGTCTCCGTCTCTGAAACCTTGTCTCAGTCTCTGAAACCTTGTCTCAATCTCTGAAACCTTGTCTCAGTTTCAGTGAATCCTCAGTTTCAACCCTGGTTCAGTTTAAGTCGAGCTTCAGGTTCTGTGAAACCTAACTCAGAGCCCGATCTCAGGGCTGCCGTTGTCTAAGTCGGATAGTTGTTCCAGTCCACGTGTAGCCACAGTCACAATCGTACCTGTTTCAGTCGATATAAAGATTTAATGGCGCTTCAGTTTAAGTTACCCTCCACTCCAAGTCGAGCTGTAGATTCAGTGGGATCTTCTTTGTTGTCGCAGACTGGGTGGAACCCCGATGTCAATTCTGCCTTAGTTTCAAATTCAGTAAACCCTCAGTCCAAATTTTGCCTCAGTTCCACTGGAGTATCAGATTCTGTGGAACATCTATCGAGACTCATTATCATGAATGGAGCTACTATCTCAAACGTACCTTTTTCAGTCGAGGTGAAGACTTAAGGGAGGTACACTTTCAGTAGACTCCAACTTGCAATCGATCTGTAGATTCAGTCAAACCTCCACTGGGACTCCGTCTCAATCAGGCCGCTGTCTCAGTCTGGTCAGTTTCTGTTGATGTTTAGTTTTAGTCGAGCACCCGTTAGTCTCTGTTCCGGCTTCTGTGTCCTCGCTCAATTCATTTAATTTTGAAACAAGAGTCCATTGTCGTATGTCACAATTCAAAATAGCCTTGATGTTGACTGTCCGTCACTGGAACTACTGGAAAGTTTCCTAGAAACGGTTCAAACCAATTCCTAGATCAATCCCAACAAACAGTGGGGACCCAATTCATTTGGATTCTCACAAATCACGTACTTTACTAATTGCTTTGTATTTTCGTTTTATTGCAGGGTATATTCTGGCTGTTGCGGCTGGGATATCAATCAGTGGGACAAGCATAAGCATCCTAATTGTGGTTATAAATTGCTACCGCAAAACACGACGAGCCACTACTGGGGCTCTGGCATTACCAATTCCGCTTTTGCCAGAAGATCGAACCCCCTTGCACGCGAAGCCGGAACATCCTGTACCCGTAAGTATTGCCCTCACTCAGACACAGCCACACGTAACGAAATGAACTAGACTAAATAAACGGACATAATAACACTCAAACTGTAAATCGGCAGCGAAAGGGCGTCAGCTCGCCATCCTCGGTCGGTGCAAAGCTTCTGAAAGTACAACCCCTTCAGTGGGTACAGGTCAATGCAATTGCTCGCCGGTTCCCCAAGGGAGTACTTGAAGTTGTGCCTCGTGAAGGGGAAGAAGTGGCACTGCAGGATGTACGCTCCCGACAACCTGTCAAGTCAGACAGTCAACGCCTGTTGAAATTGTACAGTATGTGGTACCTTGCCACGCCGCAGCCAATGCGCGAGAGTTGCGGGTACGCCATTCGAATGAAGTCGTTATCGCCGCTCAGGTTTCCATAGAGATCATCCAGTCGGGTCCTGAAGGTCGTCGGAGGACTAAGCTCATTCTTCTGGTAGTACCAGTCCTTGAGTATTGACGGGATAAAGTTTATCGGGAAGAATTGGCTAACACGGACACCATAGCTTCCGGTGACGTGGTAGTAACGGGGCTGATTATCAATGTTCTCCTGGCCCGGCTTGCCCAGATCGAGACAAGGGTTCTTTTCAAATATCTTGCATTCGATGAAGTACATCCTCGCCATCAAGCTGAGCTCCGCATCCCATTTCTGTGCATAAAAAATAATCATTTTCGGAGGAAGAAGGTGTTTCTGAGCTCACCAGCATGTTCATGTTGGCAATTTGCATTTTGTCAGCAATCCGGTCGCGCAGACCATTGATTCCCATCAAAATGTCGTCCTTCAGGTTTTCCTCCGTCTCAACGTCATAGAATTTAAAATCCGGGGAGCACTGCTTGTGTGTCAGCTTGTCCTGGCACAGCTGATGCTTGAGTTGGCCGCACAAAATTTGGCAGACCGGCGTAAAGTCGTGGAAAATTGACTCTTCTGGATCAATGTCCGTCTTGCAGCGGTACTGTGGCGCCAAACTTAAAAGCGGCACAATGAGCAACAGCATTCTTTTCATCCTTTTATGTTTGTTTCCCCTTCACGTTGAATTTCCAGCGATTCAAATTCAAATGTTTGCCTACTTGTCTGTTTTTTTTTTTTTTCCATTCGCCCTGAAGTGGAGACGAGATAAGTTTTACGAGCAGCAGTACTCCGCGCCGAGCGAGGAGGCAATTACACTGGCGAGTTATTGTTTTCGGACAACAATGGAATGAATGGTGGTCTCATTACTAGTTTTGTAACCAGGATATCTAGTGAGTGGAATTCCATCTCGTTTTCTAATTTGGAACATCGCCGGCAGCGATTGGATGCTGAGGTTGTGCTTGTAATTGGAATGAAAGCCATTACAATGGCGCGTAGAAATTGTTGGTTTTCCCTTTTCCATAGAGTCATCCTGGGCGTAGATGTAAATTTAAATTCAAGCAGATGACACTTTTAGGATACAGTAACCAGTTCGGACTTTATTATGCGCGCCTATTTATTTTGTTCCTGTGCCATATCTCTTGGCAAACAGCTTCATTCAGTTTTTTCGCCGCTTTCGCCTTTTCAAACTGCAGTGTGGACAATGGCAATGAAGACAATTCGGATTGCTATCTGAGGACGGCAAGTGGACAGTGAGAGATGCTTTGATTTGACAGTTGCAACTGAAATGAATTGGATAGTTTAAAGAGTTTCAAGCAAGGGAGCTGTTTCGCTTGTGGTCTTTAAAATGACCTCAAAATCAGACGGGCCCTATACTTGTGCAGGACATCCGTCACTTTCAAATGACTTTTTTCTTCCGCATTTTCGGAAAGTCAATGCATCTATATCCACTACATTAATTGAAAAATACTGCGTAAACGCATAAGTTTGACACATTTCCTTCAGAAAAAAAAATCCGCTGAATTATGCTTATAACGAAAAACCGTTCAAGAAGCGCTACTTACATCAAGTTTAGATCTCAAAAAATTGCAACACACTTAATTATGACTAGCTGAATGACGTAAAGCGCTCAAAACTTTTTGAAAAACTGTATATTCACAAAAATACATTGCATATTGGTCACAATTAAGGGAATATTTACAAAAATGCCGTTTTCAAGGTAATGGTTTTAAAAAATGAGAAAAATGATCAACAACAACGGATCTTCCCACATTCTATCCAAATTCGAGCTGAATAGCAGTATTATCAATTCAAACTTGATAGCAACTATTATTTCTTTTTAAAATCTCTTAAACTCCTTTTTTTTGAAGTAATATTCTTAAGAAATGAGCTGAATAAAGCTATACATCAACAACAGCGTATCCAACAATACTCAGCTCATATACAACTTGGCTCCTGTTTCTGTTTTTCTAATTCAGCTCGCATTTTCCCCAAAAAAAACCGCAAAAGATTATGAATGAAAGACCTTAACTATCCAAATTCTATTCAAATTTAAGCTGAATAGCAACATAGCCAATTCTAAGTTAATAGCAACTATTACTTCTTAAAATCCCTTTTTTGGAGTAATGGTCTCAAGAAATGAGCTGAATAAAGCTATACATCAACAACAGCGTATTAAACAATACTCAGTTCTTATACAACTTGGCTCCTGTTTCTGTTTTTCTAATTCAGCTCGCATGTTCTAAAAAAAACCGCAAAAGAGTATGAATGAAAGACCTTAACTATCCAAATTCTATTCAAATTTAAGCTGAATAGCAACATAGCCAACTATAATTTAATATCAACTATTGCTTTTTAAAAACTTTACATCAACGACGGCGTATCCAACTATATTCAGCTCATATACACATGGTTCCTGTTTGTGTTTTTCTAATTCAGCTCGCATTTTCTCCAAAAAAACCGCAAAACAGTATGAATGAAAGACTTTAACTGTCAAAATTCTATTCAATTTTGAGCTGAATAGCAGTATTGCCATTTCCAGCTTAATAACAACTATTGATTCTTCTTAAAATCTCTTAAAATCCCTTTTTTGGAGTAATGGTCTTAAGAAATGAGCTGAATAAGGCATAATATGTACATCAACAACAGCGTAACCAACTATATTCAGCTCATATACACATGGTTCCTGTTTGTGTTTTTCTAATTCAGCTCGCATTTTCCCCAAAAAAAACCGCAAAAGAGTATGAATGAAGGACCTTAACTATCCAAATTCTATTCAAATTTAAGCTGAATAGCAACACCGCCAATTATAATTTAATAGCAACTATTGCTTCTTAAAATCCCGTTTTTGGAGTAATGGTCTTAAGAAATGAACTGAATAAAGCTATACATCAACAACAGCGTGTCCAACAATACTCAGATCATATAAAACTTGGCTCCTGTTTCTGTTTTTCTAATTCAGCTCGCATTTTCTCCAAAAAAAAAACCGCAAAACAGTATGAAGACTTTAACTATCCAAATTCTATTCAAATTTGCGCTGAATAACAGAATTACCAATTCAAACTTTATAGCAACTATTTATTTACCCTCCTTCCCACCTACACATTTACCCATTAAGTTGAAACAAAACTCAGCAGCCTTGTGGCAAAGGGGAAAAGTTTTTGTCTGTCGAACAATTGTCAGTGCGTCTCAGAGAGCCGACTGTTAATTACTTACACGTGCCGTTTCCATCATGAATGGGCAGACCCTTAAAACTTTTCCTCACAACCACCATCATCTCCACCCATCACCGGTATTCACTAATTTCGATCAAATTTCGACTGAACTCCAGTTTCGCCCCCGGTCGCAGCCAGATTCCACAGACAGGAGTACACGAAGTGAGCACGATTTGCCTCTTCTTTTGTGTTCCTTCCTTTTTTTAAATATTAATTAGAAAATTCATGCTGGCGCACGTTAGTTGTGCCTGTCTGTCCTTGGGGCTCCTAGAGTCCCTCAGTCTGACTGTCGTTCGGCCAGCGGGTTTATTCATGAAATTTGGCAATTTAATTAAAATGTAAATTTCATCGACTGACTATAGCACGAATCCTTGCCATTCGCTCCATATACCACTTCCTATCGGCTTAAGGGATATGAAATCGAAAATTTATTCATTCACCGTCTGCAGCGCCATTTCCCGTTTCGATTTGCCCTACATTCTGGGTTGCCATGGCTGTGTGTATGTTCGTTTGTATCCTACCTCAATTCTCAATGGCATTCCGATTTCGTCTCACAGCCGTTGCGCACTTACACCGAGAGTCCCGAAAAACTGGGAAATCGCCCTGGTTTGGGGTCCACCCTCTCGTTGTTGTTGCATTGTAAAGCTGCCTTTGAGTATAACACTTGCGGCCTTGGAGGGCTAGTGAATTCCGGGTGGATGCGAATCTCGTATACTTTGTCGACTGCCTTTATACATTATTCAAGCGTATGTGCAAGTGTATGGGTGTGCTCGGGCGCCTGTACTGGCATCCACTTTATCCTGTCGTATAAATAAACCACACCGCATACATAAATGATGGCTCGTTGGGAGCCACACTCAGAGATTTATTTATTTTTTTATTCGAAAAGTTATAAACCAGATTATTTGGAAAGGGAGTCACCCATAAAAGCGACTTTCGTGGTGTTGTGGGGGCGGTGGGATCTTTTGTGCGCCAGAAGTCCTGACCACAGACCTGCTGAAATTGTTGACTGTTCGTTTTTTGGCTGGCGATATTGGTCTGACTGTGGTTCATTTTATTTTGGGATATCCTTGCATTGTCTGGAAAATACTGTCTCTTCAAACTTTGGTTACACTGGCTGTGGTAACTATTCATTAATAGGCGCTCTGGACATTTGTGTCTGTATGAATCTAATTAAATCTTGGTCTGTGGATGAAGTTAAGTCGCATAGACTCTTCGAGGAATTGACTGTGGAACATGCGAAACATGTTTTTGGGAAATGGGACATGCTTTAGAATTTTAAAACGTTTGCAGAGCATTTTCAAAACTGCAGAAAATATTTTCAAAGCAAAATTTCCTGTTTATTTTTTTTATTAAAATGTTTGTTGCTGATGACTATTGTTGACAGAGGACGAAGGAAGTAGTTTTAAGAAGCTTGTGACGTGTAGTGACAAATTGAGTGACAAGCCTCGGTTTAACAAGTTGAGGACGGGGCAGATTTTAGTATTTAGCATCATTTTGCGGCAGCAATAGTCAAACGGTGCTTTCTCAGGCTGCGCCTTGCACAAAAAATGTTGAAATCTTGAAGAAACACAACAAAAATGCGCACACCAATATCGTGCTGCTTCTGTTTTTTTTTCACACGTGCCGCTAGATAAAACACTCACGTGTGAGCCAGCGATGGTACACGCCGTCCTCAAAGTGTCAGGGAGACTTTTCCCGACTCTAAAAAAAAAAAATACTAGAAAATGCGCACGATCACGTTGCTTATTGCAGCACCGACACGATGACCAAAGTGCCGTAATGTGGCAAAGCTGCATAAGACGTTAAACCCACATGTGGATTTATTTCACTGAATTGTGAGCAAAAGGAGTTTCTAATCCCTTTGATCACAATTCTTCATTTCAACCGTGAACGACAGATAAAGTTGTCCAACGATGATGCTACTAGTCCACAGTGCCAGTGAAAAAATGTCCACACTTCCACGTTCAAAGTTTTACAGCTTTGTTTGCTGCTCATCCGTTGATCCTAGGATAAGTTTTGTTGTCAATGTTCGATAAAAATTGCAGTTTCCAATTGCTTCAAATTTTATTAAGCGCCCTTACTTATAGTCGTGCAGACACTTCGTTCTGAAGGCTCAAGTCATGCTAAAAAAATGGACAAACGATGGAGTTCTGAAGGGCGCCAAATACAGTCGCGTGCATATTAATTGGGACAAGCAAAATTTTTTTTTATTTGTTGATAGTCGGCTATAGTAGGGTGTCCATATTGCCAGCCAGAAAAGAGAGAACGTTATGCGCTAAACAAACCTCTCTCCCCCCCCCCCCCCACACTTCACGTGTAATAATAATAATTCTTGGCGCTACAGTCCTAAGGGGGACCAGGGCCTACCTTGCTCATCAACTACTCGTGTTGTACGCGCTACTGTACTCTCACGAATAAAAGGGACCAACAGTTTTTTGCCGGCTCCGAACGGCGAAATTTGAGACGCTTTCTTTGACAATTATTACTCTTAGAGCGTTTCAGCAGCTCGAAAGAGGTGGTGCCGTGAAAAATTCGAAAAATTGGCATTGAGCTGGGAGTCGGACCTACACCCTTCGGCGTGTCAGCGTCGCACTCTACCCACTACGCCACGGCGACACACTTCACGTGTAGTAAACGGAAAAATGCTACAATTCAATACGAAAAAATTATATTTATTTTATTAAATATTGGAAACAAAAACAAATTATATGCCACCATCTTCATCATCAGAAGATTCATACTTTTCTGAACTACTTATTTTGCTCCGATATTTTTTGTTATTTAACAAAACGTCATAAAATGTACTGCAGTTTAGGTCCCTTAAGTTGTATACCACAATCAGGATAGATTTTACTGTTCCTATTTTCAACCGATTTCTTTCTTTTGTCCAATGTGAACCAGCGAGTGAAAAAACGCGCTCAACGTTGGCATTTTGGCCCGGAATGCAAAGGAGAAATTGACACAATCGAAGAAGCATTGAATAGTACTATAAATACTAACTAGGTACTTTTAAAAAGTACGTAGTTGCTTTGTAACTTAGTACTAAATTATGAAAAAGAGGACAAAAGCAAACGCAGAAAAATAAAGAGAACAAAAAAGATCCACACGAAAAAAGAAAGTAGGTACATATAAGATCGACGCCAAAAAGAGGATATGTCCTCTTTAAAAGAGATGCTCTGGAAACGCTGGCTATGGTAGTCTATCTTGAATTCTCCTTCAAACTCTTATTCACAGAGGTAAATATTTGGAACAGATCTCGCCAGGCGAGTGTGTTGACTAATTACAGAACCTTTGAACTCACATAAAATCTACGTACACTTCATACAGTCATACCGGTATGAAGTGAGCGTCAAGATACAAATGTTTCGATAGGGAACATTTGTTGTGAACGAGCCCTTTTTTTTTGTTTGTTTGTTTGTTTGCTACGACATCTGTGAAAAATATTTAGTATACAGAAAGTCATTGAACAGACAACATCATATTTTTTCATCGTGTTACAAATGTCGGATTTCGTACCAGAAAGTGATGATTTGCGGAAAGCATTAATTTTTTGTTTTCATTTGAAGAAAAGTGCTGCAGAGTCGCATTGAATGCTTGTCGAGGCATATGGTGATCATGCTCTACCAGAAGCAACATGCAAAAGATGGTTTCAACGGTTCAGAAATAGTGATTTTGATGTGAGAAACGCAGAACGTGGAAGACCATCAAAAAATGTTTGAAGACGCCGAATTGCAAACGATATTGAATGGAGATGACACTTTGAGTCAAAAGCAAATGGCAGCAATGTTAAATGTTGCACAACAAACAATTTCTGACCGTTTAAAAGCTACGAGAAAGATCCAAAAGTGTGGAAAGTGGGTGCCACTTGAATTGAATGAAAGACAGATGGAAAACCGAAACACTTGTGAAATTTTGTCTCAAAGACACGAAAGAAAATCGGTTTTGCATCGGATTGTTACTGGCGATGAAAAATGGATTTATCCTAAACGGAAAAAATCATGGGTTAATCTGGGACAACAATCAACATCGACTGCAAAACCAGATCGATTCGGCAAGAAGACAATGCTGTGTGTTTGGTGGGACCAGAAAGGTGTGCTGCACCACGAGCTCCTAAAACCTGGCGAAACCGTTAATACTGATCGCTACCGACGACAAATGATCATTTTGAAGCATGCATTGATCGAGAAACGAACAGAATGGGCCAGAAGACACGGCAAGGTAATTTTGCTCCATGACAATGCACTTGCACACAAAGCAAAACCGGTTCAGGATACAATCAAAACACTTGGTTGGGAGCAGCTACCCCACCCGCCATATTCACCAGACTTGGCTTCTTCTGACTACCATTTGTTTTTATCGATGGGACACGCATTGGTTGAGCAGCACTCTGATTCCTACGAGGAGGTCGAAAATTGGGTGTTTGAGTGGTCTGCTTTAAAAGACGAACAATTTTATTGGCGAGGTATTCACAAATTGCCAGAAATGTGGTCAAAATGTGTAGAAAACAATGGCCAATACTTTGAATAAAATGTTTTTACTTTCCGATTAATATTTAGTGTTTTATTTTCACAAAAAAAAAAACAAAAAACAAAACGCTAATTTTATACCTGGTAGCATGCAGCTGTGCAAATAATGGCACCGCATACATATACGAAAAGTTGAAAAAATGTGTAAATGAGTAGAAAAATTGATTATGCTTGATCGTTTCTACATAGGTTGCCTTATTTATTTCGGGATTGGGCAACCCTAGTGTTTCAATCTGGCAACTGCCAGCTCTATCGTAAAGCTTGACATTTTTGAGGTTATACGTACTCAGAACGTTTTGACAAACGAGCGCTTTTTTTGTGTTTGCATTAACATAAAAGATTCATCTCGCACAAGAAATTAATTTCGTGAAAACTTTCGTGCGATTATTTTTTACAACTTTCGACGTGGATTAACTCAACAACAGTGCACCGATGAACTTAATTAAATTTTTGGCGATGAAGCTCCATTAAGGACCAGTGTTTATCGATGGTATGGTTTATTCAACCGAGGTCGTAGTTTACTCCAAGACGAATTTCGTGAAGGTCTTCCAAAATCAGTTCTTGTTCCGGAAACCATTGATGCTGTGCGCCAACTGATATTGCAACATCGTCATGTGACCTATCGTGAGATTGAGACAACCTTAGGCATTAGTGGAACCAGCATACATTCAATATTGCATGAACATTTGACCGTAAAAAAAATTTGTTCGCGTTGGATCCCACACAATTTGTCAATCGCTCAAAAAAGGCTCGTGTCGATTGTTCGAAAGAAATGCTCCAAAAATACGATCACGGTGCTTCGAAACACGTCTATGCCATCGTGGCAGGTAATGAATCGTGGATTTACGCGTATGAGGCCGAAAGTAAACAGCAGTCGACTGTATGGGTGTTTCGAATTGAGCCAAATCCAACGAAAGTTGCTCGCGCACGAAGCACTTCCAAACAAATGGTCGACTGTTTATTCGGAAAAACTGGACATGTCGCAACCGTACCACTAGAACAAGGCAGAACAGTCAATTCTGAGTGGTACGCAACCCGTTGCTTGCCAGTTGTCTTCCAAGAAATCAGGAAATCCAACCGCCGAAGACGAATCACTCTTCACCACGACAAGGCGAGCTCTCACACATCGGCTCAAACAACTGCAGTTTTGAGCACTCAAAACATTGATTTGATGAGTCATCCGCCGTATAGTTCTGATTTGGCACCGAATGACTTCCTTTTATGCCCGTACGTAAAAAATAAAATGGAAGGTGTTTCGAAACCTGGAGAAGCGACTGATGCGTTTATAATATAGAATAATAGAAGTTTTGGAGATACCTCAATCAGAGTGGCAAAAGTGCTTCGACAATTGATTCAAATGCATGCAAAAGTGTATAGATCTGAATGGGGAATATTTTGAAAAACAATAAAGCTTTTTTCGATGAATAATATTTGTTTTTGCTCTCTTATCCCGAAATGTGAAAGGCAACCCTCGTATTATTTTTAACAGCTCTGTAATTCAGTTGTTAGAATGCTTATGAAAGTGTTCTTAAATAAGCGTTCTTAAATTGGTTTAACTGCCAAAGAAGCAAGAACAGAAGACGAAGTTCCTTCAAGTGGCTTGCTTCCTTCTCCTTATGTTTCCATAAATCGTCAGCAATGTCTGTTTTTTTTTTTTTTCATCACAATGTCGCAAAACACGCATAAAAAAAGTATGTACGTCTGTGCCCCATTGTTGCGACTTGCCATTATCTGTGCTTCTTAAGCTGTGTCATTAATTTTCTTTTTGATAGAATAATTTATTTGGGAAGTCTTATCAGCACACTCTTTGTCTTTAAATCGGCTGCCCTTGAACTCATTCTGCTGTAGATTACTACAATGGTAAGCACGTGCGGTATTGCTTTTTGTTTATGGGCTTAAACCGAATGGAAGTTTTAAGTCCCTATATGCATACGTAAAAGCATCACCTTAAAAGTATCGTTTCACATGTAAGCACACGCTCGCATTGAGTTTCCTAAGCACAACTGGAGTGATAAATGAGATTTGCATTCACTTCCAAGCATTAATTTTGTAACTACAGTCATGTTTTGTAAGCACGTATTTTCATTTAAATTTAAGTTTGCTCTCTTGTCACAATACATTAAAAACGGAAATCTTCCATAAACTTGCACTTAAATTTGTGTACAATTTTAAAGTCTCCGAACCGACTTTCCTCACGTTATGTAACTTGTATGTCTACACAAAAACCTCCACTCTTGCAAAAAAGGATGCAAAAAAAAAATCCAAGGGATGTTATTGAGAAGCCTTTCCCCACTGCGGACGAATTCAGAGAAGAAAAAAACATCAAACACACTAGACACATAGAAATGTATGCTTGTAAACGTGCATCATATCATCCAGAGAAAAGGAACAACCAAAGGACTTAAGTTCTATCTCTACACGGGTAAATTAATACGTGTGTATACACGCCCTCCACTACAAACATTCACAGACGTATAATTGTGCTTGAAAAGCATAAGGAATGCAAAGAAAAAAACAAATTGTGGAAATGGAAAAACCTATTACAGCATTCAGGCAAAACCCCATTTCTCCCCCAATGTCTGTAGTCTGCTGTGAAACCAAATTCAGCACGTGTGCGCCTTCAAGAAATGTCTACGTGTGTGTGTGTGTGTGCGTTGCCGGGGTTTAGTTAGTAATTTGCTGAATACAGACGAAAAAAAAAAGGAATCCTTCGCCACCCCAAATGTATGTATTGTTTGCATGAACTGTACATGGGTGGCTATATACATTGGAAAGATTCGGAGATGGGCAGTTAGTTGTTGAAGGAAGAAAAATAAGGACCTTCTTCAGAGCGAAAGAGAGAGAGAGAACATGATGTAGCAGGAGTGAACAAGAGAGTCTGGACGAGTGACGCAGAGACAAATTGTGTATGTATATTGTCTAGAGAGGGATGCATTGTATTGTTTGCTGTTATATGTACAGTAAGAAGTATCTTTATTCCGGGAGATTATGAAAGAAGTTTTATACACGCCAGACTAGGTCAAACATGCGTCATCGGCGGGTGCTATTATACATCTTGAAAGACATACAGAATCAAGACAAAAGCCTTACGTGATGGAGGGTAGGCGCTTGTCTTCATCAGAGTTGCAAGGGTAATTGCAAAGAATCACCCCACTTCGTTTTCCATCCATAATATGGGAAATGCTTCAGCTGAATATTAATCAACTCTTCTTACTTACATCAGAAAAATTCAAAAAATCGATATTTCGTACAAATGGGCGGCAACTGTTGTTTGCTGAATACATTTTTCACAGGTTTGCCAGAATGTTTTTTTTAAATACGGTATGACCCTACATTGTTTTTGAGGTGACATTCATGTTTCCTCTGGTAATTTTGAACTTATATGTACGC
The DNA here is from genome assembly GCA_955652365.1 of Eristalinus aeneus. Lineage (NCBI taxonomy): Eukaryota > Metazoa > Arthropoda > Insecta > Diptera > Syrphidae > Eristalinus > Eristalinus aeneus. The sequence goes on along the minus strand of OY019134.1, from coordinate 47,195,044 downwards.
CTACAAGATTTGACCTTTTTTTTCGTTAAAAAAAAACTGTATGACATATTTTTGACGTACGAAATTGGTATTTCCTTTTCCTGCTTACAATATTTTTTTTACACCAGTAAGAAGACATTTGTTATTTTACGAAAATAAATTAATTGTTCATACATATTATGTGTGCTTATGAGTTATTTAGAAGGTATATGAAAAGATCGTTGCGAAGAAATAGTTCACTCAATCATAAATGTATGTGCTCACAAGTTATTCAGGTGGTATATTGAAAAGATCATTCTTAACATGAGAAGAAATAGCTTACTCAACCATAAATGTATATGCTCACAAGTTATTCAGGTGGTATATTGAAAAGATCATTCTTAACATGCGAAGAAATAGCTTGCTCAATCATAAATGTGTGTGCTTACAAGTTATTCAGTTGGTATGTTGAAGAGATCATTCTCAACTTGCGAAAAAATTGCTTAATCAATCATAAATGTGTGTGCTTACAAGTTATTCAGGTGGTATGTTGAAGAGATCATTCTCAACTTGCGAAGAAATTGCTTACTCAATCATAAATGTGTGTGCTTACAAGTTATTTAGGTGGTATATTGAAGAGATCGTTCTTAACTTGCGAAGAAATAGTTTACTCAATCATAAATGTGTGAGCTTACAAGTTATTCAGGTGGTATGTTGAAGAGATCATTCTCAACTTGCTAAGAAATTGCTTACTCAATCATAAATATGTGTGCTTACAAGTTACTTAGGTAATATATTGAAAAGATCATTCTTAACATGCGAAGAAATAGCTTGCTTAATCATAAATGTGTGAGCTTACAAGTTATTCAGGTGGTATGTTGAAGAGATCATTCTTAACTTGCGAAGAAATTGCTTACTCAATCAGAAATTTTTGTGCTTACAATTATATTTTCAAACTAAAATATGCGCATATTCGTAGAAATCGCGTCATTTTACTTCACACGAGACACTCATTAAAAAAAAAATGGACACAAAGAACTCAATTAAGGCATCAGAATCATCCCATCTGGAGTCTTTGGTTTGTTTACATTGCCAGCTGTTCCGTTGTGAATTCGCCTAACGACGTAGTACCCGTAACAGATACCATTCACGTATAGTGTCATTCTCTCATCTTTTGCAGTCTCCATCATCGAACGCAACAATCCCAAAAATGAGGTTAATCTCACATTAGTTCCACTCGAGTAGAAGTTAAAAAGAAACCTCAAGGTCCTGTGATTTTAACCTACTTTCATTATTATTTCACGCGTTAAACACGAAGCGCACCGAAAGAGAGGGAACAAAAAGACCAAGAGCCGATCTCCAAGCACTCACCGTCAGCCATCTGTGAAACACGATCCAAACATCCTGTTATTGGCACACAGAGCAACAGCAGTGATCTTTTATGCTGCTTGCATTGGCTTCCCAAACATGAGACAGCCTTCTAACAAACGAACCACATTGCAATGACTTTGTGTATCTTCTTGCATTCAGCTGGGGGAATTCCCTGCTCTATGTATGGGTCCGTATGCAGTCATATTCAACTCAGTAGACTGTATCGGATTCACTTTGAAACTAATGATTGCAATTGAAGAGACCGGAAACTTCCCCCTTTTTGGCGTCTCCTCCCTACCCACTCTTTGACTGTTGTCTAAGCAAAATCAAATGGTCATGCATTGGCCGCTCACCTGGAGAAACAAAATACACCACTCTCCGGGTGTAACTATTCTGCGAGAGATCGAATTAAAAAACATGTACATGCATAAGTTTGCCTGGCCCATATAAGCAGGCACATTTGTGACGGTATATTGTTGCGTAGACTTTACCTTCACGGATGAGTGGTAGTTGGCTATGCAACAGAAGAAAACGAACGACGTGCACACATGCGCTGATATGTGTTTTTATTGACACCATTAAAGTGTAACTTAAGGCAGAACACGATTCGTGACTCATTTCTGAAAGAAAATACCGATTCAGCTGTTTCCGCAATGTGCTTACAAAATTTTTGAACAACTACGCATTCACCGATGAGAACTGATTCGTATGAATTGTATTTGGAAGTGGTTGGGGATGTGCTTACATTATTTTTAGTGAGCGACAATTAGCCAACTTCTCTCTTTGTAAGTTCTAGTAATTTAAGTAGACACATATCAAGAGGTTTTCAAAAGTTTTCCCTCATCCATCTCATGTGCATATCCAACCAGAACTTCATTGCCACACCCAGCTGTTTGCTGCTGGCACTGTTTCTAATTAATGCATTCCTCGTGACTACGTCTTCAACTCTAAACAATCTCGTGAGTTGCATTGAGAACTTCCGGCTGCCTTAGGAGACTCTAAGCCTATTAAGGCCCTTTCAAGAGCGTCGTTGATTTGGAAATTCCTATGCATTGACTATTGCAAAAAGAGAGAAACAGAAAAACAACCGCCAGAGGAATGGCAGCACTGAGCTGCCTCACTTGGAATGATGCCAATTTTGAATTCGGAGCAATTAAGTGATAGACCAGACTGTATGATGCTGCTGGTACTGTTGTCGATGTGCTTGTGCATGATGCGCTGTTTTGTGTTTCACTTCAGTCGTTTTGTGTGTGTCTAGTGATTTTGAATGAAATCTTACTTCGTTTTCTTTTCTTATTCTTTGGGTTCTCTTTTCGTTTCGTTTCGTTTCGTTTAGTTTTATTTATTTATTTCTTTTCATTTCGAATTCATTGTTGATTTGTCTCTGTTGGCCTCAGACGATTTTTACTCCTCTCCTTCGTTTCGTTTTGTAGTCACTGGTTTGCATCTCTTTATTTATTTTGCACACTGTGTAAAATGTATCCCACTTCAAAAATGAAACGATGTCTGAGGAGGATGTGCATGCAAAACAACATTTCCGATGAAAGCGAATTGTTATTTGTGCGCTCTTATTTGTGCCATCTATTTGAAATGTCGAAATTGTTTGGCATTTTTTTGCATAACAACTTACATATATTGGGTAAACGTAACGATCAAATGGTAATATTGTCCTTGTTCAGGTCAGTGATGTGTCAACTCAAATGACCTTAGTTTTGAATTTCTGTGCAAAATAGCATACAATCATGGAATTGAATAGGTTCTGCAAACCGTTTTGATTTTTTCTGGCTATGTATGAGGTGAGGAATGAATTGGTATGGTGATTTTCCGGTTGCTTGTGACAAGTTAATGCACTTTTCTTTGGTGCTTACATGGGATTTTATTTCGACTAGTCGAATTCAGCCAGCTGAATGAACGATAAAGTATTGGTTTTGATGATTTTCGAACCAATGAAAATTTTGGAAGGCATGTTATTGAGAGCTTACTAAAAAAAATCACTGAAAATGTGAAAAACTGAATGAATTTGGATGCAATTTTTTCACAAGATTTTTCACATTTTGTAAACACAATAAACTTCTTGGGGGTTTATTGAATTCAACGAACTGAATTAAAGATTAGACGCGATTCGTTCGGTTCCAGAATTGTCGGGGTATGTATGGGGAAGTTAGGCTCAAAACATGTTAAGCCATTTGCGGAATTGAATTTTTGACTTAGAACGTGAAAAGACCATTTTTTTGAATTGAATTTTAGGCTTATAACGTGAAAAGGCCATTTTTTGAATTGAATTTCAGGCTTAGAACGTGAAAATGTCATTTTTTGAATTGAATTTCAGGCTTAGAGCGTGCAAAGGCTTTTCTGGGATTGAAAGTTCGACTCTGTATTGTGATTTTTCTCATTCCTAGTGACAAGTACACACTTTCCTTCGTTGTTTGCAATGAGATTTTTCCGGCCTATTTGAGTTCAGCGAGCTGAATAATCGAAAAAAAAACTTTGTTTTCACTGTTTGGGGAATCTGCAAAGTTTTAGAGAGTGAATGCTTACATGCTCGTATATATTTAAAAGCGTTGCCAATCTCTTGCCTCTTGCTGCCGACCATAAACTGGGAAAGGATGTGATTTGCCGTATCTTGGATAGCAGCTGCTTGTGCGAATGCTTGTTAATTGCTCATAAAACGTGTCTAATTATGCTCGTCTTTCATATCTCTCGTGTTGAAAGTTTATGACACTTAAAATTACAAAAGACCTCAAATTACATACTTGACTTAATTCGAACAAAGCCCTGGTCACACTAGACACATCAACGGCAGACACTTCGCACCTTGCCCCTCCACAAGCCACGTCTGTCAGAATTAATGTACCATGCCTTCAAATGACATTAATTTGGTCATGGTCAATGGTCCTACAAGCTTGTCATTAAGCTTTGCCTTTAATCACGTCTCTGCATAATAGTAAACGACAGGCGTGCTAGCTTCATTAATTATGTTTAGCATAACAAGGAAATGAGGATATCCTTTTTGCACTCCCTCATTTTTTTTTTTTTCAACCAAGAACACTATAGGGTGTGTCCCTTTCCTCGCACAGTTTAAACTGTCCTTCACTGAAAGTCATCTGAAGGTTACGCGTGCAGTATGTCCCGTTTGTTGTGTTTTCATCATTATCGTCATCATTCTGAAAATCGTAATGATCGCCAGAGTCGCTGTCACGCTTCCTACCACAAAGTGCGAACCCAACCCCTGTGACTGATGACGGTGGTTGATGTGTGGTTATAAAATTGATTATACACATTTTCCCGTCTAACTTTTCATCCCTCATAGCTGGCTTTGCGAGGAATTAAACGTACATGATGGAACGCACACCACTGAAAGGGTGAGAGCGACGAGGAGGCATACAAGCGTGCACGCGGAAGCGAGAGGGAGAGAGTTGAAGCTTTATGCAAATTCCGTACAGGATATTTCACCGTAACGGTTGTCATTCATGCGTGTGACGAAGCTAACAAATAGGAACAAAAAATGAGCCTGAAATGCATTTTGCATGCATCAGGAAAAGGGGTTGCCATGCAGAGCGCAAAAAAAAAACGAGGAAAGAAGTCCTTGAACGGCTTTTCAATAATATTTCACAACAGCTAAGGGGAAACTCATTACGACATGTCCAACACGGGGATGTAGCTTGTCAGCAGGAATGAAGGGAAAATGGCACGTAAGGTGTTGCACAACAGAGTTCCGTTGTGCTGCGTTGTCACGAACGACTCAATGCGTGTGAGAGGGAGGAGGCCTGAAGAAAATGCCAGGCGACGACTCCTGTGTGGACTCACGTCGGGAATATGACGAGTGCATTGTTTCAACGTCGCGTGGTGTGATGTGGGATAGTGAACCACGCACACAACCTGACACGCATGCACTCGAGGGCACGTGAACACGGTGTGGATACAACAACTTGACGGGAGACATTTTTGTTCTTAATTGGAATTTTTTTTATGTGGCCAATGCCTGTAAGCATATCCCGTGTCTGCTTCAAATCAATCCTACATGATTCACCAACTCCCAATCTCTACACGTTTTCCCAGCACAACACAATTCAATTTCTCATCAAACATATGCTGTGTGCGCGGCTATGTGATGCCCCTTCCCCACAAGAACATGCCCGCGAATGTCTCCACTTAAAATTTCAATTTCAAGTTCAAATAACGACAAAATTTATTTTAAGACACGACACATCACCACATGCGCTGATTGCGAAGTTGCGCCTCCTTCATTCTCGCACACTTTCGACGTCTTTCTTTCTTTCTCTCTCTCTCTTTCTCTTTCTCCCTCTCAGCTTTCAACGCATTGCACCCCATTTCTTAGTCGTTGCATAAAAAATTGCAAGCGCGAGACTGCGAAATTTAGGTCGTACATGAATTTACAAAAGAAATACAAAAACAAATCAGATTCAGAAGCTGAAAAAAATGTCTCTGTTAATGGATACCGAATGTCAGGAAACACGCAAATATACTTTAAATTAATCCCAAACACTCCAACTCAAGCTAACCTTTTTGCGAAATTTTTTAAATTTTATACGTCTGCTTGGAATGAATTTGTGATTTTATTTCGAAGGCAAGACGCAAAACAAAAAAACAACGGCCCAACGAGAAAAACACAAAACTCAGCACCGAATCCATATTCAGCGCAGAGGTAAAGAGCCTCAATTTATTTTCGAGAACATTGCAGTCTGTTGCACTACAGACAGACAGGGCAGAATATCGCAGAAGAAAAAGCCAAAACAAGAAAGAACAGAAAACAAAAAACCAAGAAAACATACGCGTGGCGCGATGTGATCTTGTCGGCGGGTGCAATGAGGGAGGGAAATATTTATGAAATCGTTTTGTTTGGAGACAAAAAGTTGTCACACCACGTCGTTCTGCGATTGTTTTGACAAAAATAATACATGTTGTCTGTGGGGCATCTGGGCTCAGGGTCGGCTTTGCCGATTGAAGGAGTTGGATGCGATTTCCAGTTGATTACGATAAATTGGGGGAAATTATCGGCGTGAGAGGTTTAAGGGAGCTGAATGCAAAACAGTCATGTGACGGGAGTGATAGCTCAGAATAAAAAGCTGATTCAAAGTTTCCATGGACCGTTCAATACAGTAGCCGTACGAAGAGGTGATGTCAATCACCAAGGTGATCACCCAATGAAAAGGGGAGTTGTCTTCTATTAGCCTCTATCGTTAGGTTTTAGATAAATGGGTTTTTAAGCAAGTTTCGTAGATCAGTTTCAGTTTTTCAGGGAGTTGTGTGCGAAATTCCGAGCGATTTTTCTAGGTTCACATAAAATGAATGCATTTCTGTAATCTTCTTTCATAGCCACCTTTCATTGCTTCGAAGAAGAAGTTATACATCCTGATGCCATAATTCGGCCATGAACAGTTTCAACTGGACAATCGTTTAAAATTGCTTTAGGGCCTTTTTGTTTTAAGCTGCCAGGTATACCGGTATGAAATGACCTTTAATTTGATAAAGCTTGTGGTGTCGGTCTGTCTTTGTATCGCTCACCGTTACCTATAACGTTCTTTCCACAATAGTCCTATTAGAGCAACACTCTAGCCGCAGATGTGACAATTTAGACAAAACGTTTCTAGTGAGAAAAGATATTTTTTCGCTGAAAAGCAAAACAGATCTACCTTTTCAACTTTGCACAGTTGGACATTTCAATCTTAGATCTCTGCAGAAGAAAACTGTGAACTGTTAAGATCAGTTGTTACATTTCCCTTGGTACGCATGAGATCATGAGGTGGATCATGAGTGTTTCTAGTTGATGTCGTAGCACAGAGGATGTTTCATTTCGACCAAAACATTTTTTCAAGAAGTACACTGTTTGGACTGCACAGCACTCTTTTTCAAAATGGTCAAAATGGTTCAATATTTGCTTAAATTGACTGTTTTCATTCAACGGAAGCCTGTAAGAGAATAATACAACTGTGAATGATTTAAAAAAGTAACTCAATGTTCTGTCCTGTAAAGGCGAAATCGGTTTTAGCCACATCAATTCGCAATTTGCCATAATATGCATCATTTTCCTTAGTTTTCAGAGCGAAACCATTATACTATACCGACATTTTATCTTCTTACATTTTTAAAATCAACGTCTTTTGTTCAAATTCAGAAATTGTACCTTTAAGCTCACCAAAGTTGCAGAGAAAAGGAAAAAAAAACATAGGACTTCAATTCAATACCGTGGCCACTGCAGTGTAGTAAGAAAGAAAAAAAAATCATAGGACTTCAATTCAATACCGTGGTCGCGCTGTGGCGTAGTGGGTAAAGTGCGACACTCATACGCCGAAGATTTCAGGTTTGATTCCCGGACTGAACACCTCCCATTTTGCACGGCATCTCCCTTTCGAATTGTTGACAAACGGCATTCAAACGGCATTCTAAAACTTCGCCGTTTGGAGTCGGCAAAAAACTGTAGGTCTCATCTACTTGTGAGAGAATAAGCTAAGCCCTGTCCTTCCTGTGCATTGTTGCTGCATCCAATTTTTATAAAAGTCAAAAATAAGAAAGTCAGCTTCGATTTTGCACTTTTTTTTACGATAGAGCTCTTTTAGTATTTTGTCCATAGGCCCTTATTTCGAAAAAAACACTTTGCATACGTTTTGGTATACTTTCCACCAATTTCTCTATGATTTCTTTTGGAATTTTCTGCCATTCTCACAATACTCGCTGCCAAAGCTCTTCCAAGTTTTTGGATTTGATGGATACTGTCCCAACCGTCTTTTCATGATTGACCACAAATTCTCAATCGGATTGAGGTCGGGACTTTGCGCTGGCCATTTGTTCAACTTAAAAGTTTGTTCAGAAAGCCATTTCTTCACGATTCTGACCGTGTGCTTTGGGTCGCCATCATGTTGAAATGTGATTTCTTCCTCAGGATAAGGACTCAAATTTAAAAAATCAGGAAGATGATTCAAATAGTCTTTTTTTTCATGATTCCATCAATTTTGTGCAGTGGTCCAAGGTGCCACCACGTGAAACAGTCCCATACCATGATATTTCCCCCACCATGATATTTCCCCCACCATACTTTACTGTTTCCTTAACATGGTGTCTTCGGATGGTCTCTCCAGGACGACGCCGGCAATATTGTTTTCCGTCTGACTGAAAACGATTAAATTTGGACTCGTCTGACCACACTACATGCTTCCAGTCATCTGCTGTTTGATTTCGGTGTTCTTTGGCGAATCTCAGTCTTGCTTCAACATTTTTTTTTTTTTTTTTTTGATAGAGCTGGTTTTGGCTTCTTGACCGCAGAGATATTAGCAATGTCATGAAGAGCCCTACTTGCAGTCCATCGACTGACGGGCTTATTTATTGCTAAAGAAGCATCTTTTGGTGTTAAAAATTGATCTCTTTTCATCTGTAGAACCTGAGACGTGCATCCGCTTCGGTTAATTTTCTTTTACGGCCTCTGATTTGCCCTGCAGACGACGTTCCTCGCCTTTTTTGGATTCTGACTACGACCGATTGGCTTGTATTAAGCTGCTTAGCTATCTCTCGCGTCGAGGAGCCATTCATGGTCACAATGGAATCTTCAATATCTCTTGATAATTTCTTCATTATTTTAATATGCTATGAAATAATAGTTTAAATAGTATAATCGTTTAAAATATTGATCCAAGTATTCTGGAAAAAACTTCTTATCTCACGTAATCTCAAATCAAAAAATATAAAGCACAAAGAAACCAACCAAGTAACTCAAATTGTAACTATAATTTTTTTTTTGCGGAGAACATATCGAGCGACTCATGGTGCAAAATTGAGTACATTGGAATTGTTTTTGTTTTTACTGTTTTTTTTTCTTAGAATGTGTTATTTTCTGCGTTGAATTATAAGTTGTTTTGTTTAAAATTTTATAAGAAATAAGATTTTCCTTTCATTTTCAATTTGAATTTTGATTTTTTTATTGTTATGCCATTATAAGTGCAAAGAGTACAAACATATACTCATTTTTGCACCCCACTGTATATGCAGCTGCTTTTAAACCTTTTTAAATGGCTACTTGAGTGGCACTTAAAGATTCTGCGAGATCTTCTTGTGATTGGCAACAATTTTCAAAGAGTGATGCTTCTAGTTCTTTATTTTCAAACTTTTTTGTCTGCCCAGAACGTTCATCTTTTTCCAACCCAAAAATCATCAAAATAATCTTTTAAATATATATACCACTTTTAGCACATTTGCTCATCTAGCGCATGTTCATTATAAACTTCCACCAAAAAACATGACCAAAACAATGACTTCCGGCAGCAGTTTACTTCACATTAAAGGAACGAAGAAGAACTCCCTGCAAAAAACACTTTTTCAGTGACAAAGGTCCACATCTTTGATTAAAAAAAAATTTGGTTGAATGACATAAAATGACATAAAATAACGTACAATGACAGTAGCTTTCCAACGCATGTTCCAATGGAATAATACACGTTGCGCCATCTCTTGGCAAGCCGTACGAAGTTATAGATTCAATAGATATCTTTCGAAACACCCTTTTCTGGCAGTTTTGTGAATCATTAAAACTACTTCAGAGAAAATCTTACAGGAACCAATTTACTCACTAATTCAGAGATATTTACGGTCAGGATTAAGTACACGGGCAGGACAAGAACACTTTAAAAATCCAAAGACTGCATTGCAAGTAAAACCACGCAGTGGAAGCCGTTCTCACTCGAGGATAATCGAAGTGGGATACTCGCGATCTGAATGGACATTGATGATGGCATGTAGCAATAAGAACCGGAAGGGATCAACAACGGTCGAAATAAGTCTAGGGATCCTAACAAAACGCGCCTCCTAGCAAGACGGTAAGACAATACTATACCGATGTCAAGCTCCACCCGATCGGTGGATTTGCTTTCGATAACCTCCTCGACCTTATGCATCTTTAGGACATAAATTATGTCAGATACCGGTAAAAAATGTAAAAAACATGTTCTTCTAGCACAAATTCCCAAGCGAAACGCTAAAAAGTTTATCTCGCAGAAATTATGCGTTCAAGCAGTTTAAGTTAGAATTTCTTATTTTTCTAACTATTTATCTTATTTATTCCTTAAACACTAGGAGAAAGTTTGTGATGACTTCCTACTCAGTTTAAAAGCGCCCTGGTCTTAAGACTTACCAGCTTCGTTTGCTTTGGTGTATGCTACCTGAAGACGTGAAACAGATTTTGTCAAAATCCCAATTTAAGTCTGATTCCGGGCATGACAGGAAATATCGAAAAACTTCAAAAAATTCCATTTTACGTTGTTATCTGTTGTTATTCTCAATTTTAGAACTATGTAAGTAGACACAACCCAGACAGACCTTAGACAGACAACACAATTGCTGCTCCATCCATTCTTCAATTTCCATACTTTATTTAGAAGATTGTCTTATAAGTCTTCCCAAAAGAAATTAGTTGCGAATCGCTGCACCGCTGCACATGTAATTATTTTAGACACCCGAGGGGTTCATACGATTCATATCGCTTCAAAGACATTCGAGGTACTCTGACAACGGGTTGTCCGAAACGAAAACGTGGATAACACAGCATGCCACCCACACGCTTGAATTCCCCATCACTTCTAGTCAGACCATTCGTTCCCTTCACTCTCCAGCTGCTTCTACCCAACTTGGAATTCATTGTTTTTGTTTAGTCTAGGAAACATCAACCAGAAATAAAGAAACAATACAAACCATATTTGCGTCTGCTGTTCAAGGTCTTCAATGTGAAAACTTTCACAGGACTACAGAGAAATTTTCGACTCACTGAATGTGTGTCTATTCTCGAGCCCTGGAGGAAGAATTTTTACAATAGAATTCGTTTCCATTTTTCGCTTCCAATTACATTCTCGTTGAATTTGAAATTCATCGCTCCCTCCCAGCTGGATTTATTTTTCAGTCCTGCAACATCCTTTGCACCTCCACGGATCGTTATAAATTCACGACGACATGACACGTGCTGTGAAAAAATAAAATTAGGCGTCCCACCCTCAGGTTGAAAAATTTTAAGAATCTGCATTCCCATCAATATTCACTGCTAAGATTGAATTACGAGAGGTGTGAGCCGTTCCCCCATTGTTTGCATCCAGACGTGTGTCGTAGAGGTGTAGTGAGACTGCAAAACCATGTCGATTCATCAAGCGAACACCTGTAGACTTCGGCACGTCTAGGCAATGTTCATTACCCGCATTTGCAATTATTTCCCTTGTGACGCCTCCTTAAAAGAAGCAACAAAGACAGCCAAACCGAGTTTAGACCTGCTGCAAAACGCGTGTGTGGGAGATTCAAACTGAAAAAGCAAAACAAACAAATTCACAACACATCACAAGGCGCACACGCTAGACATGATCCGTGTTTGGGGTACGCTCGAAGACGCAACGCAAAGGAAGAAGATTTATTTTTGATGTCACTACACCTCGTGCCGAGCGCGTCCAGGAGCGTTGATTGTCGCCGATACGATGTTGGTATTTGGGAAGGAATTTTCGCTGATTAATTGGAAACTTGTGCCTTCCCGAATGAATAGGATTTATTGAGATTCGTCACACGGACACGCATTCGTTTCTCAGGATCTAATCATTTCCCTGGAATGCCACAAGATTATGACATTGTTTGAATGTGATTGACTTGACTGCTTGAAGTGATAGAGTGAAGTGAATTGATGAACTTCCTTTCGATTTTTATTTGCAGATGCTATCGGTACAGTCTGCCGGCTGCGCGGGAATGGAGCGGCTCGGCGTTCCGGCCCGCACATCACTAAACAATCCACCCGACGACAGGTAAGCCAAACAGGTATATGTTTGCAATGCGAAATAAATGTTTAATGATAATTTATTTTTTTTTTCTTTTCATTAAAGAGGACACATAAGTCGAAGGATGCGTGTTGATTCAATTCAAGCTCGTGATCGGTTGGTACACGATACAGCACTACTTAGCGATAGACAACTTAGAAATAATAATCATTTAAATCATTATCATCGGGTGGGATGTGGTAGCAACAGTAGTAGCTATAGTATTTGCAATAGTAGCAATATATGCGTTGAACTTGATGCTGCAACGATAATGACAGCACAACAGCAACAGCAGGCGGTCACGGCTAAATTGAAACCAATAAATAATGACATACATCATCATCATCAGCAACAGCAACCGCAACAGATTCGTTGCCCACATCATGTTCCATTGCCAGATAGTGAATGGGGTCAAGATCGGAACTTGCAGATACGAACGCGGTATCAGGTAAATTCGCCTCCAACACAATTCAATTTCGTGTTAATTGATATTTTGTTTGTTTTCTTTTATTTTGTAGCAATCAGAGATAACCCGTTCATATATCAAACCGCCTCCAAATAAAACAGTTTTAGACGTTCCAGAACAATCCTACAATTTCTATTCATCAACGGCGCTGTCGGCGTCAGCATCCACATCGGGTATTTCGTGCAATTTAAGACCTAACCTAACAAATCAAAATTCTAATATCCACAACAATTACCACCTGCAGCAGCAGCAACAGCCATGCACTAGTGGTAGTCAATCGCAGCAGCAGCACCATCACCATCATCCCCACCATCAAGCAGCAATATTATCACAACAACAAAAATCAAAACCAAATGTCATTACAAAGCTATTCTCGCGCAAGAGTAGCCCAAAATCCCCAACAGCACTCTGTTCATCATCGTCAATATCTTCAAACTCTTCGCTATCGTCGAGCGCGTCATCGTCCTCGTCGTCTTCCTCATCATCGCCCTCGTCATCGTCTGTATCGACATCATCGTCATCATCTTCACTCTGTTCAGCTCAAACGCTTCCAATATCAACTGCTGCAACACTAACCGCAACCACATGCAGTTTAGGTGCTGCAGCTCCAATTCAAAATAATCCAATGCCCACCAGTAGTAACAACTTTACCTCGAGTTCTTCTTCATCATTTCTGACGACAATCGGTGCAACGTCCGCCATTAGAGGTTCACCGTCACCACCATTGACGGTAACAGTTCCCGTTGGGGCAACATCATCATCATCGGCCAGTGGTGTGTTGCAACAGCACCTACAACAATTCCATTTACAACAGCAGCAACAGCAACAACAACAACAGCAACAGTTGCTATTTGTTGATAGTACAAATTCCAGTAACCTATCATCGACATCCTCTCTGCACTTAATCAAGAGTAGTTCTTGTAGTTTATCACCAACTTGCATCACATCCTCCCCAATTTCGCCACCACCACAATCGTCATCATCGTCGTTAAATGCAGATGCCCCCTCAACATCTATTGATTGTTGCTATGCTCAGGCAACCAGCGTGCAGCAACAGATGCAACGATCGCTCGTCTCGTCATCGTCACAAACCGCTCCCAGTTCACCAGCCAGCACCTCTTTATCATCATCAGCAACTCAGCAGCAGCAACAATCAATTGATAACTGTGGTAATAGTAATAGCAGTACCGCCAGCAGCAGCAGCAGCAGTAGCAACAGTAGCATTAGTAGTAACAATAGTGTGTCGAATTCCAGAAACTATCAAAATCACATTTGACGACATACGAGTGCAGTCATAATTAGCTGAAATACTAAATCTAGCAATTGTAGTTTTGTTAAAAACACCCACCAGCAATTGAACTCCTCATCCATGGGATCACTTGCTGCTGTGCGCAGCTGTTAAGAAGTATCCAGGACCAGGTACTTGCTTGCTTCCGTTCAAAGAAAACAAGGAAAAGAAAAAAATGCAAAAAAAAAAAAATGTTATAAAAAACAAATTGTTTATCTCGTAGCGTAACAAAGCAAACACACAAGAAAAACAAAACACAATTTTTCAATCTAATATTGTAAATTAAAGAAAAGTACATACACATTATTATGATAAAGCATGTAGACTACTTCCCCCTGCCCGCCCCTCACACGTTTCCATCCCCAACTCTAACTCATTCTCTCAATATTTGTCTCCTATTTCTCTCTTTTTCTAAATGTGTATCCTATATATATACATATAGTGAAAAATCATATGCATGTGTGTATTAGAAAACAATGAACTAAATCAAAATGGAAAGCAGATTAATTTAATGTAGAGATAAACAAACGGCACATGGTAGATAATTTAAAGTGGAGCCCAACAGGCTCCAGGACAATGAAATGGATAAAAAATAACTTTCGGTGATGATTTGATGTGTTCTATTAGAAATTTACGTAAACGGTAGCTTCACGAATTGGTATTTGGAGTCTGAGAGGTTTTATTTTTCCCAGAATCATCTGCAATGCAGAGGATTTTCGGTCACCTTGATTGATTTCTTTGAGAACATCCTTCATTTAAAAGTCTGCTGGACGATGAATCAATTTAATCCATTCTGTTTGAGGCAGTGGTGAACGGAAATGGCATCCAAAGAGACTGCATTGAGCCCTTGAAAATGGAGACTTAATTCTTTGCAAGATGTGCACAGAGAGGGCTCTTTCCATTTCGTGATTATGTTGTGTGACTAACGTAACTCACCATTGTGTCCCTGAAGACTGCTCGTGCACATGCATCGCACCCAATTTCGGGGTTTGAAAATAGCTAAAAGTATGGGACCAATAGCAAACTGGTAAAGCACTTTTCCAAGGCTCCGAGAGAGTACTAAAAAAAATAGAAAATTGGCAGTAAGCTCTGCCAGTTTTTATTGACTATGGCAGTTGCTCTGTTTTTGGAGGCAATCAGACATTTGATTCATAAACAGCTAATATCGATCGCTGATTGAAATTAGCAAAGGCCAGCCAGAAGACATAGCTCTTCTTCTTCTAGCGGCGCTACAGTCCGGGGCATACCTGGGCATCAACCAACATTCCTCTCCAGCAAGCACGATCTTTCGCCAGCTGCTTCCACTTGCGCACTCCAAGTTGGTTGAGGTTCTTCTCCACTTGTGTGCGCCACCTTAGTCCAGGTCGCCCTCTGCTGCGTTGTCCCACCACTGCTCCGACCCGAAAAATAGACACAGTTAGAAAATAGAAATACAGAACTTCATTTCTTTTCTTTCTACATTCTTTCTACTTGTTTAAAACACCAGAGGACACCACTTTGCTTTGCAAGCAATGATTTAAGACTTTAGGAGGCTGCTTCTTTTCTAGAAATAAGCAAGGGAGGCGGAATAGGAGGAGGAATAGATCTGACGAGGTCATAGTTGCATTTTAAACACACTTTTTTAACGTTAGATGTCTCTTTCGTTTCACTGAGTTGGAATCTCATTTCCTACAGAAATTATTATTCTGCACTGCGCTGGGGTAGAAACAAGCTGCATCAATCGTAACGATTTATATCAAACGTGAAAGTCAGTGCAATAAGAGAACAAATTGCGTTATGAAAACGAATGTAGTGTCATTTCATATTTTTCTCTTTTGGCCGCCGTGGCATTGTGGGTAGATTGCGACATCAGTCCACGTTCGATTCCCGTACTGAATAACCTTTCATTTTTCACTGCACCAACTCTTCCGTGCTATTGAGCACCTTCAAAGAGCAGCAATCGTCTATGAAAAACCCTTTGAAACTTCACCGTTCCGAGTTGGCAAGAAACTGCAGATCCCTTCTACTCGTGAGATAACAGAAGCGTGCTTAACGCGAGCAGTTCATGAGCTAGGTACTGATGCCCTGGTGAGCTGTTGTGTTATCCCTTAATATAAATTTATATTTCTTCTTTATTCAAACATAGCTCTTCAAGACGATTGAGAGAAGTTAAAGAATGCTTGTTTTAAAGATCTTCAAACAATGGAAAAGCTGAACAATCCACATGTGAGTGCTTTGACTAGGTAGCTAACAGAGGGTGTTGCCGGCTTAAGAGCCTTAAATTGGAGAATCGTTTCAGTAGTGCAAAATTACCCAAAAGTGGCGGTCGTGGAGAAGTGAGTAGAGTGCGACGATCACACGCCGAAGGGTCTAGGTTCGATTCACAGCTCAACACTAATTTTTCACGGCCTTTCTCTTTCGAGCCGCCGTGGCGTAGTGGGTAGAGTGCGATGCTCACATGCCGAAGGGTCTAGGTTCGATTCCCAGCCCAACACTAATTTTTCGAATTTTTCACGGCACCACTTCTTTCAAGCCACCGTGGCGTAGTGGGTGATAGAGTGCGACGCTCACATGCCGAAGGGTCTAGGTTCGATTCCCAGCTCAACACTAATTTTTCACGGTACCACGTCTTTCGAGCCGCCGTGGCGTAGTGGGTCGAGTGCGACGCTCACATGCCGCAGGGTCTTGGTTCGATTCTCAGCCCAACACTAATTTTTCGAATTTTTCACGGCACCACCTCTTTCAAGCCACCATGGCGTAGCGAGTGGTAGAGTGCGATGCTCACATGCCGAAGGGTCAAGGTTCGATTCCCAGTTCAACACTAATTTTTCACGGCCTTTCTCTTTCGAGCCGCCGTGGCGTAGTGGGTAGAGTGCGATGCTCACATGCCGAAGGGTCTAGGTTCGATTCCCAGCCCAACACTAATTTTTCGAATTTTTCACGGCACCACTTCTTTCAAGCCACCGTGGCGTAGTGGGTGATAGAGTGCGACGCTCACATGCCGAAGGGTCTAGGTTCGATTCCCAGCTCAACACTAATTTTTCACGGCACCACCTCTTTCGAGGCGCCGTAGCGTAGTGGGTACACGCCGAAGGGTCTAAGTTCGATTCTCGGCTGAACACCTCGAATTTTTCACGGCACCACCTCATTCGAGCTGCTGACAACTCTTTAAGTGTAATAACTGTCTAAGAAAAAGCTTCTCAAATTTCGCCGCTCGGAGTCGGCAAAAAACTGTAGGTCCCTTCTACTCGTTAAAGAACAGTAGCGCGCACAAAACGAGTAGTTGATGAGCAAGCTAGGCCCTGGTCCCCCTGTGGACTGTCGCGCCAACAATTATTATTATTATATTGAAATACACGAAAAGGGGCACAATTGCCTTTGTAAACCACGGACTTTGTAAGCCAATAAGGCACAAATAGCGAATTTGTTTTATAAAGAGCAATGCAAAGGATCAAATTACCTAAATTCCAAACAGCTTCTATAAATGACCGTAATTACTGTATGTCAAGTCTTTTGGATTATGAAACTCAAATTGAGTATTGAGATGAGCCTGACCATCGAGACAGAATAAAACCTCTTCTGAGTCACTACCAATTCAGTAAAAACAAAAGAAAAGAATTTAAACGCAAAAGTATTGAAATGTTATTCTTAACCTTATTTTGATTAAATATAAAATAAAATAAAACCAAATGATAAACTGCCAATTGGTTTTTAATTAGTAAATCTATTTTTTTCATTCTTATAAATAAAAAAATTATATTAGAATATTTTTCAAACTTATTTAAACAAGCTAACTTAATGTGCCCTATAAAGGTTTCAGTCACATATTTCTCCATGTTTTCCAATTTTTATTTCCAAACATAATGATAATTAAAATTTATAAAAACAAAAAAAAACTATAATCAAAAATAAACTAACCTCTTCTCACTATTCATAGCCATACAGAAAAAAAATATAAACCGCATAGATGTTTCATATTCCTACCTTACACGCAACATAACTCTCTATAAATGCAAAAAAAATCCTCTTTCAAATTAGTTCAAAGGCAAACGCAAACAGAAAACTCAAGTAAAAGCTTAAAACCAACACACAAACTCACGCAGAAACGAAATAACAAAAAAAAAAAAAAACAATGGAACAAAAAAAAAACTCATAAAAAAGTAATATTAATATATCCGTGGTATCAATATGCAATTTCTACTATATTCACGAAAAGGAAAGTAAACAAATAATTATACACACATACTAATCACATATATTTATCGAAATGAACAGAATGAAAAATGATAAAAAGCCTTTTACGCAGAAGAAAATATTCTTATTTTATATTTTTTGTCAATGTAAATAGAGTAAAATATCAATCATCAATCAATTATATATGAAAGAACAGAAAATACATTAAACACGTCTCTAACTATCCTTCTAAGATACATTACATAGATCGTAGTAGACAATTTAGAATAAATAAATTAAATAAACGAATGTAATTTAGAGAAAAAAATGTGACAGCATGCTGTGTGCAGTGCAGAGGGGGTATCATTGGATTAGGGGAAAGCTTGACCTGACAAAGTGGTTAAGTTCTTGATGCTCAAGCTCAGTTATATGAGGAAGGGAAATTACAAAATTTGGTTTTGCAAGAAAAGGTCTGTCCGACCTGCATTTAAAGGCAAAAGCTCAATCGCTTGATTGTTTTGCATTTTGTTTGCTTCTCTAGGCTGTGGGGAATTTGGGATGTATGAGAATGTGGGCCCTTTGTCCTTGCAGATGCTTTTATGTTTTTTACCAAACTGTCCAATTCACGTTTCTGACTTCAACACTCGATGTGAATTTTCCAGCCAACATCCTTTGTGGCCGCCGTGGCGTAGTGGGTAGAGTGAGGTTCAGGTTCGAATTCCGGCTGAACACCTCGAATTTTTCGCAGCACCACCGCTTTCAAGCTGCTGACAACACTCAAAGAGTAATAACTGTCAAAGAAAACGCTTCTCTTCGCTCTACTTCCAGATGATGTGACTGGATTTATGAATCACATGATTCAAAATCACATCCGTATCACTATTTATAGTGACAACGGAAACACTGATGGAGGAAAGACCATCTGTGGCGGGATGGCGGCTAACAGACCCAGGCTTAGAGGGAACCTGACTGATAATGACAGCTTAACCAGAGGCTATATTCTGGTGCCACGGGAGGTCAGGGGCCCCTGGAACTTCGGTTCCAGCCTGACCATTGCGGTAGGCCCCCTTGTGGGAGTTTCGTGGTGGCTGTGGTTTACCACCTAACATCGCGGGTAGAGTCGAGGATAGTGTACTGTGCTGACTTGTCTAGCCCATTGTTCAAGCAAAACTAGGCAAGTCGGTTAGGGGACTATCCCTTCTCAGTGTGGAGTTGCATTCTCAACCGGGCGCTGCGACCCAAAGAGCGGAAGAGGTTTTAGGAAGGCTTCGCATCAAACCAAGGTGGGGTGATTGCCCCTCAAGCATGATCCCAGTTTGGTACTTGGGTAACTAAGGCGTTTAGTCTTGCGTTATCTACGACTCTTGGGAAAAAGGTTCCCCGTGATATAAGCCGTTAAGGCAGGTGATCACGTAAAACCAAATCCCACATCTTCGCTCTACTTCGCCGTTCGGAGAAGAAAAAAAACTGTGGGTCCCATCCACTCGTGAGAGAACAGTAGTGCGCAAAACAAGAGTAGTTGATGAGAAAGCTAGGCTCTGGCTCCCTGTGGACTGTCGCGCTATTCAATTATTATTAGCCTTTAGGGCTTCAGTGGTGCTTCGCCTTATGTTCCATCTTATGCTCAACCACAATCAGTTGCAGTTTATTTTGAAACTAATTCTGAAATTCTTTCCGTACATGAAAATGTCACAGGGGGGAAAAAATACAATCAAATGTTTCATGGTATCTAGGAACTAAACCTCCTTTGATTTGTTTGTTGATCTGGCGCAAATATCGACTTTAAAATGGCTTATTATGGTACAGCTCAGTAGTACCCAGGACGTGTATTCGTCCAGATGGGGCAAAAGGAGGGATAAAGTGCCACAGGATTTCATCTGTTGCTAGTGTAGCGGCGACATCCTCGTTGTAAGTCTTCGAACGAAGCAGCCGCTGAATCTCATCTAAACATCGCCGAGCCCAATGAAAATTCATCCCGTTGTCACTGTACACATTTGAAGGTTTTCCGCAACAAACCACGAACCGTTTGAAAGCGGCTAAAAAGGCTTCTGTAGTGGGGTCACTTACCAATTCCAGATGAATCGCTAGAAGTTTTGATGGCATATTCCCAGCATAATCACATCCACAATTTGTAAAAGGTCTGGCGGGAACCACTCGATGTTTCGGCATATCTCCCATCAGCTGCGTTGTCGTGGCCTTGCGTTGCAAAAAACAGGACTTACGTAGGAACATTTTCTGAAATCCCGCCTTCCTCTCTTTATTTATTTGTTTTCTATTAAAAAAGAGGAACTGAACTTTGTGGAGTGAATTGACAGGGTGAAAAAAGAAGGCTCAACGCAAAGCTATGAAAGAGACATAAATTATTAATCGCCAGACCGATTTTAAAGCACAACGTCCTTCCATTTACCTCCTCCTTCTGTCGCTCGAGCAAACTGATTACATACTGTCCTTCCACCACCAAGCAAAGCTCTCCGTAATCAACATCTCTACAGCTTGGAACGAAAAATAAGAATACAGCTTCAAGTACCAAACTGACTGACTCACTGCCAATCTGAATTCATCCAGATATGCATACCTCTCGAGGATGCATCTCTTCGGTATTGCTGCCACATTAACAAGATATATACATATTTTTTTAATTTATTTCTCTCCATTCTCTTCGGTTGCATTTTTGTTTACCTTTGTCCCTTAATTTAATTGTACAGCTTAAACACATAAAATATAAATATACAACCTATGGAACTATAATGGAGGTGCATCAGATACTATTTTTAATTTCGTTTACTGAACTGAAACAACTCAGATATGAATTTGAAATTTTTCTCGTCTCAGCTTAAGTTTATCGCAACAAATTACATCAGAACATTAGCCGAACTACTACCTCCTAAATATTTAAACATACACATATGTACGTACACACAAACAAACACACTCACACACATTTTTAAATTAAACACATAAATCAAAGTTGCCTGCATGAGTTTCTTTGTTCTCATATTTATGTTTTGTATTTCTTGAACCTATTTGGGTTTCTTCACTTTTTGTGTTGCTCATACATATTTTGTTTTAACTTATAAGTTACAAATTGAAAGTTACCAGAAGAGGAACGCAAAAAACCAAGCCGTCGACTGATATTTTTATGAAATGTTAATAATTCCGAAACAACGTGTAAGCAAGACAAAGAATAGGAACTAAATGGAAAAAAAAAATAAAAAAAAAAGAATGAAAACATTATAAATAAATTTAACACTATATTTATCGTAAAGATTTAAGAATTTAAATTAAATGTTTGCAGAAAAAATAAACATAACATCAACAAGCCAACAATCCATTAATATCTAAATTGTAGTATGAAATGAAAATGAACACATACTCCGCATGTGCGTATGTTTAAATTTACAGAACAATATATGAAGTAACGCAAATAAAAAACAGAAAGCAAAAAAAAAAAATCAAGAAGAAATGAAAAATAAAAAGAAAACGACACAAATGCTATGTGAAAAGTATTAACGTATAAGAATAGTTGTGTATAAAAAAAATATTTAAGCAAATGAAGATTTATGTATACATGCATGTATATGTACATCTATATTAAATTAAATTTAGTTTCTAATTAGGTTCTAGAACAATAAAAACAAAAACAAAGATGAAAATTATAAAAAAAAACCTTGTAAATTGCTATTGAAATGCATTATTTTATTTTTGTTCGCTCTCAGCGGAACACAATTTACAAAAATGCACTCATTTTCCGTTCTCTTTATTTTTATATACTTTTTTTTTTCTTATATCATTTGTCAACCTAAGCCAATTTCTATTTGGATTAAATAATTAAATCAAAAACATGCAAAAGAAAAAAAATATTTATTTGTAAAAAACAAAACATAAAAGGAAATTGAGAAAGAATTAAGTAAATAAATGGGGGACTACAGTATATAAAACAAATATAAATAAATCTATATATATTATATATATTATAATTACAAACTACCAATTAAGAAAATGCAAAAAAAAGGAAGAAGAAAACGTAAATAAATAAAAAAAAATAAATATTGATGTATAAACAAATTAGTGAAATTTTTTTAAAACAAAATATTGTTGTTGTAATAAAAATCTAAACAAAACACAAAAAAAACCAAATCTGTTAAAAAACCAGAAAATGCCATGAGCAAAATGAATTCATGAAGAAAAAATAAAAAAACACTCACAAAATAAATAAAAGATCATTAAATGAATATAAAAAATATATATACTTACGCTGTGTTTCATTTCTGAATCTTCGCTGAGTTTGAGAGTCTAGTTGTGATCGCAGGTAATAGTATGCAACATTTTATTGAGCAACAGGCTCAATGAAAGGTAATCTTGAATTGAATCAGGTAAAATGAAAGGTAATCTTGAATTGGCTGTGATGAAGTTAAATCACGATACTTTGGCCGGCTTCGATAAGCACCAAGTGACCGTTGTCCGCTTCTTGGATATTGAGAAGGCCTTCGACACAGTTTGCATAGAGGGACTCAGTTTCTCACTCAAATCATAAGATTTCCCATTAATCTCATCGCCATCATCCATTTTTTTTTTTTTTTTTGCAAGTCAGAAAATTCTTTTCTAGAGACAGAAAGAAGCAGATTAAGAAAAAGATACATCCCAGCAGGCGGTGCACAGGGATCGCGACTGAGACCTATTCTTTTCAACATACACATCGCAGATCCGATGTGGGACTTGGTTTTACGTGATCAACTGCCTTCTTCTACTGTCCGGGGTGGACCTGGGCCTCAACCAACTCTCCAGCCAGCACGATCTTTCGCCAGTTGTCTCCAGTTGCGCACTCCAAGTTGGTTGAGGTCTTTCTCCACTTGTGTGCGCCACCTTAGCCTAGGTCGTTCAACTGCCTAAACGGCTTATATCACGGGGTCCATTTTTCCAATAGTCGTAGATAACGCAAGACTAAACGCCTTAGTTACTCAAGTAACCAAATTAAGATCATGCTTGGGGGACAATAATTCCACCTTGGTTTGATGCGAGGTCTTATTAAAACCTCTTCCGCTCTCTGGGTTGCAGCGACCAGTTGAGAATGCAACTCCATACTGAGCTGGGATGCTCCCTTTACAGCCTTGCCTAGCCCCGGGTGACGAATACTAGATAACTTAGCATAGTATACTATCCTCGACTCTACTCACGATGTTAGGCGGTAAACCACAGCCACCACGATACTCCCACAAGGGTGCCACGGGAGATCAGGAGCCCCTGGAACTTCAGTTCCAGCCTGACTGAGCGGTAGGCTCTCTTGTGGGCTGTGGTGTCTCACCTTTCATCGCGGGGAGAGTCGAGGATAGTATACTATGCTGAGTTCTCTAGTTTACGTCACCCTTGGCTAGGCAAGGCTGTAAAGCGAGCATCCCGGCTCAGTATGGAGTTGCATTCTCAACTGGTCGCTGCAACCCAGAAAGCGGAAGAGACTTTGGGAAGGCCGCGCATCAAACCAAGGTGGAATTACCAGGTATACGTATATGAAGTGAGCATCAAGATACAAATGTCTCGATAGGGAACATTTGTTGTGAATTTTTTTTTGTTTTTTTGCTATGACATCTGTGAAAAATATTTAGCATACATCAAGTCATTGAACAGTCATATTTTTTCATCGTGTTAAAAAGTCGAATTTTGTACCAGAAAGTGATGATTTGCGGAAAGCATTCATTTTTTGTTTTCATTTGAAGAAAAGTGCTGCATAGTCGCATCGAATGCTTGTCCAGGCATATGGTGATCATGCTCTATCAGACGCAACATGCGAAAGATGGTTTCAACGGTTCAGAAATAATGATTTTGATGTGAGAAATGAGGAAAGTGGAAGACCATCAAAAAATGTTTGAAGACGCCGAATTGCAAGCGACATTGGATGGAGATGACACTTTGAGTCAAAAGCAAATGGCAGCAATGTTAAATGTTGCACAACAAACAATTTCTGAGCGTTTAAAAGCTATGGGAAAGATCCAAAAGTGTGGAAAATGGGTGTCACATGAATTGAATGAAAGACAGATGGAAAACCGAAAAAACACTTGTGAAATTTTGCTTCAAAGACACGAAAGAAAATCGGTTTTGCATCGGATTGTTGCTGGCGATGGAAAATGGATTTATTTTAAGAATCCTAAACGGAGTCCTTGGGACAACCATCAACATCGATTGCAAAACCAGATCGATTCGGCAAGAAGACAATGGTGGGACCAGAAAGGTGTGCTGTACAACGAGCTCCTACTCCCTGGTGAAACCGTTAATACTGATCGCTACCGACAACAAATGATCAATTTGAACCATGCATTGATGGAGAAACGACCAGAATGGGCCAGAAGACACGGCAAGGTAATTTTACTCCATGACAATGCACCTGCACACAAAGCAAAACCGGTTCAGGATACAATCAAAACACTTGGCTGGGAGCAGCTACCCCACCCGCCATTTTCACCAGACTTGGCTCCGTCCGACTACCATTTGTTTTCATCGATGAGACACGCATTGGCTTAGCAGCACTTTGATTCCTACGAGGAGGTCGAAAATTGGGTGTCTGATTGGTTTGCTTTAAAAGACGAAAAAATTTATTGGCGTGGTATTCACAAATTGCCAGAAAGGTGGTCAAAATGTGCAGAAAACAATGGCCA
Organism: Eristalinus aeneus; assembly: GCA_955652365.1. Classification (NCBI taxonomy): domain Eukaryota; kingdom Metazoa; phylum Arthropoda; class Insecta; order Diptera; family Syrphidae; genus Eristalinus; species Eristalinus aeneus. Next base: position 47,170,372 of record OY019134.1, on the reverse strand, counting down.
ATATTTTGAATAAAATGTTTTTACTTTCCTATTAATAATTAGTGTTTTATTTTCAACAAGAAACGCGCATTTAATATCGGTACATATGTCACTTGTGGTCGTCGTGGCGTAGTGGGTAGAGTGCGACGCTCACACGCCGAAGGGTGTCGGTCCGATTCCCAGCTCAACACCAATTTTTCGAATTTTTCACGGAACCACCTCTTTCGAGCTGCTGACAACACTCAAAGAGTGTGTCTAAGAAAACTTCTCAAATTTCGCCGTTCGGAGTCGGCAAAAAACATTAGGTCCCTTCTACTCGTGAGAGAACAGTAGCGCGCACAACACGAGCAGTTGATGAGCAAGCTAGGCCCTGGTCCCCCTTTGGACTGTAGCGCCAACAATTATTATTATACCTGTCACTACCTGTTAGACTCCATCAAAACCTGGTCTGGTTCTCCGTCAGTGTTTCCGTTGACAACATAAATAGTGTTACGAAAGTGATTTTTGAATCATCTGATTCACAAAATTCAGTCACATCATCTAGACTTCGCAGATCAGCCGCGATTATCCCCATCCATTTTCTCGTTAACAAACTCTATATCGTCGTCACCTTAGAAAGAGGTGCCGAGTGTCGAACAGCAAAGGGAGAAGCTCTACTTTTTAATGCCAGATGTGATGAATCCGAATTAAAAGCAACAAATCGTTACTCATGTGCCTACGGAGACCAACATGTCGAGGTTCCCGAACAGCCAGCAAATGCCGGAACATAAAGAAAGTATTACCCAACGAGACAGCACTAGTTTAGTTACCTTTTTTAGTTTTGTATATTGTATATTTTGTGGCCGCCGTGGCGTAGTGGGTAGAGTGCGACGCTAACCCAAGCCAAAGGGTCTAGGTTCGATTCCCGGCTGAACACCTCGATATTTTCACGGCGCCACCTCTTTCGAGCTGCTGACAACACTCAAAGAGTAATAATTGTCTAAGAAGGCTTCTCAAACTTCGCCGTTCGGAGTCGGCAAAAAACTGCAAGTCCCTTCTACTCGTTAGAGAACAATAGCGCGCACAACACGAGTAGTTGATGAGCAAGCTGGGCTCTGGTCCCCCTATGGACTGTTGCGCCAATAATTATTATTATGACTTTTATTTCGCTTTTAAATTCATTACATTACATAAACTGAGTCTATCATGGTTTGGCCTTTGGCCGTCTACCAGAGGGGACAGCACTAACAACAACGGATAAAGTGATGTATTTTGGAGATTGAGAGATTAAACCTCAATCCTCAGTCTAAAGTAACTCTTCAAAGTTAAGCTTTCCATCACCCGTTCATGCGACGTGAACAAGAATTAGTTGACACAGTGAAGCTATTCATTTACAACCAGCAATCACAGTGTATGGCTTCCCTATGTGGTATAGCGTCTCCAAGGCCAGCATGAAGAAATTATCAATCTGTTAAAAAAAGATACTTTGCGTCTACACAGGTCTAACTATCGACAAGGACAAGATGAAACGCTACGGCAACAAGAAGTTCTACGAGAAAGCATAGCTCACAGTACTTGGTGCAACTGTTGGAGAAGCAGTGAATTTGGAACCCAGATTAAACCAATTATACGGAAGTTCAGTTGCCGGGCAACGACACTTCAACGCACACCACATGGTGGACGAAGAGACATTTCCTTCGACATTAAGTTTTTCTCTAGGAGTGGCACAGCCTACAACTGAGGTTGAACTGGTAAATATAACTTCACGCCAGAAAGCAACACCATCGACACATGGATCTGAACTCTCCGATGTTAAGCCAAGAAATCGCTGAATTGTAAAATATTCACATGCATAAGCTGAAACTCAACAACCGGGCCCCTATTGTTGAGTCGAAACCTATATATATTCACCATAGTCTTAAGCTGTGAAAATTTTCAAATATTAAATTTTTTGTTCAATAAAGAAATTAAAGTTGAATCGCACTTGGAATAGAACTGCAGAAATGAACATGCAGGTGTTCTTAACAGAAAGCATGTGATAGATAAAATTATAAAATTCATTAAGTTCAGCAAGGTTACAGCTTCCTTCCCTACAAAAAGTAAACAGCTCGTAGCAACCATATGGGGAATAAATTTACTCATACGAAGGTTGCCCTTTTTTATATCGGTATTGGGCAAACCTAGTGTTGCAATCTGGCAACTGCCAGCACTATCGTTAAGTTGAACATTTTTGAAGTTATACATACTCAGAACGTTTTAACATACGAGCGCTATTTGTGTTGTTTACAGCAACTTAAAAAATTCATCTCGCCCAAAAAATGGAATTAAATCGTAAAAACTTTGGTGCGATTATTTTTTACAACTTTCGACGTGGATTAACTCAACAACAGTGCATCGGTGAGCTTAATTCAATTTTTGGCGAAGAAGCTCCATTAAGGACCAGAGTGTATATCGATGGTATGGTGAATTCAACCGAGGTCGTAGTTCACTCCAAGACGTATTTCGTGAAGGGCGTCCAAAATCAGTCGTTGTTCCGGAAACCATCGATGCTGTGCGCCAACTGATATTGCAAGATCGTCATGTGACCTATCGTGAGATTGAGCCAACCTTAGGCATTAGTGGGACAACCATACGTTAACATTTGACCGTCAAAAAAATTTGTTCGCGTTGGATCCCACACACTTTATCAATCGCTCAAAAACAGGCTTGTCTCGATTGGTCGAAAGAAACACTCCAAAAATACGATCACGGTGCTTCAAAAGACGTCTATGACATTGTGATAGGTGATGAATTGTGGATTTATGCGTATGAGCCCGCAAGTAAACAGCAGTCGACTGTATGTGTGTTTCAAATTGATCCAAATCCAACAAAAGTTGCTCGCGCACGAAGCACTTCCAAGCAAATGGTCGCCTGTTTTTTTCGAAAAAACTGGACATATCGCTAGAACAACGCAGAACAGTCAATTCTGAGAGGTACACAACCATTTGTTTGCCAGGTGTCTTCCAAGAAATCAGGAAAACCAACCCCCGAAGACGGATCACTCTTCACCACGGCAATGTGAGCTCCCACACATCGGCTCGAACAACTGCATTTTTGAGCACTACGCGTAAATCTACGATTCATCACCTATCACGATGCCATAGACGTGTTTTGAAGCACCGCGATCGTATTTTTGGAGCATTTCTTTCGACCAATTGACACGAGCCTGTTTTTGAGCGATTGACAAATTGTGTTGACGGTTTTTGAATGTATGCTGCGCCCACTAATGCCTAAGGTTGTCTTAATCTCACGATAGGTCACATGACGATCTTGGAAGATCAGTTGGCGCACAGCATCAATGGTTTCCGGAACAACAACTGATTTTGGGCAACCTTCACGAAATTCGTCTTGGAGTGAACTACGACCTCGGTTGAATTCACCATACCATCGATAAACAGTGGTCCTTAATGGAGCTTCATCGCCAAAAATTGACTTAAGTTCATCGATACACTTTTGTTGAGTTAATCCACGTCGAAAGTTGTAAAAAATAATCGCCCGAAATTTTTCACGATTTAATTCCATTTTTTTGATGAGATGAATCTTCTAAGTTACTGTAAACAAACCCAAATAGTGCTCGTATGTCAAAACGTTCTGAGTACGTATAAACTCAAAAATGTGAAATTTTACGATGGAGCTGGCAGTTGCCAGGTTGAAACACAAGGGTTGCCCAATCCCGAAATATAAAAGGCAACCTTCTAACTGGCCGAGTACTTTCTTGTCGATGCAGTTTTTCAGAAGTCATCAGAGGGATCACAACAACCAGGCTTATAGCCGATTTTTGAGCTTTAGTAGCAGTCTACAGCGTTTGGTGACTAAATGTGGGGAATAGATGTCGTGAAACACGACCATATTTGGTGCAATTTTGGTTGACCATGTGGGAGACCCCCATGTTTGGTATGCAACTGATATGAGAGCAGCGTGGCCCACTATGCGATTATTCCATCAACCCTATAGTTGAATAGAATGTCCTTATGAGCTGGCACCAAGAACGAGCAAAGATTGAATTGCTTAACTAATTTATGAATATATTTGGTTCAAGCCAACCCGATTTCAAGACCTGAAGTACTGTCTGACCATTCGTAGGGATGAAAACATCCCCCAATGGCTCACTCCTCCATTTCAGGCAAGACAGTGATACAGAAACTTTCTTCGGCTTGGAACAAGTAACTGTGATTGGGGGAGCATACACATTGATTGAGATCGCGAGAGCATGTGTCATATATTGGGCTGAATGGCCCAAGCTTTAAGATAAGGCGTCTGCTTTGAGAAGGAATCTGAAATGTTAGTTAGGCAGAGATGAGTTCCAAGGTCTTGCTGGGTAATAACAATAACTGGGTGGCGCTACAGTCCACATGTGGACCAGAGCCTAGCTTGCTCATCAGCTTCACGTATTGTGCGCTACTCCTTACGAGTAGGAGGGACCTACAATTTTTTGCCGATTCCGAATGGCAAAGTTTGACTAGCTTTTTCTTTGTTATTACTCTTTGAGTGTTGTCAGCAGCTGGAAAGCGGTGATGCCGTGAAAAATACGAGGTGTTTAGCAGGGTTTTGCTGGTTGCGGAGTACAATAACATCTGCCACGTATAACGACACTTTGTCCTCTTTTTATATCTAAGCCTCATTGTACTAACACATCCTCCATTCCGTTTCAATGCTTTTCCCTTGTTACAATGTTTCTATCCAGTCACCTGAATTTCTATTCCATCAATTCAAAATGCAAAGTCCACAAGCTTCGTGAAAATAACAAAGAGCGCACTTATTTCGTTCCAATATGTCAACCCCCATCCACCGTTTGTAACCCAAGCAATGCATTTCCAGGCACACCACAATGGAAGATAAATTTGCCGACCGCGAGGCTAAAATTTTACGTTAAGTGCACCCAGTCAGACACATTCAGGACTCCGAATAGTTCTTTCTAGTGGCATTCAAAATGAGTTGTGACAAACAGGCCCCACTTCCCCCACGTTAATCGTCCTCCCCCGAGTTAGGTGTCAGTTTGAATGTCCTCGTTCGGATTTAGCCGCTCCGCACCCCCCCTCCAAATGCACAAGCCATCGTCATCAATGCGGCTTGAGGTATTGCATTCTTAAATGCCAGACATGTTAATCTCCCGTGACCCAAGCGATTATTCACCAAATGCCCGCCTCGTCCCGCAGCGCCTGAAGCACTTGGCACGATCCTGACTGAATACGTCTCCAAAGCCGCTGGCTCAGAGAGCAGAAATGATGTCTTAATGTCCTTATTTCCAACCGCCCCTTTCCGGAGCGATATTCGCAGGCCTCCGCCATCTGCGGCGGAGGCCTTCTTCTCCGATTGGCAGTGGTTTGGTTTGGTTACGACACTATCTGAGCCCCGCACACTGCCCACTTGGTTTGTCCACAATACTGCACTCCTCGTTTGCCCTCGGGGGGCTGTTGCTGTGGCCGGTTGGTGGGAGGAGGCGCGCCGACCTTTCGGTTTTCTTTTTTGTGCTGCTGGTGGTGTTCTTAATCGCTCTTGTTTTTGCCCACCACATGCTCATTTTGGAACGCTATTAGCATACACGGCCAGAGACAATGCACAACACATTTAAATGCATTGCAAGGGCGAGCGCGAGACACCCTCATTCACGGAGAGTCTGTGAAACAGGGAAAGAAAGAGAGTGAGTGGGTGAAAGAGAGAGGCAGACAGAGAAAGAGCGAGGATAAGTTTTGAAGAATGGATACCCACCGCACAGGGCAGCACATTCGGATCGATTGCAGACGGCTAGACGGCAGCAGCACCAGTGTAGCAGGAGCGACAAACAGATGATGATTACGATGAGGGGGGCTAAAGCCGAAGCCGGCGAAGCATTCGTAACGTACTCTCGTATTTGTCTCCCTCCCTCGCCAGCTCGTCTGTGCATTGTTGTTTTTTTGCTTTATGTGTACTTTACACAACCACTTCGTATCGCCTTACTCTCACGACCGTCGCTCCGCCGCTGAGTGAGTGACTTTGAAAAAGCACCTTCTCCTAGTCCAGCTACCCAGCCATCCACCAGTCAGGCACCCAGCCGGCATTGGAATTCCGCAGCCGTCCCTTGTGCAGAGTCCGCCGCCTGCCACAGTCACAGTCTCAGACGTCGCTGCTTGCAGCTATGATTGCGCCTCGTAGATGGTGGTCAGGTGGAGTGCAAGTTTGGGTAAATTGTTACGACAACGACAACGACGACGACGTTAGGTTAAAGTTGCCTTCCACATTGGGGACTCCGGGCCGGCGTCTGTGTGAAAGGGTGACTGTGACAGAGCTGTGATAGGAAGAAGATTCACGTCCGACTGATTCCTGGGATAATTTCTTTGCCTTCTGTGCGAAGGCATTCTGCTCTTCGAATCGGTTTTGGTTTTGTTTGTTTTGGCCCCCAAGCCACCATCGCCCACCAGCTCGCCGAGTCTGTCTGGCGTGAGGCTTTGAAGTGTGCACTGGAACGAAGCAGGTGGCGGCGAGCAGAAGAGCTTGACTCCGAAACGTGGATATGTGCATGGATGAATTACATTTCTCTTGGGTTGGGTGGAAAATCTGATGGATTTGCATGAATTTATGCTATTGAGGGCGACGGACATCGTGGGGATTACCCTTTGCCTGAACCTTCAACTTGTTGCCATGGTCAGACGGTCTGAACTTTAATCAAAGTTGAAGGGGTGCGGGGTGCTGAAGGACAGTAAATGTAAGTAAAAAATAATCGCCTCGATGCTTGACATTAACTTAAGTCATCAAAATTTTGGATTTTTGTTTGCCCCCGAAAAGAGCCAGAGACGTGGGAGGTGTTGGAGGCGGTGGATTGACACCTGGGGATGGTTGCTATGAAAATGTCGCAAGGGCAACTCATTTCTCAACGCTCAACGCTCTGCGATTTTGTTTACTTTTACATAGCCTTTGTGTGCTTTTTGATGTAGCCTTTGTGTACATCGTCACTTCAAACGTTTAAGGTTCCATTTGGTATGGGCACATGTTCCTTCTTTTTTAGGATACTGCTACTCCCAAGTACTAACTAGCAACGGATAAATTATTTTTTTCTTAAACTTAATGAACGATGGAGGAACCCTCCATTGGTTACAGACGGTAATTGTCGATTTAAGAAATAGTTAGAATTAGAAATTAGAAATGGTAACGAAAGGTTTTCTTAAGGGAAACGGAAGTAATAGGGTTTTTTTAGCTTATACCAGGTATACCAGGTATGAAGTGAGCGTCAAGATACAAATGTCTCGATAGGGAACATTTGTTGTGAACGAGCCCTTATTTTTTTTTTGTTTGTTTGCTATGACATCTGTGAAAAATATTTAGTATACATCAAGTCTTTGAACAGACAACATCATATTTTTTCATCGTGTTACAAATGTCGAATTTCGTACCAGAAACTGATGATTTGCGGAAAGCATTCATTTTTTGTTTTCATTTGAAAAAAAGTGCTGCAGAGTCGCATCGAATGCTTGTCGAGGCATATGGTGATCATGCTCTATCAGAAGCAACATGAAAAAGATGGTTTCAACGGTTCAGAAATACTGATTTTGATGTGAGAAATGAGGAACGTGGAAGACCACCAAAAAGTTTGAAGAAGCCGAATTGCAAACAATATTGGATAAAGATGACACTTTGAGTCAAAAGCAAATGGCAGCAATGTTAAATGTTGCACAACAACCAATTTCTGATCGTTTAAAAGCTATGGGAAAGATCCGAAAGTGTGGAAAATGGGTGCCACATGAATTAAATGAAAGACAGATGGAAACCGAAAAAACTCTTGTGAAATTTTCCTTCAAAGACACGAAAGAAAATCGGTTTTGTACCGGATTGTTAGTGGCGATGAAAAATGGATTTATTTTAAGAATCCTAAACGGCGACTACAAAACCAGATCGTTTCGGCAAGAAGACAATGCTGTGTGTCTGGTGGGATCAGAAAGGTGTGCTGTACGACAACCTCCTAAAACCTGGTGAAACCGTTAATACTGATCGCTACCGACAACAAATGATCAATTTGAACCATGCATTGATCGAGAAACGACCAGAATGGGCCAGAAGACACGGCAAGGTAATTTTGCTCCATGACAATGCACCTGCACACAAAGCAAAACCGGTTCAGGATACAATCAAAACACTTGGCTGGGAGCAGCTTCCACACTCGCCACTAGACTTGGCTCCTTCTGACTACCATTTGTTTTCATCGATGGGACACGCATTGGCTGAGTAACACTTTGATTCCTACGAGGAGGTCGAAAATTGGGTGTCTGATTGGTTTGCTTTAAAAATTGTTAGTCAATTTTATTTGCGTTGTATTCACAAATTGCCAAAAAGGTGGTCAAAATGTGTAGAAAACAATGGCCAATACTTTGAATAAAATGTTTTTACTTTCCCATTAATAATTAGTGGTTTTCAAAAAAAAAAACCTCACACGTTCATATCGGTATACCTGGCACATACTGGATTTTGTGATTTCTTGCCAAGAAGGATCGTATTAGCTAACGAACGTAAACAAGTCCCCCGCATAGGAAAGTTTTGTACAAACTAGTTCGTGCTGTTTTCAAAAGATGGCGCCACCTGCATGTTGTGGCTGCTATTGAAAGCGATTAGCTACTTCATTGGAAATAATAATTGTTGGCGCTACAGTCCAAAGGGGGACCAGGGCCTAGCTTGCTCATCAACTACTCGTGTTGTGCGCGCTACTGTTCTCTCACGAGTAGAAGGGACCTACAGTTTTTTGCCGACTCCGAACGGCGAAATTTGAGAAGCTTTCTTAGACAGTTATTACTCTTTGAGTGTTGTCAGCAGCTCGAAAGAGGTGATGCCGTGAAATATTAGAATTGGTGTTGAACTGAGAGTCGAACCTAGACCCTTCGGCGTGTGAGCGTCGCACTCTACCCACTACGCCACGGCGACCACTTCCACTTCATTGGAAATGTGTGACATTTATTAACATTAATAAGTGTGCATCAGCATGCGCTTTGGACACTAACATTCGTCTTTGCGTCTTCGAAAATGTACGAATTTGTTTTCAATTAGCAAAAGTTGCTTATTTAAAACAATGATTGCTAAGGAAGTTTTGACTTTCGTATTTGATTGGATAAAAAGTGAATCTGAAGCCCATTGAATACTTTTAAAAGCTATGGGTAAATCGGCTTGAAACGCTTCAACTTGAATGGAGTCGGTGCATCAAAAGTGGAAAGAAAAGACAAAGAAACAATTGGCCAGCCGAAAAAGGCTAAAGGTGAAGAATTGGATGCTTTACTGGAATAAGAACCAAGCGCAAAGTGTACTCGCAGAATCCCCTTTGGAGTAAATCAGGATACAATTTTCATTCGGCCAAAGAATTTGGGTTTTGTTATTGGGGTTCGTATGAGCTAAAACCGAGAGATGGCACTTTGGAAATGATTCATGACACAGATCAAAGGAAAATAATTTTGCACCAGATCGTGGCCGGTGATGAAAAGTAAATATATTACAATACGAGTATGTCCCAAAAAGAACGCAGGATTTAAATGTCTCATGAAGCAGTTGAATTGTTTATCTGGCTATTTGAGAAGTGGCGCCGTCTTGTTGAAATCACATCCCCTCCACATTCATTTCTTCAATTCTAGGCACGAAAAAGTTGCTTATTTTTCACGATACCGAACACCATTGACTGTTTGCGCTTGACCTGACTCATTTTCATAAGAAGAAAGGTTCAATGATTCCTCAGGCCATAATCCACACCACACAGTGACACGCTGAGGATGCATCTGCTGCTCATGAATCACTCGAGGATTTTCCTCGACAATTCTGCCTATTGACGAATCCATCAAAATGGAAATAGGCCTCGTCACTAAAGATGATTCTATCGGCAAAATCAGCATTTTCATGTTGTCTCCCCAATACCCAATTAACGAACTCCTTTCGCTGTGCATGGTCAGCTGGCTTCAGTTCCTGAGTCAATTGAACTTTTTATGCATGAAGATGCAAATCTTTCGTCTAAATTCGCTGCATAGTGGATTTGAAAACACCAATTTGCTGAGCTCGGTGTCGAATTGAGGTGGATGGAGTTTGAGCGACATCAGTTTTTAGTTTTAGTTTTTAACGCATTTTTATTAAGACTTTCCCATTCGTTAAGTAACCTCTGCCCGAGGATTTAAATAATGGGCCTGGCCTACCAGTCTCTGGGTTGTGCGTGAAGGTAACTTCTTCACCATGTAAAAATCATTAGTTCAGAAGCAACTTGCGGAGGCCCTTGACAGCTACAAAACTGACATAACCGCAATCCAGGAAGTGCGATTGGATGGGCCTGGTATAAAAGCGATGGAGAACTGCGGTATCTACTACAGCAATTGCTACAGAGAGAGAAGGCTCCGTTCATTCGGATGCGGATTTGTTTTTCGAGGCAGACTTAGCCAAAAAGTCTTGAGCTACGACCCAGTCAGCGAACGCCTCATGACAATCCGCATCAAGGCTAAATTCGGGAACATCAGTCTAATATGCGCTCGCGCCCCAACAGAGGAGAAGCATGACAACATCAAGGATGATTTCTATGATCGCCTAGAAAGAACATACGATCGACGCCCCAGCTATGACAACGCGGGCTGTTCGTGAACTCTACGAACAGAGACGAAGAGAAGAGCACCAGCTTCTCAGAAGGAAGAAGAGGGAGCAAGAGAAGCGCGCGGTCGAGGAAATGGAAAGGTGCTTTGGCAGGAATGAAGTCCGAAAGTTTTACCGAAAGGTAAAACAGCTAGGTTCAGACCAAGGCCTGTCGGAACCAAAATGGACAACTAGTAGTTGAGTCGCAGTCTGTGCTGAGAATCTGGAAGGATCATTTCTGCAGACTTCTAAACGGCGATGACGACCCAAATCCCGCTGTTAGGCAGAATTTTCCACTCAATTTGGACGATGATAGACAAGCATTTCGTCCCCCCGACTTAGACGAAGTGAAGATAGCAATATTCAAGCTAAAGTCGAACAAAGCTGCTGGAGCGGACGGACTGTCCGCAGAACTATTTAAAGCAGCTGGAGATGACCTGGTTGGGCGCATGCACCAGCTCATCTGAGATATGGCCGGAGGAAAGCTTGCCCGACGAGTGGAATCTCAGCATCGTTTGCCCGGTCCACAAGAAAGGAGAAACTTTTGACTGCGCCAACTACAGAGGGATTAGTCTCCTGAACATCGCATACAAGATCCTCTCTGCCGTATTGTGTGAGCGTCTGAAACCGTTTGTCCATGACCTGATAGGTCCCTATCAGTGTGGTTTCATTCCAGGGAAGTCCACAATAGACCAGATCTTCACATTACGGCAGATCCTGGAAAAGACCCGAGAAATGCAAATTGACACTCACCACCTATTTGTCGATTTCAAGGCTGCATATGACAGTGTGCATAGAGACGAGCTATACAGTGCCATGTCTAGTTTTGGCATTCCTACCAAACTCGTCAGATTGTACAACGAAACTCGCTGCTCCGTCAAGGTCGGTAACGAACTCATCGAGATCTTTAATGTCAAAAAAGGTTTGAGACAAGGTTTTAGACGCACTGTCATGTGACTTCTTTAACATCATCCTCGAGAAGATCGTGCGTAACTCACAAGTCAACACCAGAGGCACGATCTTCCAGAAGTCAGTTCAATTGCTAGCGTACGCTGATGACATTGACGTATTTGGACGAACACAGCGAGCCGTCAATGAGGCGTTTGCTGGCATTGAAGCGGAAGCGGCTAAAATGGGTCTTGTGGTAAATGAGGGCAAAACGAAGTACATGCTGTCATCAAGGAAGGACACACAACATCGACGTCTCGGACGGAGCGTCACACTAGGCAGCAGAAACTTCGAGGTAGTTAAGGACTTCCTCTACCTTGGCTCCGCGGTAAACAGGGACAGCAACATCAGTACCGAAATCAAACGCAGAATCACTCTTGCCAATCGCAGTTTATTTGGGCTCAAGAGGCAATTGAGTAAAAAAGCCCTCTCTCGAAGGACTAAGCTCGCTTTATATAACAGATTGATCATACCCGTCCTACTATATGGCGCAGAATCTTGGACGGTAGCAAAGGCGGATGAGGAAGCCCTAAGTCTTTTCGAGAGAAAAGTTTTGCGTGCGATTTTTGGTCCTGTTTGCGTTGATGTCAAGCGTCTTCGGATACAACGCTTTAGATGGTTATGCCATTAAGATCGTATGAACACCACTGCTCTGGCCCGAAAAGTCTTCAAATAAGAACCATTGGGACAACGCAACAGAGGGCGACCTAGACTGAAGTGGCGCACACAAGTGGAGAAGGACCTCAACCAACTTGGAGTGCGCAACTGGAGACAGCTGGCGAAAGATCGTGCTAGCTGGAGAAGCATGTTGGTTAAGGCCCAGGTCCACCCCGGACTGTAGCGCCACAAGAAGAAGAAGAAGAAGAAGAAGAAAAAGAATTCGTTAACTTAGTTGCTAGACAAAAATGCTTAAAACTTGCTTAAATATCTATTCTGAAATATTAATCTTATATCTAGCTTACTGACTCTAAACAAGTACTCTAAGCTAATCTATGTTCGCTTTTTCTGCCTTTCGACATCTTCTGTATTTTTATTAATTCTTAAGTCTAGTGTTTTTGTTTTTCGTTGCCCAAGAAAATTTAAAAACTTGGACGTTCCTTATTTAATGTTTGAGCCACATCATCACGTACTGCTGTGATATTTTCGGTCGATCGACCTGGTCGAAGGCGCGTTGTTGGCTTTACATCAGTTACAGACCCAGTTTCAGGAAATTTTTGCATTAATCGCTTTAAAGTTGACTCTTTTGGAGCATTATTGTAACCCTAAATTGATCGCGATTTGCGAACTGCAGCCGCAAAACTTTCACCATTTTGGTAAACAATTGCACAAGTAGAATGCGTTGTTTATTCGTGTAGCGCTCCATTTTTATTAACCTTATAACTTCTACTAACAAACAATAATAATTGCTCAAATGTCAAACAATGACAATTCGAATGGCGCCAAATTTAAGTCTTGCGTTCTTGTTGGGACATCGGTTGTCAATATCTCCCTTCCGCTCTTTTTACTTTCATTCAATGCTTCATAAAATGTGTTACAGTGATCGGATTTAGTTCAAATATGTGCAATTTTGTTCGATAATCTGTTGCCATCTAGCCGGCAACTTCATTATACCCCCCTCGTAAAAGCTCCCTTCCTTATTTGAGAAGAACTCGGAGAGCCACTTTTCACAAGCCTCTTTTGGGTTCAGCTTCACACCACCAACGGCGCTCGTCATGGACAGGAACAGGTGGAAATCACTTGGCGCTATGTCCGGGCTATATGGTGGATACGATTAAACCTCCCATCCGAGCTCCCGTAGCTTCTGACGATTCATCAACGAAGTGTGTGGTCTGGTGTTGTCCTGGTGGAACACTACACCCTTCCTGTAGGCCAATTCCGCTTCTGGTCGATCACCTGCTTCAAGCGGTCCAGTTGCCCGCAGTAGATGGTAGAATTAAGCATCTGGCCATATGGGAGCAGCTCATAGTCGACGATTCCCTTTCAATCCCACCAAACATACATCGGAACCTTCCTGGCCGTCAATCCCGACTTGGGCCCTGTTTGGGACGATTCACCGGCCTTCAACTACGACTGGTTTTGCTGGATAGTGTCGTATGTCATCAATTTTTCGTTGCCAGTCACCATCCGCTTCAAAATTGGGGAGAGTTCGTTCCGTTTCAGCAGCATATGGCAGACGTTGATTCCTCGCCAGTCACCATCCGCTTCAAAAATGGGGCGAGTTCGTTTCGTTTTAGCAGCATATCGCAGACGTTGATTCGGGTCAGAAGGTTTTTTGGCGTTAAATCATGCGGCACCCAAACATCTTTTGTATCCAGCCTTCTACAGATGGCTTACAAAGGTTTGGCGACTAACTCCCATCTCCTGAGCGACGCCAAGAGATGCCACATGCCGGTCTAACTCGATGATTTCCATGATTCAATCGGTATTTGTCGTCACAGGTCTTCCCCCGGCCGGCTTATCCATGGTGTCGTTTTCACCGGCTCTGAATCGTCGAAACCATTTCTCACTAAGCAAGGAAAAAGTCAAAAAAACTATTCATAAAGACGTGGTAGCTGTTTCCCAGGATTCCACACCTTCATTATCAACTGTGCAAAAGTGGTCGAGTGGGTTCAAGAGAGGCAGAGAGAGCATTGAAGACGACCCCCGCTCCGGCGCCCCGGCTACTGCTTGTACGGGAGAAAGCATCAAAGAAGTCGAAAAACTTGTTCTTGAGGATGCCCGGATAAAGGTGAAAATGATGGCAGAGATCACCAAGCTTTCAACTTGTTCCATTCACACCATTCTTCATGACCATCTTTACCTTTCAAAGGTCAGTTCAAGATGGGTGCCACGAACGCTTACAGCGCCTTAGAAAAAAGTGAGAATCGCCCGCTGTAGAGATGTGTAGTAAGAACGCGGACGGTGTTATGGATCGAATTGTTACTGGGGACGAAACATGGGGTCACCACTAAGACTATGAAGGAAAGTAAGAGTCTATGCAGTATGTGACTGCAGGAAGGAAAGGAAACCCAGCACATCAGTGGCAGCTTCTTTGATGGCTGCTTGACAACGTTTCTAGATTCTTCTGTGTTCAGAGCACGAAACGTGGAACTCTGAGTGAGTTTCAGCGAGGTTCGGTCGACAAAGTTCAAAGCGATTAGTTGCGATTGTAGCTTTCCGACGTCAATCCGCTTAGGCCTGTCTTGACTCCGGTGCTCTTTCTATATCCGGGCTCTTACCTTGGCTACAACAAAGTGATGGTCCGAGTCGTTGTTTGCACCTCGGAAGGTTCGGACATCGAGAATACTGAAGGAGTATCTGACGTGGATCGCAATGTGATCAATCTGGTTGACGGTGGATTGATCAGGATAACCCCAGGTCCCTTGTTAACTCTCAGGTGTGGGAATCACGTACTAGCCACATAGAGTTTCCGCCCTGAGGCGAAGTCCAACAGCCTGAGTTCGTTTCCGGATGTGTTGTCGTGCAGGCTGTGTCTTCCGATGTCTCACACCTGACGCTGAAGTCCCCCAGAACGATCTTGGTGTCGTAGCTGGGGCATCGATCGTATGTTCTTTCTAGGCGATCATAGAAGTCATCCTTGGTGTTGTCATCCTTCTTCTCTGTCGGGACCAGAGCGCAAATCAGGCTGATGTTCCCGAATTCAGCCTTGATGCGGATTGTCATGAGGCATTCGCTGACGGGGTCGTAGCTCAAGACTTTTTGCCTAAGTCTGCCTCGAACAACAAATCCGCATCCGAATAAGCGCTTCCTTCTTTCTCTGTAGCAATCGCTGTAGTATACGTCGCAGTTTCTCATCGTTTTCTTACAGGGCGCATCCCATAGCAGTTCCTGGGTGGCGGTAATGTCTACTGTGTAGAAGTCAAGGGCCTCCGCAAGTTGTTCGGCTGCACGTGGCCTATTAAGGGACCTCACATTCTACGTGCAAAACCCAAAATCATAGTCCTTAAAACGTTTGCTGGGGCCGTCGACAGTTGATCCGTCCTTATCCGGGGCATATCGGTTTTTCTGAACTAAAGGTTTTTAACGTGGTCAGGAAGTTACCCTCACGCACAACTCACATTCTGGTTGGCCATGCCCATTATTTAAGCCCTCGGGCAAAGGGGTTCGCTGCATACATTAGTTCACCATACAACGGGTGTTGTGATGGCTATTCAAGGAGCGCCGCGAGGAGGCTGTATGTCAACTTGACCTGTGTACTAACGAGGATAATGTTGGCAGTTTGCCTTGGCAAAGCGCAATAAAAAACGTTACATTGCGTGAACAGGCTCATGCCCCCCATTCTGAAACAATATCAAAGGAACAAATTTTTGCACCAGATCGTGGCCGGAGGTAATACTGCATAATTCCAAGAAAAAAAAATTACAAGTAAAGCCCGGAAACCCGCTCCATCAACGCCTACATTGGCGCCTAAGAACAACATCCACGGTTTAAAGGTAGTACTGTGTATGTGGTGGATGATTGTTGTGTACTATGAGTTGTTTTAGACCAGCCGAAATCATTTATGGGAAACATCATTGTTTACAACATTGCGTGAAAAACCCCTTGAAACGACTGAGAGGCATAACAGAGTGACATTGCAACATAATAACACTCGGCCTCAAGTGCCTGTAGCAGCGAAAAACTACCTGAAAACAGTGCGATAGTAGGTCTTACCCCATCCCCAAGACCTTGCTCCTTCCAATTAAAACAATTTAAAGACGATTTTGAAGAAATTGAAAAAAGAACCAATGGGACGATGCCAGCGAGGACTCTTATTTTCAGAGATGGTATTCGAAAATCACCAGAGAGATGAGAAAAGGTACGCTCTTCCGAGGAACAGTACCCTGAGTGCTCTATTCTTTTAAAAAAAAGAAGCTTACCAAGTATACTGGTATGAAATGTAATTTTTTTCGGAAAATAAAACACCAATTATTAATGGGAAAGTAAAAACATTTTATTCAAAGTATTGGCCATTGTTTTCTACACATTTTGACCACCTTTCTGGCAATTTGTGTGTACCACGCCAATGAAATTGTTCGTCTTTTGAAGCAAACCAATCAGACACCCGCTACACGCCGAAGGGTCTAGGTTCGACTCCCAGCTCGAGCAGCTTCTTGGAAATAGCTGTCTAAGAAAGCTTCTCAAATTTCGCCGTTCGGAGTCGGTAAAAAACTATAAGTCCCCTCTACTCGTGAGAGAACAGTAGCGCGCACAACACGAGCAGTTGATGAGCAAGCTAGGCCCTGGTCCATCTTTGGACTGTAGCGCCAACAATTATTATTTTAATCAGACACCCAATTTTCGACCTCCTCGTAGGAATTAGAGTGCTGCTCAGCCAATGCGTGTCCCATCGATGAAAACAAATGGTAGTCGGAAGGAGCCAAGTCTCGTGAATACGGCGGGTGGGGTAGCTGCTCCCAGCCAAGTGTTTTGATTGTATCCTGAACCGGTTTTGCTTTGTGTGCAGGTGCATTGTCATGGAGCAAAATTACCTTGCGCTGTCTTTTGGCCCATTTTCGTCGTTTCTCGATCAATGCATGGTTCAAGTTGATCATTTGTTGTCGGTAGCGATCAGTATTAATGGTTTCAACAGGTTTTAGGAGCTCGTGGTACAGCACACCTTTCTGGTCCCACCAAACACACAGGTTTTGCAGTCGATGTTGATGGTTGTCCCAGATTAACCCATGATTTTTTCCATTTAGGATTCTTAAAATAAATCCATTTTTCATCGCCAGTAACAATTCGATGCAAAACCGATTTTCTTTCGTGTCTTTGAAGCAAAATTTCACAAGTGTTTTTTCAGTTTTCCATCTGTCTTTCATTCAATTCCTGTGGCACCCATTTTCCACACTTTTGGATCTTTTCTATGGCTTTTAAACGGTCAGAAATTGTTTATTGTGCTGCAAATGGCAGCAGCTTTTAACTCAAAGTGTCATCTCCATCCAATATCGTTTGCAATTCGGAGTCTTCAAACTTTTTTGGTGGTTTTCCACGTTCTTCATTTCTCACATCAAAACCGTTTTTCTGAACCGTTGAAACCATCTTTTGCATGTTGCTTCCAATAGAGCATGATCACCATATGCCTCGACAAGCATTCGATGCGACTGTGCAGCACGTTTCTTCAAATGAAAACAAAAAATTAATGCTTTCCGCAAATCATCAGTTTCTGGTACAAAATTCGACATTTTTAACACGATGAAAAAATATGATGTTGTCTGTTCAAAGACTTGATTAATACTTTTCACAGATGTCGTAGCAGATAAGTAGATCACAAAACAAAGGACTTGTCCATACTATAGTTTCTGTAAAGAATTCGTTCTCCTCGGAACACAACATTCCGGCAGGTGTTCCCCAAGGTTCCGTCTTAAGTCCTGCCTTGTTTAACATTTACTTATCTGATTTTCCTCAACTACCAAATTGTGAATTAGCTTTGTTTGCTGACGACACAGGGATATATTCCACAGATGTTCTTGGTATCGATGTTGAAACCAAAATTCAATCTGGACTGAATATCATATACCCTTATTTGAGCAACTGGAAAATAAAACTAAATGCTTCTAAGACCCAAGCTATCTTTTTTACAAGGAAAAGAAAATCTTGTTTTCTGTTAAGCAACAACTTATCAATTAACGGTATTGAAATTGATTGGACTGATTGAAATATCTCGGTATAACGTTAGACAGAAAACTTTTATTTTATAACCATATCTCTAATACCGTCAACAAAGTCAACCAAACAATTCGTGTTATGTACCCATTGATAAATATAAAGTCCTTAATTAGTAATGAAAACAAACTAATTATATTTAAAGTAATCTTCCAATCCTTTATGTTATATGGCAGTCCTGTTTGGGGTAGCTGCGCCAAAACTCACATCCAAAAGCTCCAAATAGTACAAAAATAAGCTATCAAAACTTATCCTGAAGCTCCCATGGCATTTCTCGACGAGGGAGTTACATGATAGGGCTGACATCGACCGTATTCAAGATAGAGTACTTCAACTCAGAGAAAAATATCGGTCGAGATGTGAATTATCCGATAATATTCTCATCAATAATCTTATCCGTTCATAAACATATTATTGTCAGACGATTTAAGGGTTCTGGTTCCTACATGTTATAATCTTCATTAATTAATTAAATTATTTATTTATTTATTTATTTATTTATTTATTTATTTATTTATTTATTTATTTATTTATTTATTTATTTATTTATATACTTATATATTTATTTATCTATTTACTTATTTTTTTATTTGTTTATTTATATCTTATATTATATATTTACTCATCTGCATAGACACAATAAATGTTGATAATTATTTGTAAGCAAATACATATTCATACTTCTTCAAACTGTGATATGTGTGTACATATACACTGTTTTTTTTTTGGTTAAATGAAAGGTTTTTATCTTGTAGCACTTTCCTTTCGAATAATCTATCCACTAGATCCCTCATGAAATGTTTACACTATTTTTTTTTCAGAAGTAAGATAGATCACTTATCGTATCTCTGTGTTGTATATAACTTATGTAAGACAAAATTTGTAAGCTTTACTGGCTAAATAAAATATATATATATATATATCAAAGTCCATACTATAGCGTATGGAATGACCATCAGCTTACTTCTTCGTCACCGTCGTTGTAATTTTGGCCAATATTGTTATATGTTATAGAACCATCTGTAATCCATTTAATGTGCTCTTCACTTAAGGAAGACTTTCAACTACACATAAACCGGTCATTTTTCTTGCAATGACCACCTAATTAACATTAACCTTAGCCTTTATGTTTACCTTTTAGCTATTCTCGAGAATCTGGAACAACAAACATTCTCCCATTCTTGAATTATTCACCAACAGCAATTTCCACGAACATATTGCTTTTTCAAGAGCTACAGATGCCAAGAATAATTCCTCAAAAGGACTCCATCAGTTTCACTTTCAACCAGCACCAACCCCTCACTTCTCAGCCTGATAAAATCAACTTCAGCAAAAATTTCAGTCTTCCCTTACACCAACACACAATCCCTGCAACTAAAGTTGAGACCACTTCATTAGAATTCGTAAGCACCTCCCCTTGCCCAGTCTCAAGCCAAAGAAGTCTTTCAAAAGCCCACCAAATGTAGGTCAGACAATTACCCCCCGAGCTGGCGACAAAACTTTTTGCCAAAGCACCCACCCAGTCTACCTGCCAGTCAGCTAAATGCCATTTTCTCCTCCAGGACGTCGGCCCAACAAGGTCTTAACGTGTCTTAAGGGTAACATTAGCAAGGAATTTTAGGAGATTATGTCTAGCGATTACAAATGTAAATCAAAGCGCACTCATCATCTTCCTCCACATAAAGACAAACGTACACGTTCCGAGTATCTACCCACTACCGCCTGGTAAACTGCACAACGCACAGCTCCGTGTCGGGTGTTTCAAAGCCCACCGCACACCGCAAGCCGCCACGCACTCCAATCCCCTTCATCTTTGGCATCGATCAAAAATAACCCGTTTCATCTCATAACCCTCGCCAGATCCTACGGAGGGCCTTCATAAATTCCTGCCGATGCTGTTGTCGGCGGAATCGACGTCGTCGTCTAAAGCCTCCCCCGGCCGCGGTTCTAATCCACGCTTGAAGGGCGTTTTTGACGAAATGTTATGCACCACGCGGAGGATTTTATTATTCAAAAGGATTTTTTTTTGTCTCAAGGATAACAGTCGGTGAATAAAAATGCAAAAGGTTAGACAGACATTAGGACGGCTGAATGGTTTGTTTGCCGAACAATCCCCGAAAGAGTGTGCGGCACAAACGAGCTAATATCCGGCCCTTCCATCGGGCCGCAGCAGTAGACTGCTATGAGGCGGGGGGCTGGGGCAATGTGTACAATCAGCTAAAGCCCACACGTCTCCGCGTTGGCTTTGCCTCACCTCCTGCTCAGAGCCAAACGCATTTTTCGTCCTTTCTGTGTCCTTCTGCGGATTCGTATGAGACCCAGTTTGTACACCGCGCTGCGCGGCTCTCCGTCTCGTCGATGTGTCCCTCGTTGTGCGTTATTCCTTTTCAGCGGCAGTCACAGCCGGACGGGAACGGGGAGCAGACGCTTCGTGTCTCAAGGTCGTTTGGGATTTCTTCGTTTTGCCATTGTTTTATTATTCTTCGAAGACTGCGCGCGGATGGCTGAGGAAAGTAGGCTGACCCAAGTTTACGTAAGTTATCAGCTGACTCTCTCCGATACAGGCACTTACGCACTGGGAATATGCGTGTAGGCGTCAGCAAGGACATCCGTGTGTTATCTTCCAGGGGAAATGAAGAGCCCGCGCGGCGTGTATGTGTGTAGGAAAGCTCGTGGGGGGTTCGTGCGTAAGTCTCAGCACATCCTGCGGAAGGCATTGTTGTCATTCGCGGAAGCTCACTTGGAGAGATCTAAGTGTATTCACGTCAACGAAGTTCTAAATTTCTACGGCCGTCCCCTGCACCCGGTTTGGTTGGTTTGACCGCCTGAAAATTTAATTTTCCCATGCACGGCAAGGGAAGGCTGACGAGGGGATATTTTGGCCGGCTGGCTTTCGCTCATGCTCGAGAAATGGTGTCGGAAAAGTTGAAGTTTTGCACTTGCCAGACAGACTTACAGCGCTTGAATCCGGGGACCTGCCGTGTAATTGAATGTCTGCGGGCGGGGGGGATTATGTTTGGAGCCAGTTTGGAAACAGGAAACAATTTTTCCGAAGAGGCGAGTTGAATTTTAATTAAAACTTTGGCTCGAATGTCGGTTTGAAAGCACTTCGAGACCGAGGATGGATTGCGGGGCATTCCATGGGGTTAGGTGGGCAGTTATTGACCACGAGGGACGTGGTAAAAGAGACTTCTGGGGATTTGTGATGGTGGACGCAAGTAATGAGATCGACAGGAGGCAGCAGACTAAAGAATTTGTGTCAATTTGGTGGGACTCCTCAGAGCTAAGTCTGAGTTATCGGCGTGGCTGACATTTGAAATCCCAGTCAGTGTCTGACTGGCGAACGGAGGAGCGAGAGAAAGGAATCAAAGAAAAAGAAAGCAAATCAACTGTAAAGAGACGAAGTAATCCCCTCGGGGTGCGTGGAAGTTTTCTCCCGTGGAAAAGGTCTTGACAGCGAGAATATCCTTCGGCTTAGCGTTCATGCATTATGAATTGAGATCAAAAAGAGCCAAATATTCAGATTGAAGTAAACAAATGAAATGTAAATTAAATGAACGTTGTCTCAACGCACCCTCACCGGTCGTTTTGTCGGAGTGGAGCTGGCGAACGACAACGGAAAGCTGTGTGGAAAAAAAGGATTCTTATGATAAGCAAACTCTTTCAACATGATGTTGCTGAATTGCTGAATTGAGTAAACTGACGTGAGTTCATTTTGGATATCGGATTTCAATAGCACATGGGGTAAGGAAAGTTTCTGCAGACGTTTCCTGGTTAATTAGTTTCAACGCCAATGAAAAGCCCAGAAAATTGTGCGAAATTGTTGTTCCTTTTCACGTTCTTACATTTCATCATTACAATCGCCCGTTCGACTTTTGATGACCAATGAATGCTATCTTAGTCTTCAACCTTCTTCAAAACGCGATCCGCATGACAGTTCGAATAGGGATCTAGGCTTCAGCCAAGATACCTCTTTTGGGAGAGCTTTCTTCTGCCACCACCCTCAAGATGTGCACACCAATATATTTACCTGAAGTGTTCCCTGTCGCAGTGCTTAAAAACTCGAGTTCGTATACTGTCTGGAAAGAAATTGCGGAGATAAGAAATATACCGCCATTTTAAGATTGGATTGCAGCTGACGCACTTCTTCTTTGGTTGCCGCTACAGTCCGTCGTAAACCTTGGCTTGCTTTAACGTGCCTCTTCATCTCGCAAGGGCCTATGCATGGGGCAGTGCACAAAATGAGCCGCAACACTTTTCTCATTAGAACACAGGTCAAGTTAACTTACAGACTCCCTACGGCTCTCCCTGGATATTCATCACAATCACGGTTGCCGTTTTAGTCATTTGTGACCAAAATCGGTCATTTGTGACCAAAATTGGTCATTTGTGACCAAAATTGGTCATTTGTGACCAAAATTGGTCATTTATGACCAAAATTGGGCATTTGTGATCAAAATTGGTCGTTTGTGACCAAAATTGGTCATTTTTGACCAAAATTGGTCATTTGTGACCAAAATTGGTCATTTGTGACCAAAATTGGTCATTTGTGACCAAAATTGGTCATTCGTGACCAAAATTGGTCATTTGTGACCAAAATTGGTCATTTGTGACCAAAATTGGTCATTTGTGACCAAAATTGGTCATTTGTGACCAAAATTGGTCATTTGTGACCAAAGTTGATCATTTGTGACCAAAATTTTACTTATTTATTTATAAAAAGCATACAATACAATATAAAATTTTAAAGTAGCCAAACAAAAGCCGGAGCACCACAAGGCCTTAGGCAATGAGTAAAACTAATTGTGGTGAATTTATACAGTAGTTAATAGCGCCGTGATGTAGTGAGTAGAGTGCGACGCTCACACGCCGAAGGGCCAGGTTTGATTCCCGGCTGAAAATCTTGATTTTTTTACGGCACCACCTCTTTTGAGTTGTCTTCTATATTTCGGGATTGGGCAACCCTAGTGTTGCAATCTGGCAACTGCCAGCTCTATCGTAAAGTTTGACATTTTTGAGGTTACGTACTCAGAACGTTTTGACATACGAGCGCTATTTGTGTTGTTTACAGTAACTTAAAAGATTCATCTCGTCTACAAAATGGAATTAAATCGTGAAAATTTTCGTGCGATTATTTTGTACAACTTTCTAAGTAGATTAACTCAACAACAGTGCATCGATGATCTTAATTCAATATTTGGCGATGAAGCTTCATCAAGGACCTGTGATTATCCATGGTATGGTGAATTCAACCGAGGTCGTAGTTCACTCCAAGACGAATTTCGTGAAGGTCGTCCAAAATCAGTCGTTGTTCCGGAAACCTTTGATGCTGTGCGCCAACTGATATTGCAAGATCGTCATGTGACCTATCGTGAGATTGAGACAACCTTAGGCATTAGTGGGACCAGCATACATTCAATATTGCATGAGTATTTGACCGTCAAAAAAATTTGTTCGCGTTGGATCCCACACAAGTTGTCAATCGCTCAAAAAAAGGCTCATGTCGATTGGTCGCAAGAAATGCTCCACAAATATGATCGCGGTGCATCGAAACACGTCTATGACATCGTGACAGGTGATAAATTGTGGACTTACGCGTATGAGGCCGAAAGTAAACAGCAGTCGACTGTATGGGTGTTTCGAATTGAGCCAAATCCAACAAAAGTTGCTCGCGCACGAAGCACTTCCAAGCAAATGGTCCCCTGTTTTTTCGGAAAAACTGGACATGTCGCAACCGTACCACTTGAACAACGCAGAACAGTCAATTCTCAGTGGTACACAACCATTTGTTTGGCAGTTGTCTTCCGAGAAATCAGGAAAACTAACCGCCGAAGACGGATCATTCTTCACCACGACAATGCGAGCTCTCACACATCGGCTCAAACAACTGCATTTTTGAGCACTCAAAACACCGATTTGATGAGCCATCCACCGTATAGTCCTGACTTGGCACCGAATGACTTCCTTTTATGCCCGTACGTAAAAAATAAAATGAGAGGTCACGTCGACACCTGAAGAAGCGGTTGATGCGTTCATAATGCATGTTTTGGAGATACCTCAATCAGAGTGGCAAAAGTGCTTCGACAATTGATTCAAATGCATGCAAAAGTGTATAGATCTGAATGGGGAATATTTTGAAAAACAATAAAGCTTTTTTCGATGAATAATATCTGTTTTTATTCTCTTATCCCGAAATATAAAAGGCAACCCTCGTATAACCACAGCTTCACCCCGATACCGAGAATATATTGAGCGCCCCTCGTAACAACA
The DNA here is from genome assembly GCA_955652365.1 of Eristalinus aeneus. NCBI lineage: Eukaryota > Metazoa > Arthropoda > Insecta > Diptera > Syrphidae > Eristalinus > Eristalinus aeneus. The sequence goes on along the minus strand of OY019134.1, from coordinate 47,145,955 downwards.
CTCAACTAGGAACATCTGTCTAAGAAAAAGCTTCTCAAACTTCGCCGTTCAGAGTGGGCAACAAATTGTAGGTCCCCTACCTGTAAGAGAACAGTAACGCCTACAGCTTGAGTAGTTGATGAGGAAGCTAGTCCCTGGTCCCCCTGTGTCCTGTTGCGCCACCTAATTAATATAATTATCAATCAATGATTCTCTGTCCGAGGCGTCGATGTTGTATGTGGTTTCTTGACGATGGGATGTACCTCGTTTCACCCTCATTTGCCGCTAGAAGAATTTTACCCGCTTCCACTTCAATGCCAGCTAACGCCTCATTGACGGTTCACTGTTTTCGTCCAATGAGGTCAATGTCATCGGTGTAAGCTGACTTTTGGAAGATTCCCCGTCTGGTGCTGACTTATGAGTTACTGCCGATTTTCATAAGAATGATATGAAAGGAATCACATGACAGCGCGTCTACACATTTTTTGACATTGCATGTCTCGGTGAGTACTTATCCGATCTTGACGGAGCAAGTAGTGTTCTCCATCATTATCCTACACAATCAAACGAGTTGGTAAACACTCGTTGCTAGAAACCTGTTAGTTTTCAAGGCTTACAAAGTGGACGTTATCGTTCGTCTAGCTAGTGTAATAACCCAACAAAATCATAACTCGGATCTTACAGCCTCTGTCTTTCAGTCCCAGCAGCAGTAAATGACTGGACAACCACACAAGTTTTACACTCATAAGCATATGATGCTTCCCAAAATTAAATTTTAAAAACGGGCAGAGAGCTTATAATGCATTAATTTTTCTACTAAGTAATAACTTACGTTACATTCAGATTTTGATTGTTGGATCTAATTTTGGTGAAAACAAAAAAAAAACGAAACCTTCCACGCGCGAGCGTTATTCGATCTCATCCTCGAAAACTAGCAATGGAACTGACTTTAGGAAGATGTGTTCAGTTGTCTGAAATCTTCTCGACATTAAAGTGTAGGGGTCTCAAGCGAAGGAGATAAACGGATAAGCGAATGATTTTCTCTATTCAAATCTTACAACTGGTGCTTGTGTTGGGCATAAACAGTGGCCTGAAATGACTAATGGCTTTTCTTTCAGTGCGAAATGCTTCCTCATTCAAATATTTTATTTCTAATTCCTTGCAGAACGGCGCATAAAGCCAGTAAAGCACGTTGCAAATGAAAGGCATTTGAAACTAATGCGACTAATTGCGAGTAATTTTGAGCACTTATCGTGCAGTTTATCCTTAAAGCACTTAGGCCCGTCGAGGATGTGCAAGAAGGTGTTCTGAGAAGTGTTACCACTCAGACGACTAGACGAAAACAATTTTCCAGCCAGGGTGTTTCAAATGAGTTTTCCTTTTGTTAACTGCTGCTACTGTTGTGTTTGTGCTGGTATGCGTGAATTTATATTGAAACTTTTACGAGATGAAGCTCCAGAGGAGATGGGGCGTACTGTGTGTAGGTCAGTTTGGGGGAGGGAATGTGGGGATTTGTCAGAAATTCAACCCTGACATTATGAGTGTATGATTGAGTACTTTATTCTGACGATGTCTCAAGGACATCGCCACTCAGGACTGAAAAGGAAACAACAGAATTCAATTTAGGAATCCAAGCGTGACACACATAATGCCATTGCCAAAAGAAAGAGGACGACGTGCAGTTTTGGTGTTTCCTTAGCGTAACACCTGACTGGGTTGCACTAGAAGATGCGGAGGACTTTCGGAAAACAAACACAGATGGCAAAATGAAAAGATTGCAGTTTTTAGTTGAGGAATTGGAATTGTTTAGCTGCTTCACCTTTCCAGGGAGGTCAAGCTATTGTCTTAACTTCAACACGTCGTTTGACATCAATTCTTCATTTTCTGAAACATCTCCGAATTCACCAAAAAGTGCATAAAATAATTGCTATTATAATTTGGTCAGTTTTCTGAAATTTGGATCCATTTGGAAATCAAGAAAAGTCCCCAATCGTTTCATCCTTTATTTGAATATCTTCCTTTTTTACCCAATGAAGACAACATTGTATGGATGCGCCGCTATTCTGTGGCCGACCATAGTCGCGGCTGGTGAGACATATTTCGCTGATTGTTCCCATTGCTGGTACCGACCGCGAACCCATCCAATCATACCTGCAAAGAACCAATTCCTCCTGCTTAGTGGATCAACCTCGGCCACACGATTGAGTTACCATTTGTTGTCTCCGGAATTCGTCTACGAGATTTCAAACCAGCGACCGAAACACCAAAATTTCCGCAGCCCCCGCCACCTTCACAACTTCCCGATGCTGATGATCCATCCCCGCCTTGATACTCTTCCTCCAGATATTCATTCACGGCCTTTTGCAAACATTTGACGACGTGGCCCTCGGTGCGAGGACGACCACAGCGACATTTGGCCACAAGCGATTCATACATGTCCTTTGACATGAAATACGACTCTCCGTGTCCCGTGTAGAAGAACGGCCAAGTGTCTGTGGATACGCGGTAGTCATTTGGGCGCAAAGCAAATATGTTCTCTTGTCGGTCTTACCTTTGGCGTCGCTCCCTGCGGTTCCGCGAATAATTTTATTGACTTCGTTTTGATTGTAGAAGCGATTTACATCTTTCTCGGCTAACTTGCCCCATTTGTCAGGATAGCGACGTCGTGAGATGTTCTCCCGCTCGACTTGCTCCTTTCTGAAAGTACAGAGAGACAAAGAAACCTTAATGTGAGCGCCTCACTCTCAGCGGCGATAAAAGGACCTTAGTGGTATTTTTGTTCCCTGCAAAGGACAGAGACCGGCACTATTCATAATTCAAGCGGGATAATCCCGGTTTAACTGACTGCCACCGATGGTGCTGGGGCTATTTATGAGACAGTAGTTTATGGCCACAATTTCGATTCAAATCGTGTGGGATGGTATGTGGAAATGCTGCGCTGGTACGGATCGAAGTCCAATGGACCTGGTCGTATTTTGACGGCAATTGAATGTGTGGAATGTGCAAGATTATCGAAACGGATGTGTGGTGTTTAATGACCCGGATCTTGTGTGCTTGCGTGTGTCCTACGGGCACGGTGGCGTATGTGGGATATTTCTGTTCTTATTTTGATTGATTTCCTGTTGCTATCTGGGGAGGAATGTGAATTATTTAGAAGATATTAAAAGAGGCTTCGTTCTATAAGCGCTGATAGGTCGAATGCAACTGTGTGACTCATTCGAGCATCGGTCGTCGAAATTATGTCAAATCAAGATAAGCTAGAATAGGAAATGGGAATGAACAATTTTGTGCTGCAGTTGCGGAGGTGGCTGGGTGATGTGGGAACAGGGTAGGCACTGATTGGTATCAACCTGGCGATGCCCAGCTGTTGTAACTGTCTTCCACACATTAATTGTGCTTATTCAACCTCCACGTTGGTAGCCACCGGGTAATGGTTGTTTTTCAACCTGCTAAACCTATAAGTGCGACCTCCGCCCAAGAGGTATAAAAAAGGGCCTGGTCTTCCAGGTTGGGGGTGTGCGTCGGGGTATCTGCCCGGCCACATAAAAAATAACCAGTTACGTACCAACCGAATGCCTCGGATATGGATGGATATACTGTTGACGACCCACGCAAACGAAAAAAGGATAATGCTTTACGGATATGCACGCGGAAAGTGAGGTCCCTTAAAAGACCACGTGCAGCCGATGAACTTGCGGAGGCCCTGGACTGCTATAAAGCAGACATTACCGCGATTCAGGAAATGCGTGGGATGGGCCAAGCAAGAGAATAATGAGAAACTGCGACATATACCACGACGACTGCTACAGGGAGAGAGGGAAACGCTTATTTGAATGCGGTTTAGTTGTTCGAGGCAGACTTAGGCAAAAAGTCTTGAGCTTCCAATGCATAAGCGAACGCCTCATAACAATCCGCATCAAGGCTAGATTTGGGAATATAAGCCTCATTTGCGCCCACGCCCCGACAGAGGAAAAAGATGACAGCAGTAAAGAGGACTTCTATCACCTCCTAGAAAGGACATACGATCGATGCCCCAGCTACGACACCAAGATCGTTCTAGGAGATTTCAACGCTCAGCTGGGAAAGGAGAACATCTTTGCTGGAGTCATCGGTAAACACAGCCTGCACAACAACACATCCGGAAACGGACACAGGCTGTTGGACTTCGCCTCGGGGTGGAACCTCTCTGTGGCTAGAACGCAGTTCCCACACCTGGAAATTCACAAAGGAACCTCGCGATTTCCTGATCAATCAACCGTCAACCAGATTGATCACATTGCGATCGACGTCAGATACTCCTCCAGTATTCTCGATGTCCGAACCTTCCGAGGTGCAAACATTGACTCTGATCATCACCTTGTTGTAGCCAAGGTAAGAACCCGGATATCGAGAGAGCAACGGAGTCGGGACAGACCAAAGCGGTTTGATGTCGGAAAGCTTCACTCGCAGCTGATTGCTGGGAACTTTGTCGACCGAGCCTCGCTGAAACTCGCTCAGAGTTCGACGCTTCCTGCACTAAGCATAGAAACGTTGTCAAGAAGCCATCAAAGACGCTGATACTGATGTGCTGGGTTTCACGTCACCACCCAGAAGGAGCCCATGGTTTGACGACGAGTGCAGGCAAGCGCACGCAGCCAAACAGACAAGACGACGCTGCATCGAACAACGCGGGCTGTTCGTGAGCTCTACGAACAGAGAAGAAGGGAAGAGCACCGGCTTCTCAGAGGGAAGAAGAAGGAGCATGAGAAGCGCGCGGTCGTTGAAATGGATAGGTGCTATGGGAGGAATGAAATCCGAGCAGCTATCTGGAGGATACAAGGTTCAGCCAAGGCCTGCTGGGACCAAAACGGACAACTCGTAGTAGAGTCGCAGTCGGTGCTGAGAATCTGGAAGGATCATTTCTGCAGACTCCTAAACGGCGATGACGGCGATCCAGCTGTTAGGCAGAATGTCCTACTAAATTTGGACGACGATGGACAAGAATTCCGTCCCCTCGACTTCGACGAGGTCAAGATAGCAATATCGAGACTGAAGTCGAACAAAGCTCCTGGAGCGGACGGACTGTCCGCAGAGCTGTTCAAAGCGGCTGGGGATGAGCTGGTTGGGTGCATGCACCAGCTCGTCTGAGATATGGTCGGAGGAAAGCATGCGCTATGAGTGGGATCTCAGCATCGTTTGTCCGGTCCACAAGAAAGGAGACCCCTTCGACTGCGCCAACTACCGGGGGATCAGTCTCTTGAACATCGCATATAAGATTTTCTCTGCCGTACTGTGTGAGCCGTACTGAAACTGTTCGTCAACAACCTGATAGGTCCCTATCAGTGTGATTTCAGGCCAGGGAAGTCTACAATCGACCAGATCTTAACACTGCGGCAGATCCTGGAGAAGTCCCAAGAAGGACAAATCGATACCCACCATCTATTCGTCGATTTCAAGGCCGCGTATGACAGTGTGCATAGAGCCGAGCTATACAGTGCCATGTCTAGTTTCGGCATCCCTACCAAACTTGTCAGATTGTGCAGGATAACGATGGAGAACTCTCGCTGCTCCGTCAAGGTCGGTAGCGAACTCACCGAGACCTTCGATGTCAAAAAAGGATTTAGACAAGGCGACGCGCTGTCATGCGACTTCTTTAACATCATTCTTGAGGGGATCGTGCGGAACTCACACGTCAACATCAGAGGCACGATCTTCCACAAGTCCGTTCAACTGCTAGCTTATGCGGATGACATTGACGTGATCGGCCGAAATCAGCGAGCCGTCAATGAGGCGTTTGCTAGCATCGAAGCGGAAGCGGCTAAAGTGGGACTGGTGGTAAGCGCGGGCAAAACGAAGTACATGCTGTCATCAAGGAAGGACACATAAGATCCACGTCTCGGACAGAGCGTCACTATGGGCAGCAGACACTTCGAGGTAGTCAAGGACTTCCTCTTTCTTGGCGCCGCGGTGAATAGGGACAACAACATCAGTACCGAAATCAAACTTAGAATCACTCTTGCCAATCGCTGTTTCTTTGGGCTTAAGAGACAGTTGAGTAATAAAGCCCTCTCCCGAACGACCAAAGTGAATTTGTACAACACCTTGATCATCCCAGTCCTGCTTTACGGCGCAGAAACCCGGACACTACTAAAAGTGGATGAGGAAGCCATTTGTCTCTTCGAGAGAAAAGTTCTGCGTGCGATTTTTGGTCCTGTTTGCGTTGATGGCATCTGGGAGAAGATTCAACCACTAACTGTATGGGCTGTACGGCAGCATGAGCCTAGTCAAGTGTCTACGGATACAACGCTTAAGATGGCTAGGCCATGTAGAGCGTATGGACACCACTGCTCCGGCCCTAAGAGTTTTCGAATCCGAACCACAGGGTCAACACAACAGAGGATGTCCTAGACTGAGATGGCGCACACAAGTGGAAAAGGACCTCAAACAACTTGGAGTGCGCAATTGGAGGCAGCTGGCAAGAGATCGTGCTAGCTGCAGAGGCATGTTGGTTGAGCCCCAGGTCCACCCCGGACTGTAGGCCCATGCGAAGAAGAAGAAAGAAGAAGAAGTTGCGGAGTTGCGCTCCAGAACTGTCTTCAACAAACTGAGTTCTTGCACTCGACAAAGAAAATTTTCGATTTCAGGAAATTTTAAGAGAGTTGTGCTCTGCCACATTGAGGCCTTAGTTTAAAGATAAAAAAACTGAAACTTAAACAGAGAACTGTGACAAAGAGATGTTATTAGAAAGCCGACTGCTATACAAATTAAAACGAATGAGTTCCAAAGGAAAAGGGGTCCGGAGTTTTTGCACATGGAGCAATATATCCTCGGCCCTCGGTCTTACCGACACATTGAGTTTCTCCCGCAGAAATCGCACCCATTCATTCGTTTTGACAATGGAGGCTGTACATTGATGAGCATAGATGGAGCTCTGGAAGCTGCGTCTTAGAAATCTATATTGGTTGACTTATTTCTTGAGAAGAACTGAGAGATGCAACATTGTTTAATATTTTGAAGGAGGTCCTGGGCAATTAATAACAAAAATAATTGGCTGACGAGACAGTCCACTCGAGGACAAAGGCCTAGCTTGCTCATCAAATACTCGTGTCGCGCGCGCTACTATTCTCCCACAAGTAGAAGCACCTACAGTTTCTTGCCGAAGTTTCAGGAGCTTCTTCTTGGAAAATTCATACTCTTTGAGTGTTGTCAGCAGCTCAAAAGAGCTCAAAGGAGCAGTCGTGCTCCTGGCAGGTTATCACATGTTCAAATAAGCCATCAAAAGTACCAATCAATTAGGGATTCAACCAAATATATCTAGCAATTCAAAGGAGTTATGGCCAAAAAAATTCATGAAGTAGGCAAAAGTGTTGTGCATCTGTTTATTCCAGAAGACAATGTCCCTTTCAGCTAGGGTCCTGGAGTCATGTTTTATTCTGATTCACAGTTTTGTTAAGGACTAAATAATAGCCCGCCACTTAGACCCATTTTACGGAACATATTCAATATTTTTACGCCGCAGTTGACTACTGATGAAACGGACATCGCCCAAAAATATATTTCCCTCTTTTCGCTTTCCTCGTCATCATTTTACTACTTCAGCTAAGGAGAAAATTTCCTTTAAGTCCTTAACTTGTTCCGCATCCAAAAAAAAAGAACAAAACAGAAACGAAAACCACCAACAATTCACTGTGACTTACATTTGTCCAATTTTCCTTGAAGGATCCATAAGGCACCTTTAAATCGAAAACCTTTACACTCTGCGGCACTCAGTTAAATTGTGGCAAGGACAAGAGTCTAAAGGAAACGCGCTTGCCCCACATAGCAACTGGGATGTTTATTTATAAATCTCCACAGCAACTTCTCTTGCGTGTACACACCCTCGACGGCAACTCATCGATCAAGTCTCTCACGTTGGCAGGAACTAAACGAAATCCATCTCAAAGGCATTACTCGACGGCGAATTTAAGAAGGTCCTTTCGAGAACTCACGCACTCGCGGCCAACGATTGACTGGAGAACCCTTTTTGGAGCTAAAAATAAAACATACGAACATGTACACATGTACAGTACCTCACAAACTTGAACGTACACCCTTTGCATGGATGCAATTTCGCCTTTTTCATTGCGAAAAAATGTTTTAAATATAATTTAGAAATGCAATTCGATTTATTCACATATTTTTTATAATTATATGAAATAAAAGCCAACATTTTAAAGCATTATCCTTCCAAAAACAACAATAGAACAAAAAAATCACCCCTTTCACTCACAGAAAATTGAGCGAACACAAATGAAAATACTTGGGAAACACATAAATGCTAAGAAAAAAACAATGTTTACTGTTAAGTCAAGTTAATAAAAGGAGAAAATGTGTTTATTGATCATTTGTGTTGCGACATTTTGTTAAAAAGTACTCGAAAGCAGTTTTTTTTTCTGGCATGGAAAAAAAGAGGACAGAAACTGATATTTCAACACGAAAGCTTATCATTAAGCTATTTTGTGAGGGAGGAGAGTATACCGTATTTTTTGGAAATAAAACACTAATTATTAATGGGAAAGTAAAAACATTTTATTCTAAGTTTTGGCCATTGTTTTCTATACATTTTCACCACCTTTCTGGCAATTTGTGAATACCACGCCAATAAAATTGATCGTCTTTTAAAGCAAACCAATCAGACAACCGCTACACGCCGAAGGGTCTAGGTTCGACTCCCAGCTCAACAACAATTTTTCGAATTTTTCACGGCACCACCTCTTTTGAGCTGCTTCTTGGAAATAACTGTCTAAGAAAGCTTCTCAAATTTCGCCGTCCGGAGTCGGCAAAAAACTCTAGGTCCCTTCTACTCGTGAGAGAACAGTAGCGCGCACAACACGAGCAGTTGATGAGCAAGCTAGGCCCTGGTCCACCTTTGGACCGCAGCGCCAACAATTATTATTTTAATCAGACACCCAATTTTTGACCTAATCGTAGGAATCAAAGTGCTGCTCAGCCAATGCGTGTCCTATCGATGAAAACAAATGGTAGTCGAAAGGAGCAAAGTCTGGTGAATACGGCGGGTGGGGTAGTTGCTCCCAGCCAAGTGCTTTGATTTTATCCTGAACCGGTTTTGCTTTGTGTGCAGGTGCATTGTCATGGAACAAAATTGCCTTGCCTTGACTTCTGGGGAATTCTGGTCTTTTCTCGATCAATGCATGGTTCAAATTGATCATTTGTTGTCGGTGGCGATCAGTATTAACGGTTTCACCAGGGAGTAGGAGCTCGTTTTACAGCACACCTTTCTGGTCCTACCAAACACACAGCATTGTCTTCTTGCCGAATCAATTTGGTTTTGCAGTCGATGTTGATGGTTGTCCCAAAGAATCCGTTTAGGATTCTTAAAATAGATCCATTTTTCATCGCCAGTAACAATTCGATGCAAAACCGATTTTCTTTCGTATCATTGAAGCAAAATTTCACAAGTTTTTTTTCGGTTTTCCATCTGTCTTTCATTCAATTCAAGTGGCACCCATTTTCCACACTTTTGGATCTTTCCCACAGCTTCTAAACGGTCAGAAACTGTTTGTTGTGCAACATTTAACATTGCTGCCATTTGCTTTTGACTCAAAGTGTCATCTCCATCCAATATCGTTTGCCATTCGGCGTCTTCAAACTTTTTTGGTGGTTTTCCACGTTCTTCATTTCTCAGATCAAAATCATTATTTCTGAACCGTTGAAACCATCTTTTGCATGTTGCTTCTGATAGAGCATGATCACCATATGCCTCAATAAGCATTCAATGCGACTCTGCATCACTTTTCTTCAAATGAAAACAAAAAATGAATGCTTTCCGCAAATCATCACTTTCTGGTACAACATTTTTAACACTTTTAACAGTTTATTTAATTTTTAACATTTTTAACACGATGAAAAAATATGATGTTGTCTGTTCAATGACTTGATGTATACTAAATATTTTTCACAGATTTCATAACAAACAAACAAAAAAATATTAAGGACTCGTTCACAACAAATGTTCTCTATCGAGGCATTTGTATCTCACTTCATACCTGTATAACAATAATAATTGTTTGTAAAGTTAAGTCTAGCCCAAAAATTAGTAAACCAAAGCTAGCGTGAGTAGTTCCTACAACGAAACAGAACCCTATGTCAGTAGAAACCTTTCGTGCTGTGTTACGGAGAAAAAATTGAAATAACAATTGTTGGCGCGACAGTCCACAGGGGGACCAGGGCCTAGCTTGCTCATCAACTACTCGTGTTGTGCGCGCTACTGTTCTCTCACGAGTAGAAGGGACCTACAGTTTTCTGCCGACTCCGAACGGCGAAATTTGAGAAGCTTTCTTAGACAGTTATTACTCTTTCAGTGTTGTCAGCAGCTCGAAAGAGGTGGAGCCCTGAAAAATTCGAAAAATTGTTGTTGAGCTGGGATTCGAACCTAGACCCTTCGGCGTGTGAGCGTCGCACTCTTCCCACTACGCCACTGCGGCCACAAAAATTATGTACTTAAACATTTAAAAAAGAAACATGATCGCCTCTGCAAGGAAACTATGTTTGCCCATGGGTTGTCGGTTCCAACAGGACAGGAGGAGTGGTTACTCTATCATGCTCCAAAACAGCCCAGAACTCCTCCACAATCACCGAATTTGAATCCAAGAGATTAAAGCCAGATTAAATAAACGAATTCTTCTAACAAAGCCAAGCTAAGAAATAGAACTGAGGAGGCATGGACCAGTATCCTTCCATCTTTTACAAAGAAATTGGTAGATTCTAACCACGACGCACTATGGGGCAGCTCTATGGCAGGAGCGGCGAGAAGTCGATTTTCAAAAACGTACTCGATCTCAATAAAAGTTACCTTTCCGGTTAGCTGATAATATAGCCCATATGGTTTGGGAATTTTTTTTCCCAATAAGTGGCTTAATCACTCAGCGTTTGGCATCAAAATTGTAAGAATAGGGAAGTTGCGTTCATTCAAAACTACTTGACGCAACTTTGTTCAGTTGGTACATTAAAAAACAAGTGTTTGTAACAAATGTTTTGAATTGAATTTTTCAATTAGAATATGTTCTTTGAATACAATTAGTTTTCACTCGGTTATAAAGTACCGTTAGTCTAAAAATATGGCGGATTACAAGAACCTAAAAGTTGTTTTTAAATAACGGTACTTTTTATATAGGCAAACATCGAGCTAAATTTGAACTTAATTTCTTTAGCTTAATCATATCTTCACTGAAAACCGGACTTTTGTCGCCGATATTTGTCTAACTATTTTTTTTTTTAATTTTTTGTGTATATACAGCCCTGTTTAGAATAATGGCATCATTATTGATTTTCCTAATAACTTCTTCCCATGGTCAGGTAGGCGCTTCATATTCACTGCACAACATCCTTATTATATTACTCATAAAAGTAATAAACAACATAATAATAAAAGTTCATCTTGTCATAGAAAAAACATCCGAATACCGGAACTGCAACCTATTTTAAGTTGCGCAAAATAATATCGGCACGTTAGTCTGAAGAGCCTTCTCGTAGCGTACACCAGTAGTTAACATTTCTTGACGTCAAACCTTATTTTACACATTATATTATAGACACAATTTCAAAAGTGCAAGTGCAAGTGTAAGTGTCGAAAATGTTGAACTATTGTTATTATATTCAAAGTGTCAAAATGCAATTTTATCTTGAGAAAGGCAGGCGCTCTTTGAAATATTTTTGGATAGTAAATTTAGGACATTTTTAGACAAGGCGACGCACTGTCATGTGACTTCTTTAACATCATCCTCGAGAAGATCGTGCGTAACTCACAAGTCAACACCAGAGGCACGATCTTCCAGAAGTCAGTTCAATTGCTAGCTTACGCTGATGACATTGACGTATTTGGACGAACACAGCGAGTCGTCAATGAGGCGTTTGCTGGCATTGAAGCGGAAGCGGCTAAAATGGGTCTGGCGGTAAATGAGGGCAAAACTAAGTACATGCTGTCGTCAAGGAAGGACACACAACGTCGACGTCTCGGACGGAGCGTCACATTAGGCAGCAGAAACTTCGAGGTAGTCAAGGACTTCGTCTATCTCGGCTCCGCGGTAAATAGGGACAACAACACCAGTACCGAAATCAAATGCAGAATCACTCTTGCTCATCGGTGTTTCTTTGGGCTCAAGAGGCAATTGAGTAATAAAGCCCTCTCGAAAGACGAAGTTCGCTTTATATAACAGCTTGATCATCCCCGTCTTACTTTATGGTGCGGAATCTTGGACATTAGCAAAGGCGGATGAGAAAGCCCTTCGTCTCTTCGGGAGAAAAGTTCTGCGTGCGATTTTTGGTCCTGTTTGCGTTGATGGCATCTGGACGAGAAGTTTTACTGACGAACTCTATGGGCTGTACAGCGACATGCGCCTAATCAAACAAACAACACTTAAGATGGCTAGGCCCTGTAGAGCGTATGGACAACACTGCTCCGGCCCGAAAAGTCTTTGAATCCGTGCCATTGGGACAACGCAACAGAGGACGATCTAGACTAAAGTGGCGCACATAAGTGGAGAAGGACCTCAACCAACTTGGAGTGCGCAACTGGAGACAACTGGCGAAAGATCGTGCTGGCTGGAGAGGCATGTTGGTTGATGCCCAGGTCCACCCTGGACTGTAGGGCCACGAGAAGAAGAAGAAGAAGAAATTTAGGACTTTTGAGAACAGAATTTTTATCATTTGGAACATCCGTTCTTCACGCGTGGATAAGAATGTTTGAATGCTTGCTCCAAGTTGCTTATAAGTTGTCTGTTAAATAATGGCGTACATCTAAAGCTACAGAAGATTGTATGACCCAAAACAAGTCTCGCATTCAAGAAGCTTTCGAAACGGAATTGGGATTGAAAATTGATCGAACAAAGCCAGGATATGGCAATACGAACACTGGAAATGTGGTCAGGCGCTTCTTTAAAAACTCAATCAAATCAAGCGAAATAACAGGTATAGACGTAAATTTGATAAAAAAATTTCACATAATTTTGCAGTGCTTATCCAGCGGATTTAATATAGATGTACCAAACTTTAAAATTATTGCCTTGAAACTGCGAGATTGTTTGTATCGCTGTATCCTTGGTATTATATGAATACTTCAGTTCACAAGATATTGATACATGGGCATGAAATAGTTTCTCAGAGCGTGTTACCAATTGGTGAATTAAGTGGGGAAGCATTAGAAGCAAGCCATAAGGATTTTAAAATGTATAGAGAGAATTTTAGTCGAAAAACATTTAGACAAGACACTCTTACAGATATTGTGAATAGAATGTTAAAATCTTCAGATCCATTAATTACAAACCAGAGAGTAAGGAAGCCTACAAAAAAAGTTTCATTTGATACTGAAGCTATTGATATGTTCTTGCAACCCGATTTGAACAAACAACCTCAAATTGACTGCGATTACTTTTCGGACTCAGAATAATTTGTAAATTAAATCTTGAAAATGTAAATAAAATGTCTTACTTTTATTTAAAACCCAGATACACAAAATATTTTATTTTCAGATTTTACAACTTTGTAAATTGTCTCAAAGTAAAGCTATACTGTTCTTCCAAAATTTTAATTTAGAAAGAAAATAAACTGTTAATTTATTATATAATTTCATTTTAAATTGACTGCAGGATAAATAAAAATAATAAGTCCATGATTGTTTACTTGATTTTGTAAATCCAAATCCTCACTTCGCAAAAACTACCAAACAAGTGTCATTTTTAAGATGTTATAACTGTTCTTTCGGAAACCTGAGCAGTTACAGTTATTTTGACTTCGGATTTGAATTCAGCACACCCAAATCCTTTAGAAAAATATATTTTGGTTAACTCAACTAAAGGGCTTATAATTATCGCCGTCAAACGGCCAATTCTGCCCCACTGTGCGACGCTTGCCGGCGGTTGTAGACGCTAAAGGTGGTCATACCAAATATAAACAGAATTAAAAAAGCGTGTATGTGTAATTTTAAAGCTCGTTTTGAGTTTTTTAAACGTTTTTTTTACTGTGTACGCACAATTTTGTGTGATTAAATGTAGTTTATTTATTTATTTATTTATTTTTATTTATTATTTATTTATTTTATTATTTTTTTTATTTATTTTATATATATATATACTTTTTATTTTTATTATATTTATATATCTTTTTTTTATATATATATTTACTAATTTTATAGTATTCGCCGTGGGGTAGTGGATAGAGTGCGACGCTCACACGCCGAAGGGTCTAGGTTCGACTCCCAGTTCAACACCAATTTTTCTAATATTTCACGGCACCACCTCTTTCGAGCTGCTTCTCAAATTTCGCCGTTCGGAGTCGGCAAAAAACTGTAGGTCCCTTCTACTCATGAGAGAACAGTAGCACGCACAACACGAGTAGTTGATGAGCAAGCTAGGCCCTGGTCCACCTTTGGACTGTAGCGCCAACAATTATTATTATTATTATTTATTTATTTTATATATTGAATAACTACATTTTGATTAAAATTATAATGTAGCTTAGTAGCCAGAGCATCATAGGTCCTTAGGCTAATTAAAAGTAGTTAATTTTGTTTGTTTTTTTTATTTTAAGAATGAATTCATTATTTTTTTATTTTTGTGTTTTTTTCTTCTTTTATTACTATGAAATAGATATTAATCTAAACTGCATTTAAATTTTTATTTTTAAAACAGTCCTTCCCATTGAAAAGGGAATAATTACGGCTGTTCCACGGGTGTACGTTCAATTTTCTGAGGCACTGTATGCATACGTCCTTTAAGGCAAAATTCCAAGTGGAGGGTGGTGTTTGTCGACAAAAAACACACGTTTCTTTCGTTGTCAAGGATTCACAGGAAAGGGAGGAAAGACAAGGGCAACGGAGGAGGCTGTGGGGAAAAATCCAACGAAGGAGGCTGTTTTTTTACGAATTGGTCACACGGGAGCGATTTGCTGATGTCTCGGCAATACAACTCTTTGTTTCTTTTATGGAAATGATTTAAGTGGGCTCTTCTCATCTGATGGCATCTACTAAAATATAACACCTATATATAGAGCCGGTGACAAATTTGCTTTAAGACATGCTGCATTAAAGTTGCAAAAGAACATAGTCCGTGTCTTGAGATGAGGAATCCTCTTTTAAATCAACTGTCATGTGAAGTAGATTGCGGGATGCTTAAGTCAGTCACTTCATGTGATTGTAGTAACCCTTAATTTGAAGTGTGAAAGACTTTCAAGGGGCCTGCTCCCCTTCTAGCCATTAAACTCAACACGACAAAAAAACCAGCTGTCCTTCCATCTATTAACTAAAATGTTTAGTTTGCAGATAAAATTGGAAAAACTATTTCAGTTTCTACTAAGTTATCTTAAGCTGAAAAAAACGAAATACACCGCGTGCTTCTATTAACTCTTTAATTCCCAGTGTCACCTGTAGGTGACAGACTTTTAAACATTATTTTCATGGAATTCTAATATATTTTGTTTATTCTTCTATCATTGACTTGTGTTACCATTTTTCTATCGGAATTTTTTGAAACTAAAATAAGTACACAAAATTTTGACAGTTCGCACGCGGGAAGAAATTTGTATGGAGAATGTAAAATCTAATATGAAATAAATGGATTAAATCTAATAAAAAAGTGTTCCAAATAAATTAAATTGGAGCAAAAATGTCGTTGGAAAAAAAAGTTAAGAATAAATGTGTTGTTATATGTGTAGAAGTGTTATTTTGTAACAAACGAAGGGTTTGAAAAATGTAAACAAACCAATCGGGTTATGGGTGAAGAAAAGAAGTGATAATAATGTATTTTTTAAATCGTTTAAAATCAATGTTCTTCCTTTTTATTAAATAGAGAACTTGCTGGAGAGGACTGTGTGAATATTGAAACACAAATAACACAGGTGGTGGAGTATTTTCGAGGTACTGTTCGGGTACTTCATGGGGGCGAAAAGCTGTAGAAGGCTGGCTGGGTCAAATCAATTGGAGTGGATATTTTTTGACATTTATTTTTGTTTTTATTGAATTTGTGAAGTTTTGTGTTTTTTTTTTTTTGTTTGTTCAAAAATTAAAAAGTGATGTTTTGTATCTGTTTTCTTCAATGAAAAAATATCCTTTATTTTTTCGTTAATAAATAAAATATTTATCTTCATTACAATATATTTGACTTTCTTCTTCTTCTTGTGGCGCTACAGTCCGGGGTGGACCTGGGCCTCAGCCAACATGCCTCTCCAGCCAGCACGATCTTTCGCCAGCTGTCTCCAGTTGCGCACTCCAAGTTGGTTGAGGTCCTTCTCCACTTGTGTGCGCCATTTTAGTCTAGGTCGTCCTCTGTTGCGTTGTCCCAATGGCTCGGATACAAAGACTTTTCGGGCCGGAGCAGTGGTGTCCATACGCTGTACATGGCCTAGCCATCTTAAGCGTTGTATCCGTAGACGTTTGACCAGGTGCATGTCGCTGTACAGCCTATAGAGTTCGTCATTAAATCTTCTCCTCCAGATGCCATCAACGCAAACAGGACTAAAACCTTTTTTGACATTGAAGGTCTCGGTGAGTTCGGTACCGACCTTGACGAAGCAGCGAGAGTTCTCCATCGTAATCCTACACAATCTGACAAGTTTGGCAGGCATGCCAAAACTAGACATGGCACTGTATAGCTCTTCTCTATGCACACTGTCATACGCGGCTTTGAAATCGACGAATAGGTGGTGAGTGTCAATTTGCATTTCTTGGGTCTTTTCCAGGATCTGCCGTAATGTGAAGATCTGGTCTATTGTGGACTTCCCTGGTCTGAAACCACACTGATAGGGACCTATCAGGTCATGTACAAATGGTTTCAGACGCTCACACAATACGGCAGAGAGGATCTTGTATGCGATGTTCAGGAGACTAATCCCTCTGTAGTTGGCTCAGTCAAAGGGGTCTCCTTTCTTGTGGACCGGGCAAACGATGCTGAGATTCCACTCATAGCGCATGCTTTCCTCCGAAAATATTTTACAGATGAGCTGGGGCATGCGCCCAACCAGGTCATCTCCAGCTGCTTTAAATAGTTCTGCGGACAGTCCGTCCGCTCCAGCAGCTTTGTTCGACTTTAGCTTGGATATTGCTATCTTCACCTCGTCTAAGTCGGGGGGACGGAATGCTTGTCTATCATCGTCCAAATTGAGTGGAACATTCTGCCTAACAGCGGGATTTGGGTCGTCATCGCCGTTTAGGAGTCGGCAGAAATGATCCTTCCAGATTCTCAGCACCGACTGCGACTCTACTACTAGTTGTCCATTTTGGTCCCGTCAGGCCTTGGTCCGAACCTTGTATCCTCCGGATAGCTGTTTCACCTTTCGGTAAAACGTTCGGACTTCATTCCTGCCAAAGCAACTTTCCATTTCCTCGACCGCGCGCTTCTCATTCTCCTTCTTCTTCGTTCTGAGAAGCCAGTGCTCTTCCTTTCTTCTCTGTTCATAGAGTTCACGAACAGCCCGCGTTGTTCGATGCAGCGTCGCCTTATAGGCGTCTTGTTTAGCTGCGTGCGCTTGCCTGCACTCGTCGTCAAACCATGGGTTCCTTCTGGGTGGTGACGTGAAACCCAGCACGTCAGTGCCAGCTTCTTTGATGGCTTCTTGACAACGTTTCCATTCTTCTTCTATGCTTAGTGCAGGAAGCGTCGAACTCTGAGCGAGTTTCCGGGAGACTCGGTCGGTAAAGTTCCCAGCAATCAGCTGCGATTGTAGCTTTTCGACGTCAAACCGTTTTGGCCTTTCTCGACTTCGTTGCTCTCTCGATATCCGGGTTCTTACCTTGGCTACAACAAGGTGATAATCCGAGTCAATGTTTGCACCTCGGAAGGTTCGGACATCGAGAATACTGGAGGAGTGTCTGACGTCGATTGCAACGTGATCAATCTGGTTGACGGTTGATTGATCAGGAGATCGCCAGGTTCCTTTGTGAATGTTCAGGTGTGGGAACCGCGTGCTAGCCACAGAGAGGTTCCGCCCCGAGGCGAAGTCCAACAGTCTGTGTCCGTTTCCGGATGTGTTGTCGTGCAGGCTGTGTTTACCGATGACTCCAGCAAAGATGTCCTCCTTTCCCAGCTGAGCGTTGAAATCTCATAGAACGATCTTGGTGTCATAGCTGGTGCATCGATCGTATGTTCTTTCTAGGAGATCATAAAACCTATTTGACTTTAGGTTCTTAAAATTTGTCATCGCTTAAGATGGGAGGAGAAAGATTGCAGAAGGCACATATGACTTTAACAATGTTATCTAAATAAGGAAGAGTATGGTATTTAACACTTTCTTTCTCTTTTATTCTTGCACTCCGGCGCTCCACATGAGCTCTTACGGATGCAATGAGCCGATCGTTTTCAGCATCTTCCTTGTTTCTGCCTGGAAGCATAAATTGAGGCCTTATCATCTGTACACCGATCTGCTATCAACTTACCATTACCGCATCACCTGGTTTTAATTTTGTTATAAGATCTGTTAAATTGTTTTAATGTGCCTGTGGCTGAACGTGAAGACTGCATATGCGGAGATGTTTAGAGAAAGGTTTCCCCATTTTCAGCACATGCTTCCATTTAATAGGTTAATTTTTATTGTTTAAATCTCTTTTAGGAATCCTGTGCATTTTGTCTGTAAGATGGGAGTCGCACTGTTTGACACATTGAACAGTCTTTCTTCCACTAGAATTCATATTCAGAGCGTTTTCTTACACAGATCGTCCACTCGACTGCAAATTAAAATGCCCTTAAAATGATGTTTGCATTGAATTCATACTCACAGAAATAGATCCAGTTACACTTCTGCCTTTTTCTTTTGCCAATTGTGATGTAATTTGTTTTATTTTGGATTGAATTCATTTGTTTTTAATTAATTTAACTTTGGACAACTATTGTTTACACACAATTCTCCATTCAAATGCTGAAAATGTAAAAGTTTTGTATTCTCATTTTCGTTTAAAAAAAATCCACCAGGGTGCGCTAGTTTCAATGTTGATACAAGTCAATAACTTAAAAACCAATAAGTATCTCTGCCACATTTATTTTTCTACCACAGCTAGCTTTGCGTTTTATGTCAAATTTATGCAAATGTTTCGCTATACATGGATATTTTGTTGTGTTTATCCTTTTCTTGCAATACAAATAGGAATAATTACGCCCAGGCCGTAAGTTTTATCGTTTTTATAATTGCATCCGGTAAATGAATCTGTAAGCTATTTCACAGACACTATTCATTATAAAAATACAAAAGTTACCTTTTATTTTTCGGGATTGGGCAACCTAGTGTTGCCATCTGGCATCTGCCAGCTCTATCGTAAAGTTAGACATTTTTGAGGTTACGTACTCAGAACGTTTTGACATACGTTTCTGTTTACAGAAAATTAAACAACTTAACTATTTGTGTTGTTTAAAAAAGTAAAAGATTCATCTCGCACAAAAAATTGAATTAAATCGTCAAAACTTTCGTGCGATTATTTTTTACAACTTTCGACGTGAATTAACTCCACAATAGTGCATCGATGAACTTAATTCAATTTTTGGTGATGAAGCTCCATCACGGACCAGTGTTTATCGATGGTATGGTTAATTCGACCGAGGTCGTAGTTCACTCCAAGACGAATTTCGTGAAGGCCCAAAATCAGTTGATGTTCCGGAAACCTTTGATGCTGTGCGCCAACTGATATTGGAAGATCGTCATGTGACCTATCGTGAGATTGAGACAACCTTAGGCATTAGTGGAACCAGCATACATTCAATATTGCATGAACATTTGACCGTCAAAAATATTTGTTCACGTTGGATCCCACACATTTTGTCAATCGCTTAAAAAAAGGCTCGTCTCGATTAGTCGAAAGAAATGCTCAAAAAAATACGATCGCGGTGCTTCGAAACACGTCTCTGACAACGTAACAGGTGATGAATTGTGGATTTACTCGTATTGGCCCGAAAGTAAACAGCAGTCGACTGTATGGATGTTTCAAATTGAGCCAAATCCAACAAAAGTTGATTGCGCACGAAGCACTTCCAAGCAAAAGGTCGCCTGTTTATTCGGAAAAACTGGACATGTCGCAACCACTTGAACCACTTGAACAACGCAGAACAGTCAATTCTGAGTGGTACACAACCATTTGTTTGCCAGTTGTCTTCCGAGAAATCAGGAAAATTAACCGCCGAAGACAGATCATTCTGCACCACGACAATGCGAGCTCTCACACATCGGCTCAAACAACTGCATTTTTGAGCACTCAAAACACCGATTTGATGAGTCATCCACCGTATAGTCCTAACTTGGCACCGAATGACTTCCTTTTATTCCCGTGCGAAAAAAATAAAATGAAAGGTCACGTCGACACCTGAAGAAGCGGTTGATGCGTTCAGAATGCATGTTTTGGAGATACCTCATTCAGAGTGGCAAAAGTGCTTCGACAATTGGTTCAAACGCATGCAAAAGTGTTTAGATCTGAATGGGGAATATTTTGAAAAACAATAAAGCTATTTTCGATGATTAATATTTGTTCTTGTTCTCTAATACCGAAATAGAAAAAGCAACCCTTGTAATATGGCAGTTTCGTTTATTGAGGTTTTTCATTGAAAGAAAAGGGAGTTTTATTATTAAACGAAATTCGAAATGCGGAAATTGTGATCAGCGGTAATCTTAGTTGTGGGCCGACACTTTGCTTGCCTTGCGTCGGTCAATTTATGTTAAAAACCAGCAAGCCCTTCAGCAGTAGAGAGAAGTTCCTACCACGTCGGCACCAAATAGCCGCCACTTGACACAAACAAAGGCGGAGTGCCTTCACCCACTCCACCGGAGCACCTCGCGAAATCCACTCAAGTCGACCTGATTAAACCAACCCAACCGCAATCAATGTGTCATTCAATATTTCCTGAGTTTGAGTGCACTGCTGGCGTATCCGCAGACCATATCCTTAGACATCGGTTTGGCGGCGCAGGATTTCCTCCTGGAGCACAACCGAGCTACATCTTAAGCAGACTTAGGTTCTTAGCAAAAGTGTGCCGCTTACATGCCGTTTATGTCTAGAGATAACAGAAAAGTCGCGAACTTTTTGGTGACGTTGGGGAGCATGCACTTGGTCAGTCTGGAGAGTGATGCCATCACTCGTTGTGCTGTTGGGAGACCCAACCGTCGACGGAAGCCCTAACTCGAGTAGTCCCAAGGTGGGTTTTAGTCATCAATTGGTTTACCAAACTGTAACAGATATCCCCAATGCTTGATGTTGGAGTAAACTTATTGGACACAGATAGATCTCTTTTCTTTGAATAATTTTAATCTTTCATCACTGCTCTCTGGGAACGTGCAACGATGTCAGCAATTTTCGATAAATTGAACAAGGTACATGGTAGAACCTTCCCCTCCTGAAGGTGTAGGTTTTCATCAATGCTTGAACAAAATTGATTCCTTGCAACACAATTATAAGAATGTTTCCTGACTCCGTAATTGTACGGGAGCATATGAACAACTAAAAGTTTTTGCATACAGCCTTAAAATTGTAGATTTCTCGGCCCGCTGCTCCTGGATTATACACTCCACAAGCTGTATACGTTTGTGGAGTCTATAACCCAGGATACTTTCTAAACGCAGCGGGCATCGCTATCCCGATTTTCAAAACCTTTTCAATTGACTCCATCCAAGCTTGGTGTGAGTCCCACATTGTCGCCTAGTATTGCTATTCCTTTGTTCCTTACCAAGTCCGGAGCAGCTGCTGAAAATATCACATCAGTGGCTAGGTAAACCTCACAATTAAAAATGTCCCAAGTTCAAAGCAGATTTTTCTAATTCCATCCTATAGTAATATACTCCCCGGGAGCTGTTCTCAGTTTTTACTGTGATCACTTGACCCATAAGCAATAAGTTCAATTAATGCTCTCTTTTAAAGCGTCTCAAAAGTTGGTTTCAAAAACGCCACTTTTTTCAAAATGTGTCTCTTTTTCTTTCAATTTAATCCCGCCGACCGCAGAGAGCTAAAAAAACACAAATTTCCACGGGGCTGCGCAGTCCCCGCTCTTAACGACAATCCGACTAACCAGCAGTTAATATATTGCACCTCGCGGAATCCACCCAAGTCGACCTGATTAAACCAACCCAACCGCAATCAATGTGTCATTCAATGTTTCCTGAGTTTCAGTGCACTGCTGGCGTATCCGCAGACCATATCCTTAGACATCGGTTTGGCGGCGCAGGATTTCCTCCTGGAGCACAACAGAGCTACATCTTAACCGACCTCCCGCCGGGCACTCACTGCAACGACCAATTCATAACGCCCTTCGTCTGTGCGTCCACACACGCAGACAACCGCCAAGAATCAACCCCAAACGATTGGCTATGTGAAACTGAAGGAAGCACGTCGCAAACACTCCGGGACGCAACGGCATGGGAGGATAGCCGTTGAGCCAGCGTTTCCACGCCGACCATTTCTTGGAGCCGGCCCAACTGTTGTCATCGTAAATCACGCCAGTAAATCATTATCATTTCGCCATTTGCACAATTTCCCCTTTTTTATCCGCGAACCTTCCGCCGCGCTGGCCGCTTCTGGTCTGGTTTATTATTTCCACTTGTCGTTGTTTTCCCAGAGCTTGTTTACGACCGGGCCCATAAATATTTCCCTTCGTCTGGTCGGATGAGTCGTCGGTTGCCATGAGGTGTGTTGGTTTGCGCTCCCTTTCGGTTTTTCCTCTCGATTTAATCTCAGCCCAGACACAGACGGTCGAAACATCGCCCCCAACAATTAATTCCGCACAAGGATTATCTGTCAAAAATCACTCGAAGCCTGTTCAGAGTTCCTTGGGACGTCGCTGCTGCCGGGCAACGCGCTGCGGGTGGCTGCATTCCGTGGAAAAAGTTTTCTCCTCTCCTAAGTGCTTTTTAATTTGGCATCCAGTCTGAGTCGGTGCTTCAAGATCGTATTTCATACGCGTGGAGGGCCTGCTCATTAACACTGGGAGGCGCCACCCGTTAGGCTGCAAGTGCATACTCCCCCTCGGAAAAATGCCACCCGTGTGTACATCTTGCCGGGAAAACAATCAACAAGGACAAGTCGTGGGCGAACTACGAGCAGCGAAGACATCGGAAAGGAAGAGCAACAAAGTTTCGAAAGTAAATTAATTTCAATAAATTCACAGATCGTTAATTTCACTCGATGCCCCCTCGTCGGAACCTCTCACCCTGGGCGGCAGTGGAGGAACAAAGTTCAAGACGGCAATGGCGGAGGAGTGCAGACAAAGTCTAGGCTAGAAGTTTGCCCTGCAAGTCTACACTTTAGTCCTGAGTTGTGTAAAAGTTCCTCGATCTGGTTTAGAGCACACGCAGCCGATGAAAAAGGGGAAAAAACGAACTCGGCGAACTGCAGAGATGCACCGACATGAATGGGCGAAGTGAAACCAAAGCAAGGCCAAGGGGACTTCGACTTTGTGTATTGTAAGCCGACGGGAGGTACGCCGGAGATGAGTGAAAAAGTTGTCCCTCTCCACAGTCTGAGGCTGCTGCTGCCGTTGAGCGGTGCATTAATGGGTTCCCAAGTTTTCCATAAGTTTTAACCCAACTTCCGAAAGTGGGTGGCTGGCTCATAGTCTTGCGTCAGCATCGGGTAACGCTGGAGGGTCAGGATTTCTTTCGATGGAAAAGGGACGAGACTTTTAAAAATAGATTGTGTCTGGGCCAGCGATTTCACTCTCTTCTCCTTCTGGCCTTGTCGCTCCTCCACTGAGCTTCCGTTGTTTTTCGCTTTTGCATAAACGATTAGCGAGCACGGTCTGCTGGTTCCAGAAATGATGTAATAATGAATGTTGCTCCTACTCCACAAGCGGTATCGGTGGCTGTGGAAGCAGCGCGATGGTGGAAGATGTCAAATTTACTAATTGGGGCGAAAGGATTGTTTTTTCCGAAGCAGCCAAAGATTACTTTATCACCTTGACAAACTGTGAATTTATGGAGCGACAATGATAAGGTGAGGGGAAAGATTCTGTGTGCCTTTCGTGGGACTCTTATCACACTTCTCTTTGAACGGAATCTCTTTTTACAAGAAACCCTTTTCAATCTTTGAATTTTGTTTTTCAAAAATTGCTCAAAGCCATTGCGATGATTGTCTGAATTCAAATGCATTCGTAAGAAGATTGCCATTTCTGGTGCTTTTGTTTCGAATTGTTAATTGAAATTGTTGAAATTGACATTCTTTTTCCAAATTTTGACTAAAAGTTTTCACCAAGCTCTTGTTGAAAACTGAAAGAGCTTCGGCAGTGTTAAATGAAGTGTGAAGCCAACACTGTGCGCTTTTTAATAAGAAATTTCGATGTGACTGAACTTAAAAATCACATAATTCAAAATCACATTCGTTTCTGGAAACACTTATGGAACCAAAGACCGTCTGGTGCGATGTTGAATACGAGAGACAGATGTTGAGGGAACCTGACTAATAGTCACAGCCGGCCATAGGTTATATTATAGTTCCACCGGAGGTCAGGACCCCTTGAAACATCAATTCCTTCCTGACAGTAAGCCCCCCTTGTGGGAGCATCGCGACGGCTGTGATTTAAAACCAATATCACGGGCATGGTTATGGCTAGCGTACGGTGATGACAGTTCAACTTTATTGTTGCAGGAGGCGGTTCCAGGACTTTCACGGGGATGCATTCTCATCCGAGTGCAGAATCCCAAAACGCGGCAAAAATTTTAGAAAGACTAAGCCCCAAACCAAAGTGTATTAAGTTTCCCTTAAACATGATCTCATTCGGTACTTGGCGTCTAGTTTTGTGTTATCTACGACCCTTGCAAAAATAGATCCCGTGCCATAATCCAAATTCCTTATTCTGTTCACCCGCAAGTTAAAATTTAAAGTTTAAGTTTGTTTAAGTTTTCAACTGTAAAACAGAGTAAACGGTCCCCCTTTCACTTGGACCTTAGTTAAACCCATTTCGTTTTTGTTAGCGGGTGGTAAACGCTACACTGGAGTACTCAGACCCAAAAGCTAGTCCACAGTGCGACCAATATAAGAAAAAACTCTGTGTTATTTTACGATATAAGGAAATTAGTTTTGCAATGGTTATCATGTTAGACTAACTATTTCGCATTTGGGCTCGTACTTCAAATCGGTAATCTTTGTTCATTATACTTCTGGGATCCTTCGGAGGAATATGAGTAAGGGTGGCGAATCTTCAGGACCAATTGGTTCATTAAATTAAATTGCGACACCGTCTGTACAGTAGGTGGAAAAAAAGTCCATCGGATTACAATTGGTAGTCTTACAAAATCTCTCTCTCTCTCTCTCTCTCTTTCTCTCTCTCTCTCTCTCTCTCTCTCAAACTGATCGATTGACATTATAATGAAATTACTTTGCCTCTAAGATAAACATTGCACTTCCCCCAAAACAGCTCTGGAATAATCTTCGTCACATTGGAGTCACTGGCAGCAAACTCAGTCACAGTAGTGTAGTTGAGCCCAATTGCCTTAACAATTTCGTTCTTTAAAACCAATTGAATGAGACCGATTTCGATTTTGCTAATAATATAATAACTTCTTCGAACGCAAGACGTTTTAAAGTGAAAACGGTGAGCGAAATTGAGGTGATTAATGCAATCAGAGATATAAATTCAAACGCCACTGGCGAAGACGGGGTGCCAATGAAGTTTGTAAGGTTAATCCTGCTCACTTAACCTATATAATTAACAATTGCATTATCTCATCAACCTTTTCCATATCCTGGAAGGTAGGTCGTGTAATCCCTATCGCGAAACGACCTAATCCAACATCTCCTTCTGGTTACAGACCTATCTGTACTCTTCCGTGTTTATCAGAAGTCTTTGAGAAACTTACAACCAATCAACTTCTTAAGCATCTATCTCTTAATAGCTTATTATATGAGACACAGTTTGGGTTCAGAGCTAACCTTAGTACATCCACCGCTATGGTTTGCATCATGGAAGATATAATTCAGAATTATGATAGGAGAGAAGTCACACTTCTGTGCCTGCTTGACTTCTCTAAGGCGTTCGATAAAGTAAATCACAAGATACTTCGCTGGAAATTAAAGAAACTCTTCTCATTTAGTGATAATGCTGTGAGATTACCATAATTCGTAGTTTCCTGGCCGACAGATAACAGAAATTTGTCTTTTGCCCGAGAGTTTCTAGTCACTCTTTTACCTGTTAACGAGTGCTGTCTACTGTCACTCAAGCGTTCTCAAAATAACCAGCCATTATCTATAAGTGGCTCCTGAGTTGTGGAAACCGAATGACTTTCCAGCCTCGGTATGTGTATCAACTCAACACTAAGTTGGAACGATCACATATTCGAGATCGCCTAGAATGCAGCGAAATGTCTAAGTTTCTTAAAGCTGTGGAAGAAATATTTCACTCCTTTTGTCCTGCCAACAATATATAAGGTGTTTATCCGCCCAAAGCTTGAGTTGAACGCTCCTATCTGGTCTGGTGATCCTAAGACTTCTATGCACCTACTAGATAGTATTCAACAGTAAGCGATAAAACTTAATATAATAATTGTTGGCGCGACAGTCCACAAGGGAGCCAGGGCCTAGCTTGCTCATCAACTACTTGTGTTGTGCGCGCTACTTTTCTCTCACGCTTAGAAGGGACCTACAGTTTTTTGCCCACTCCAAACAGCGAAGTTTGAGAAGCTTCTTACTCTTTGAGTCTTGCCAGCAGCTCGAAAGAGGTGGTCCCGTAAAAAATTCGAGGTGTTCGAACCTAGACTCTTAGGCGTGTGAGCATCGCACTCTACCCACTGCGCCACGGCGGCTCGAAAGAGGTAGTGCCGTGAAAAATTCGAAAAATTAGTGTTGAGCTGGGAATTGAACTTAGACCATTCGGCGTGTGAGCATCGCACTATACGCTGCGAAGCCAATTTGACTCGCTAGAGTATCGACGAAATGTTGCATCTTTATAACTATTTTATCGCTATTTCAAAAAAATAAATGCTTTAATGAGTTAGCCAGCTGCATTCCTCCTTTTCAAGAATTCAACAGCAATACCCGCCTCGCTAGAAATGCTCACCTGTTCACCCTTAAGCCCATCTTCGGACGTACAGCTAAGTTTAGAGACTCGTTCTTCACCCGCACCACACGAATATGGAATGCTCTTCCCTCTCTTCCTCTTTATCTTCGGCCCACGCTGTGACTTAATTCCGGTCACTTAGGGGTATAAATAATCCCTTTAGTGCGCGCCAACAAAAAAAGCAAAAAACCTTTGGAGTGGAAGATTGAACAACGACTCTATAAGCCCGAAATGTACTTGGGGTTCCTAGGCATCGTAAAGCTTATGGGAAATATAGTTTCAGTGTGAAAAGCATTCAAATCGGATGCCTTCACTAACACCACAAACGCAGTTCTCGTCTGAGAATGCACAAACAAGTTGTAAATCGAAGTTATCGGAGGACAGATGATATACAAGGTCTGTTCATAACCAATAAATAAGATGGTGCTCGCCGTGACGTAGTGGGTAGAGGGCGACGTTCACACGCCGAAGGGCCTAGGTTCGATTCCCGGCTGAACACTTCGCAATTTTTACTGCACCACCTCCTTCGAGCTGCTGACAACACTCAAAGAGTAATAACTGTCTAAGAAAGCTTCTCAAATTTCGCCGTTCGGAGTCGGCAAAAAACTGTAGGTCCCTTCTACTCGTGAGAGAACAGTAGCGCGCACAACACGAGTAGTTGATGAGCAAGCTAGGCCCTGGTCCCCTTGTGGACTATCACGCCAACAATTTTTATTATTATTAATATTTTCTTTTTTGGGTGGTACACACGTCTTGAAGATATGTTTAAGATAGATGTTGGCTCTCCTTGGCTCTTCCATTGGGACGATTGGACTTTGATTGCGATGTCATAACCTTATACCCATGATACGTCATCACTTATAACCCTTTTAGCAAAACTAGATCGCCATTAACGTCAGGAAATAATTCTTGAGCAATGCTCTTGCGATATTTTTTTTTGTTGTTGTAAGATTCGTTACCACACGATTTCCGAAAATGTTGAACCAACAGATATGGCAACATCTTCAGCAACTTCATTAATAATAATAATAATTGTTGGCGCTACAGTCCAGAGAGGACCAGGGCCTAGCTTGCTCATCAACTACTCGTGTTGTGCGCGCTACTGTTCTCTCACGAGTAGAAGGGACCTACAGTTTTTTGCCGACTCCGAACGGCGAAATTTGAGAAGCTTTCTTAGACAGTTATTACTCTTTGAGTGTTGTCAGCAGCTCGAAAGAGGTGGTGCCGTGAATTATTAGAAAAATTGGTGTTGGACTGGGGATCGAACCTAGACCGTCAGCGTGTGAGCGTCACACTCTACCCACTACGCCACGGCGGCCACAACTTCATTAATAGTATTCTTAAATTTTTCCCCGATTTTTGATGTGCTAGGGCGTCTAGGGCGAGGGTCGTCATACACATTTTCTGAACCTTCATTAAAAGCTTATAACAGTTGTAAACTTTTTTTGACTCAGAGTACACAGACCGCATGCCACTGTCAACATTTCAAGTGTTTGTGAGCACTTAGTTCTATTTTTGCATTTGAATGCATTTTTCAAAATTAAATGCGAATTCTTTGATCCATTTTTTTTCGAGGGCGGGAAAATTGCTTATCAGTAGCAAAGTATTGGATGACACAACTGTCCAAAAGGCGACAGAGCTTAGGTTCCTCAGCAACTACATCTGTTGTGCGCTTTATTGGTCTCTTTCGAGTAACAAAAGGTGCCTACTGCCGACCCGAGAAACTTCTTCATGGACATTTGTTACGTTTTCAGCGTTGTCAGCACCTTAAAGGAGGTGGTACTGTGAATAATGCGAATGTGCTGAACCCAGAACTCGAACCTGGGACCTTCGGCGTGTGAAAATCTCACTTTTCCCACTATACCAGAGCGGCCACTGAAAAACGAAACTTGAAAGAAAAGTGCCTTGAGGACTATGTCCACCGAAAGATTCCGCCGCTTGCTCGGACATGTTGTGTATGCTTTGTTACACGAAGGCTTTAGAAATGATATCGTCATATCTTAAAATGACCTTGATGTTGTAGCTACTTCTCTGGTCATACGTTGTTTGCTAGGAGATGGTCTTCATACTTGTTAATGGTAACCTTCTTCTTTGTCGAGGCGTAGGCAAGTTTGTCCGAATTGAGTCATGATGCACGGTGTTTTTTAAGGCATTTTTAGCATTGTAGCACAAGAATATAGGGTCAGAAGTCTGCCCCGACCGAGAAATTTACATGCGAATATCCACTGCTTTTGCAATCGAAAGCTTTCCATGTCCTCCACTGTTTAAGCACCTATCATTTCCTTTTTTCACTAGAAGGACTTATGAACAGCTGATTCGTCCTGATCTGACAGCCGGTTATCCAGGCCTCCTTGTGGTACTCTTGGTTGGAAGGGAGTAGCTTTATTGCTCTGATGTTTATCAGGCTATTTATTGCCTTCACAGCCGTAAAGTTTTTTATCTCCCCAAGTGCGTAAGCCCATGTCTATTATCCAATTATCGCCAATGTCAATTAAATTCACCACACATTTCATATTTACCTATTCCAAGTTGAAATACGCTGTCAATAACAATACCGATTTTTCTGACTTAATAAAAAAAAATTCCGAACATTGGTGCGGCATTTCAAACATAGCATTACAGCTTCTGAAAAATTAAGAAGTGTACAGAAAAATATGTCACTGCCGCAATTAAAACTTAAACAAGATATAATTACTAGGTGGAATTCGTCATTAATTACGTTGCAAAGGTTAATAGAAATTAAAGATTCACTATCTGTTGCAGTAACAGATCTTCCTAGAGCTCCCGAATTCCTTATTGCATCCGAATGGGAAACCATACAGGATTGTATTCCACTTCTAAGACCTTTTGAAAAGTTTACTAAGGAATTCTCTGGAAAAAATTATGATACGATATCTCTTGTAATTCCCTTATTAAACGGCCTCCAAATAAGGATTGAAGGGCTAAAGCTTACAACACAAATTGTAAACTTAAAAGTTATTTGTGACAAGTTGTTTTTAAACGCTCCGCTGAGATGGAAACACATAAAACAGCTTCGAAAGCAACACTTCTGTACCCAAGGCTCAAGAAATTTACTTTCGGAGCAGAAGAAAACGCTAGCAAAGCAGACCAGTGGCTTGAAGAAGAACTTGTGGATCATCTATCTAGTAAATCTGTAGTTAAACCTATATGTGAAATAGAGAATTCCGAAAAGAAAACAACAGTCGAAAAAGATAAGTATTCGCTTTTTACACATTTGGGAGAAAAAGTGGCAGGAATACAGACCGTTGTAACTCCTAAATCACAAGCTGATTTAATACTGAAAGAGTATTATGAACTGTCCCATGTCCTGATATCGTCAAATCCATTTGGATTCTGGAGAGTACAAAAAAGGACTATTCCGGAATTATATAAGCTGCACTTAAGATATTCAGCTATACCGGCTACGTCCGTACCAGCAGAAAAGATTTTATCTAAGGCTGGTGAACTTACAAATGATCGTCGAAACCGCTTGCTAAATAAAAATTTGGAAAAAATAATATTTCTCAACAGCTATTTTACGCGAAACACTCAGCTTTAATTTTTAATTATTATTTATACTCAATTGAATAACAAGTCTTTTTTCTTCACGAATTGTCTAGTCCAAACATACAAGACTTAATTAAATTATTTTGTTATCCTTAAGGTAACAAGAAAAAAGTGTCTTTGAATTTTTAATTACGTTAATTTTTTTCGTTTTTGATTCTACCAAAATATAATCTTCTTCTTCTTCTTCTTCTTGTGGCGCTACAGTCCGGGGTGGACCTGGGCCTCAACCAACATGCCTCTCCAGCCAGCACGATCTTTCGCCAGCTGTCTCCAGTTGCGCACTCCAAGTTGGTTGAGGTCCTTCTCCACTTGTGTGCGCCACTTCAGTTTAGGTCGTCCTCTGTTGCGTTGTCCCAATGGCTCGGATTCAAAGACTTTTCGGGCCGGAGCAGTGGTGTCCATACGCTCTACATGGCCTAGCCATCTTAAGCGTTGTATCCGTAGACGCTTAACCAGGCGCATGTCGCTGTACAGCCTATAGAGTTCGTCATTAAATCTTCTCCTCCAGATGCCATCAACGCAAACAGGACCAAAAATCGCACGCAAAACTTTTCTCTCGAAAAGATTAAAGGGCTTCCTCATCCGCCTTTGCTAACGTCCAAGATTCTGCGCCATATAGTAGGACGGGGATGATCAAGCTGTTATATAAAGCCAGCTTAGTCCTTCGAGAGAGGGCTTTATTACTCAATTGCCTCTTGAGCCCAAAGAAACAGCGGTTGGCAAGAGTGATTCTGCGTTTGATTTCGGTACTGATGTTGTTGTCCCTGTTTACCACGGGCCCGAGGTAGACGAAGTCCTTGACTACCTCGAAGTTTCTGCTGCCTAGTGTGACGCTCCGTCCGAGACGTCGATGTTGTGTGTCCTTCCTTGATGACAGCATGTACTTCGTTTTGCCCTCATTTACCGCAAGACCCATTTTAGCCGCTTCCGCTTCAATGCCAGCAAACGCCTCATTGACGGCTCGCTGTGTTCGTCCAATCACGTCAATGTCATCAGCGTAAGCTAACAGTTGAACTGACTTCTGGAAGATCGTGCCTCTGGTGTTGACTTGTGAGTTACGCACGATCTTCTCGAGGATGATGTTAAAGAAGTCACATGACAGTGCGTCGCCTTGTCTAAAACCTTTTTTGACATTGAAGGTCTCGGTGAGTTCGGTACCGACCTTGACGGAGCAGCGAGAGTTCTCCATCGTCATCCTACACAATCTGACGAGTTTGGTAGGAATGCCAAAACTAGACATGGCACTGTATAGCTCGTCTCTATGCACACTGTCTTATGCAGCCTTGAAATCGACGAATAGGTGGTGAGTGTCAATTTGCATTTCTTGGGTCTTTTCCAGGATCTGCCGTAATGTGAAGATCTGGTCTATTGTGGACTTCCCTGGTCTGAAACCACACTGATAGGGACCTATCAGATCATGGACAAATGGTTTCAGACGCTCACACAATACGGCAGAGAGGATCTTGTATGCGATGTTCAGGAGACTAATCCCTCTGTAGTTGGCGCAGTCAAAGGGGTCTCCTTTCTTGTGGACCGGGCAAACGACGCTGAGATTCCACTCATCGGGCATGCTTTCCTCCGACCATATCTTACAGATGAGCTGGTGCATGCGCCCAACCAGGTCATCTCCAGCTGCTTTAAATAGTTCTGCGGACAGTCCGTCCGCTCCAGCAGCTTTGTTCGACTTTAGCTTGGATATTGCTATCCTCACCTCGTCTAAGTCGGGGGGACGGAATGCTTGTCTATCATCGTCCAAATTGAGTGGAACATTCTGCCTAACAGCGGGATTTGGGTCGTTATCGCCGTTTAGGAGTCTTCAGAAATGATCCTTCCAGATTCTCAGCACAGACTGCGACTCTACTACTAGTTGTCCATTTTGGTCCCGGCAGGCCTTGGTCCGAACCTTGTATCCTCCGGATAGCTGTTTTACCTTTCGGTAAAACTTTCGGACTTCATTTCTGCCAAAGCACCTTTCCATTTCCTCGACCGCGCGCTTCTCATGCTCCTTCTTCTTCCTTCTGAGAAGCCGGTGCTCTTCCCTTCTTCTCAGTTCGTAGAGTTCACGAACAGCCCGCGTTGTTCGATGCAGCATCGCTTTATAGGCGTCTTGTTTAGCTGCGTGCGCTTGCCTGCACTCGTCGTCAAACCATGGGTTCCTTCTGGGTGGTGACGTGAAACCCAGCACATCAGTGGCAGCATCTTTGATGGCTTCTTGACAACGTTTCCATTCTTCTTCTATGCTTAGTGCAGGAAGCGTCGAACTCTGGGCGAGTTTCCGGGAGACTCGGTCGGCAAAGTTCCCAGCAATCAGCTGCGATTGTAGCTTTTCGACGTCAAACCGTTTTGGCCTTTCTCGACTCCGTTGCTCTCTCGATATCCGGGCTCTTACCTTGGCTACAACAAGGTGATGATCCGAGTCAATGTTTGCACCTCGAAAGGTTCGGACATCGAGAATACTGGAGGAGTGTCTGACGTCGATTGCAACGTGATCAATCTGGTTGACGGTTGATTGATCAGGAAATCGCCAGTTCCCTTTGTGAAAGTCCAGGTGTGGGAACCGCGTGCTAGCCACAGAGAGGTTTCGCCCTGAGGCGAAGTCCAACAGCCTGAGTCCGTTTCCGGATGTGTTGTCGTGCAGGCTGTGTTTACCGATGACTCCAGCAAAGATGTCCTCCTTTCCCAGCTGAGCGTTGAAATCTCCTAGAACGATCTTGGTGTCATAGCTGGGGCATCGATCGTATGTTCTTTCTAGGAGATCATAGAAGTCATCCTTGATGTTGTCATCCTTCTCCTCTGTCGGGGCGTGAGCGCATATTAGGCTGATGTTCCCGAATTTAGCCTTGATGCGGATTGTCATGAGGCGTTCGCTGACTGGGTCGTAGCTCAAGACTTTTTGCCTAAGTCTGCCTCGAACAACAAATCCGCATCCGAATAAGCGCTGCCTTCTCTCTATAGCAATTGCTGTAGTAGATATCGCAGTTCTTCATCGCTTTTATGCCAGGCCCATCCCATCGCACTTTCCTGGATGGCGGTTATGTCCAAAATATAATCTATATAAAAAAAATTGTACAATTTTTTGTAAAATTTAAAATTGAAATTGGAAATTAAAATTTAAAAAATTGTACAATTTTTTGTAAAATTGTACAATTTTTTTATTAATGCACCGAGTAGTGGGGTAATACTTGAGTTCTTTTCCCTTGCGTAGTAGTAGTAGTAGTCACTCGAGTGATTAGTATTCATTCAAATGATTAGTAGTTGGTTAATAGTCATTCGAGTGATCATTCGATTTTTAAAATTTCTCGATTACTAAAGTCTCGATTCTTAAAATCATTCAATTATGCCCATCACTAAATCCAACAGCACCCGGTCACTGACCCGAGTAATAAGCTTGTTGCCCTAACAAGCCCATTTCAGTCTAATCACAAAACATTCCCAGATCGGCATCACGTCACACGGGTTTCCCAAGCGCTTGCTCAACGAACATCCAAGTAACAGGTCGCCGAGCCGGGTTTCGACGCTTCTATTCATGTATCAACAATCACGTGGTCTGCTCGAGCGACTTAACCGAACACATCCGCTTGCCGAAATTGAACTTGAGCGCGCTGGTGGAAGATTTACATTTTCATGCCTCTCACTCTCAGCTGACCTTGATATTGGCTCATTCATAGTTCACGGTACCACACGGCCTCGGTTCCCTTCTTCAGATTCGCTCCTAAGCCGTATGGACTAGTCCAACCAGTTATTGTGCAGTTTCTCATCTTCTGCCGAACAATTAAACAACAAAATCAGTGCGAACCGAGGGCAGGCTCCCCCGATGGCTAGCCGCAGCCTAGCTATAAGCGTACATATACGTGAGTGACCTTAGCCAACACACGCTTCTGCGCTTAGTTCGATACAATGACTAAGACATTCGCATGAGTCTGGTTTGCTACTCTTTCTGGGGTTTTGACAATATAAGGTAACGGGCTTGTGGCGAAGACTTGTTTGCAGTGTCGAACGGCGTCATTTCACAACGTTGCTCCAAGCAAAGAAGTTCATTATGCGTTTTACGCGACAGTGGATTGTGATCGGTACGAAAGTTTCCGTTTAGTTCCAATCGATTTTCAATTTGTGCACTTCTCTCGCAGGATTTTTGGCTCTTATGTGGGCGGGAACGGGTGTCAGTGGCGCTAGGATTCGGCGGCAAGGTGTGTTCTTTTTCCCCAACGACAACAATCGATTCGATAGCAGGGGCCTGTTCAACAATCTGCTCTTCCAAAATCGCATTGAAGAACAGACGCCAAATCGGACTCCGACACAGACATCTCAGCCGGCAGGCAACGGGATGTTTTTCCAACCACAAGGACGTGTGCCGTTTCCAACGCCCATCCAGCCGGGTCCACCGGCAGCAATCGATTCCCCTCAGGCGCCCGCAACTACAGTGACTCCGGATACGATGGTCACAACCGCGTCGCCGGCATTCTTTGCTTGCATGCAGAGCTGCCCGACCACCTCAGAGTACAACCCCATCTGTGGCACCAACCGGCAACTGTACTATAATAAGCAGAAATTCGATTGCGCCATCAGGTGCGGAGCACGTGAGTACAATACCCGCTCATGCAGGACAAGGTATTTTTTAGTTCTTGTCCGTAGGCGCTGAGATCTGGAGACGGGGCTCCTGTGAAGGACTGTTTCCCATGCACAGAGGATGATGTTGCTGCTGCACAATGTTCCGCCAGCATGGTGTCCATCATTTAAAGTGTAATTCCCCGATTCTGGAAATTCTAATGCTCCTGCTCCGAGCTTAGTCGTCGGTTTGTGGCTTTAAAGTGACCTCGAGAATATCACAAATAACATTTACGAATTTATATACCTTTCTATCCACTCGCAAAACAAGAATAAACAAAAGATTTGCATTAATTTGAGATTTTGTCTTGGCAGTGCTTAATGTGGCGTGTCGCTGGAGGTGGATTGCTTTGTTTGGAGTCGTTCGCGCACCGGGAAACCAGTTAGTGAAGCAAGCTGGCAACAGGAAGCCAGAAGTTGCGATTTTTACTCTCCGCTGAGTAGTTAATGGATCCTTAAAGTACTCCAGGTTATGTGATTTTTTTTTACAAGCAGTGTTCATTTACGGCTTAACCCGCTGTCAGTGGGGATGCGCTGGCTTGTAAACTCGTTTTCAATTTTGCATCAATGTCTGTTAGTAAAACAAAAACCTTTCGCATCTTAAGGTACACGGAACAAAATTGCTTTCATTCTTTGTTTGGAATTATTTTCAAGCTTCTAAGACTTCAAATTTGTGCTTATATCGTCTGTTCTTTTTCACACCAAACAATGGTGCCCCCAAAAGCTTTTAGGATAACAAATTTTGGCTGACATTTAATTTTCTTTACTCATTTCAAAAAGAAACATTCAAAGAGATTGTATAAAGCAGAATTGGGGGAAAACATAAATAAATTCGTTAAGTGCAATCCAAGCTCACATTTAGAAGATTTCGTTTCTCCATTTGATAAACAATTGCAAGTGTGTTTAAGAACATAAATAAATTCGTTAAGTGCAATCCAAGCTCACATACAGAAGGTTTCGTTTCTCCATTTGGCGTAAAGTCGCAAGTGTGTTTAAGAACAGAAATAAATTCGTTAAGTGCAATCGAAGCTCACATACAGAAGGTTTCGTTTCTCCATTTGGCGTAAAGTCGCAAGTGTGTTTAAGAACAGAAATAAATTCGTTAAGTGCAATCCAAGCTCACATATAGAAGGTTTCGTTTCTCCATTTGATATAATTTGATTCTAGTTGCTAACACAATCATCAAACAGACAAAATGCACTTTACAATGTCTTTCTTGTGTGGTGAATTCTATTTTGTTCTCATGAGCTTAGAAAATCTAAAATAGGAAAATTTACGTTTGTCAGGTAGCTGGTACTCTTCGAGTGGTGTCAACAAAGACAAAGAAAAGAAATGATGCCATAAAAAAGTGCACACACTCAGTGCAGCTACAAAACTTTTGGATTTCAGGGTGCGAATCGTCAGTCAAATTATAATTTGGAACAAAATAAATTTCACGCCCATCGCCCATCGCCCAACAAAAGAATTTCACGCCCATCGCTCAAGAAAAGGAAATTGTAACAACCAAACAATATTCGATTTCGCACTTTTTTCCAAACGCAACAATGGCTTGGCATCTCTTTCACATTATTTTCGTCCCGAATTGTCAAAAAATGTCAATCCGAAAGCAGCTATGCTTGATTAGCTTTCAATAGACGTTTTATTGTCGTAAAAGGGATATGGCAAATTATTTATAAACAGCCGCAAACCCAACGGCAGTTTCATTTCACTCTGACACCGCCATTAAATGTGTTAAATAAAATTAAAGTTACCACTTTAACATATTTCGACTTTACTTTAATGTGGAGCATTTAAGTCGAAACAATCAAAAGCAATTAAAAAAATACAACGTCTAAAGCACGGCTATGATTCACTTAGACCACTTTCCATTGAATCAACTCACAAGTCCGCCATCTATTGTGGTTTCCAAACAAGTAGAGCAAGTATGACTTATCGTAATTGACACAAGGTGAAAGGGCTGGGACTTCCCACGGGCTTATACGTTCTAATTGTAAGCAAAGACGTGATCAGATGCCTGACATCGTTTCCGGTCAAATGTTAATTACACCGTTTGAGATTTGAATGTCAGCGATGAAATCATTGAACGACAACAATTTCGATTTTTTGTGTCATGTAGTAAACTTTAAACATTTTTAAAACAGCGAAATCTAAAATGTTGTTATTCGGAAAATGTTGTCATAAAACTTGGGGCTTGTTGTTACGTGTGAAAGATAATGCCATGCAAATGACTGCCAGATGAAAATTTGCAACTTACGATTCTTATTTCTATTATAAAGCATGGTTGCCTTATTCTTTTACTCTTTCGTCTATTTCAGGCGGTTGAAAACTCAGTCATAAAATAAATTGAGAGCTTCGGTATTATTGGCAAAAAGACAATCTTTAATGTAGTCCAACAGAAAAATATAGAACGGTATTGAATAGCATGACTTTGATGTCAAATTAATGGCGTCAAGACAGTGTTGCGTGACACATACAGTGGATCAAAGTGAAACTCGTACAACCTCCTGA
Source organism: Eristalinus aeneus (assembly GCA_955652365.1). Classification (NCBI taxonomy): domain Eukaryota; kingdom Metazoa; phylum Arthropoda; class Insecta; order Diptera; family Syrphidae; genus Eristalinus; species Eristalinus aeneus. The sequence goes on along the minus strand of OY019134.1, from coordinate 47,108,315 downwards.
GAATGGGTTACAGAATAAAAAACTCAAGTTTTACATGGGACAATAGACAATTCTTTTTTTTATTTGTGAGAAACAATATTCTTCTTTCTAACCGATAAACACAAAATACAATTCAATGAAACTAATAAATAAAAAAAAAATCAATGTATTACTAAAAATTCAAAGCCAAAGTAAAAGCCGTACACATTTTTTCATTCACATCTTATTTCACTTGGCAAGTGCAGGATATGGTTTTAGTACTTGGTTGGGAGTCCCTTACTTGCAGTCACAGCTTCTAATCTGTTTGTCATGGACATTACCAATTTTTCGCAATATGATGCTGGTATATTCTTCCATTCCTCCAAAAGGGCCTTTTTAAGGTCATTGCGGTTTGAAATGTGATGATGTTGAATTTTTTCCTCTAAATAACTCCATAGATTTTCAATCACATTGAGATCTGGAGATAGTGGGGGTGTTTCAATTACGTGCGGGCAGTTATACAGCAACCATGATCGTACTTTCCATGCCTTGTGTTTAGGATCATTGTCTTGATAAAACTGAAAAGATTCTTTGATACCAAGTTTTTCGGCACTTTCCTTTAAATTTGTTGTACGAATGTTTAAATATACATCCTGGTTCATAGTTCCCTCAATAAAATAAAGATTTCCAGTTCCAGCTGCTGACATACAGCCCCACACCATAACTGAAACTCCACCGTGTTTTACGGTTGCTCATAAATTCTTCTCTTTAAGTTCTTCATTTGGCTTTCTCCAAACTGTAATTTTTCCATCGGATCCAAATAGGTTAAATTTGCTTTCGTCTGCAAATATAACTTTTTTCCAATAATCAAAGTCCTTGTGAATGTTTGCAATGGCGAAATCTTGTCTTTTGCCTTTATTTTGTTTGGAAATAAAGGGCTTTTTTCTAGCAGTTCGTCCGTGGTAGTTATTCTTCCTTAAAATGATTCGGATAGTTCCTGCACAACACTATTTTCCGAGATAGTTTTCTGCCTCTTGCGCTATTTTAGGAGCACTAATTGCTGGATTCTCTTTGACCTTACGTAATATCCAGCGCTCATCAGCGTCCGTAAAAATCTTTCGAGTGCTTCTTCTAGTTTTATTTAAAATATTATTACGTTCTTTAAAACGTTTTATAACGTATTGTACTGTAGAGTGACTCCGATCGACTATATCTGCGATTTCCCGCAAAGTTTTTCCATTTTTATGGTGCAGAATAATCAAATTTCTGACTTCCAAGGATGTTTGACCACGTTGTCTACCCATTGTAAAAACAAACCTTACTTTGCCACGTATTGAAATGAAATGAAGGCTAAAGGAAGTCTAAAGAATGACAGGACAAATTATCGTAAAGAACCGTTATAGATTTGGATTAAAAATATGGGAAAGAAATATTGTACGAGTTTTATTTTGACTTTAAATTGTTAGTTATACTGTGAGTTCTATTTTTTTTATTTATTAGTTTCATTGAATTGCATTTTGTATTATCAGCTAGAAAGGAGAACATTGTTCCTCACAAATAGCCAAAAATTTGACTACTGTCTTGTGTAAAACTTGAGTGTTTCATGCTTATACATATTCACAGAAGGGTGTACGAGTTTCACTTTGATCCACTGTAAGTCAAACTTTTCATTTGACAGCTAAAAAAATATAAGATCAGTTCCAATTGCTCTGAATTGCTACGAATGTCCATTAATTTCATCGAAAAACTACGAAAAATTACGAAAAAGCGTTCCATTAGCTGATTTTTTCGTAGAAGAGAGAGCTCATGAGAGAACAAAAAATTTCCCTCCCTACGCATTTCTGCCGAAAAAAAATCACAGCAGCAGATGGCTGTCAAAGTTAAAACATAAAAACCTCTGACATTTCATACATCTGATAACTGTTTACGAATTTCTACGGAAAGTCGTTTCACAATTATCGATAGAGTTACTCTCTGTAAGAGATATTTTTACCCACACTGCTCAACTACGAATTTCTGTGCACAAATCAATTGGAACAGACTTATTGGTATCAATCAGGATGTAGCCGTTTGTAACACATTCCTCAATAAGTCCCGGGCCTGAAGTATAGGGATCACCACTAACAAAAAAAATATAATATAATATATATATATAATATATTTATATTATATTTAGGATCTCCAAATCACAGTATAAACCAGAAACCATTAAGGAAGGAGATGGTTAGCCGAACAGCTGATCAAACAGCTGATCAAACAGCTTATTTCCCCTTTGTCTATCGACCGTGTAACTGTTATTTACCGCTGCCTATAGAAAAAACCTTAATATCTGAAAATTATTCACGTAAACATTGTCGCATTTTACTTACACATCTTTACGTTTCCCTTCCAAAATTGGCAAGATGGCGGCAAATTCGTCACTTTTTGCCCCCAATAGTGTCAAACACTTCTTAAATGCCCACTGTTCGTGCATTCGTCAGCCGTTTTGTGTACTTTCAACACAACGCGTTGAAAAAATCGACCGCAAATTGTTTGCGCAAATTAGTGTAATCGAAACTTTAAATAGGATCTATTTTCAATAAATGGATAATTTGATAAACCTTATATTTATAATAATTTATGAAGTATGTAGGAAAACAAGAGAGTAACGCGTGCTGAAAAGTCGCATATTTGGAAAAAATGTACACCTATCCCCCGATTTACACGATAGATACGATCCTGAGAAAAACGAGTAAATCGAAAATTAAAAATTTTCAAGTCAAAACCGTGTAAATCGAAAAGCTTGCAGAAAATGCATAATTTTGCTATTTAACAGTTGTGATTTATTTCAATATTTTTAGGTGTATACAGAAATAAAAATAAAATGCATTGACAGGTTGAAATGTGTAATATATAGTGGAAACACTGTTTTTTTATTTAATTACAGTACATTAAACAGAAGAACAAAAAATAAAACCAAAGGTGTTTTATTATGCTTCATCACTATCAGAAATTACTCTCATTCTTTTTTTCGGAATCGAAGGTTGGAATTCACTCTCATCACTCAAAGTTATTTGTGAGGATTCGATGTTTAAAGCAGAAATATTTCCATTCTGAGAGATGGTAATAAAATCGATTATTAACAATTGCTTCGAATTTTTTGTAAGATCTTTGTAAACTTCTTCATATTGAGCCAAGCAGCGATTTATGTCACGTTGGAATCGTAAAGGTCTTTCAACGATTTTGTCATTTTGTATAAAATGATTACCCAGCTTTCTTCCTAATGCGAATCCATCGCGGATGACTTTAGCAGTGAATGTTACCGGTACTAATTCCTCTTCATCAGATTTGTCAGACTCACTTTCGCAAACTAGATTAACTAAATCATCCTCACTTAGTTCTTTATCAGCCATTAACTCTGCGAGCATTTAGTAGAGTGCGATAAAAACAAAAAAAAAACTTATTTGGAAAACCGTGTAAAAGCGAAAACGTGTAAAACAAGTACCTTGTAAATCGGTTGATAGGTGTATAATCAATTGATATTCCGAGCTATGAGTATTATAATTAAAATAAATATTTGGTGTTATTTATTAATATTGCAAATTTTTATTTTTATTGTTTAAATGACATGCCTTCCCCATGGAAGATATTATAACTAAAGAAAATAAGGAAACCTAACCCCAAAACAACTGTTAAACATATTAAGTGCAACAATTATAAAACAAATGAAATGAAACGAATATATTTTGCAAAAAACTTTCTGTCAAATTTAACTCAGATCGAAGGTGCCTGACAATTGTTATACATTATAAAATACTCAAAGGAATTAAGTTGGTTCGAAACGAGAACATTTTTACAAATTTAAAATACCTTTTGAGTACTATTTCAGGCAATAAGAACAAAAATAATGCCAAACATAATATTTACTAAAAATTATATACATTTATAGTAAACGAGGTTTAGAATTTAAAATCAGCAGCAGTTATTATGTCTAATATGCCCAATATGCGCTCACGCCCCGACAGAGGAGAAGGATGACAACATCAAGGATGACTTCTATGATCTCCTAGAAAGAACATACGATCGATGCCCCAGCTATGACACCAAGATCGTTCTAGGAGATTTCAACGCTCAGCTGGGAAAGGAGGACATCTTTGCTGGAGTCATCGGTAAACACAGCCTGCACGACAACACATCCGGAAACGGACTCAGGCTGTTGGACTACGCCTCGGTGCGGAACCTCTCTGTGGCTAGCACGTGGTTCCCACACCTGGACATTCACAAAGGAACATGGCGATCTCCTGATCAATCAACCGTCAACCAGATTGATCACGTTGCGATCGACGTCGGACACTCCTTCAGTATTCTCGATGTCCGAACCTTCCGAGGTGCAAACATTGACTCGGATCATCACCTTGTTGTAGCCAAGGTATGAACCCGGATATCGAGAGAGCAACGGAGTCCAGAAAGGCCAAAACGGTTTGACGTCAAAAAGCTACAATCGCAGCTGATTGCTGGGAACTTTGCCGACCGAGTCTCCCGGAAACTCGCCCAGAGTTCGACGCTTCCTGCACTAAGCATAGAAGAAGAATGGAAACGTTGTCAAGAAGCCATCAAAGATGCTGCCACTGACGTGCTGGGTTTCACGTCACCACCCAGAAGGAACCCATGGTTTGACGACGAGTGCAGGCAAGCGCACGCAGCGAAACAAGACACCTATAAGGCGACGCTGCATCGAACAACGCGGGCTGTTCGTGAACTCTATGAACAGAGAAGAAGGGAAGAGCACCGGCTTCTCAGAAGGAAGAAGAAGGAGCATGAGAAGCGCACGGTCGAGGAAATGGAAAGGTGCTTTGGCAGGAATGAAGTCCGAAAGTTTTACCGAAAGGTAAAACAGCTATCCGGAGGATACAAGGTTCGGACCAAGGCCTGCCGGGACTAAAATGGACAACTAGTAGTGACTCCTAAACGGCGATGACGACCCAAATCCCGCTGTTAGGCAGAATGTTCCACTCAATTTGGACGATGATAGACAAGCATTCCGTCCCCCCGACTTAGACGAGGTGAAGATAGCAATATCCAAGCTAAAGTCGAACAAAGCTGCTGGAGCGGACGGACTGTCCGCAGAACTATTTAAAGCAGCTGGAGATGACCTGGTTGGGCGCATGCACCAGCTCATCTGTAAGATATGGTCGGAGGAAAGCATGCCCGATGAGTGGAATCTCAGCGTCGTTTGCCCGGTCCACAAGAAAGGAGACCCCCTTGACTGCGCCAACTACAGAGGGATTAGTCTCCTGAACATCGCATACAAGATCCTCTCTGCCGTATTGTGTGAGCGTCTGAAACCATTTGTCCATGACCTGATAGATCCCTATCAGTGTGGTTTCAGACCAGGGAAGTCCACAATAGACCAGATCTTCACATTACGGCAGATCCTGGAAAAGACCCAAGAAATGCAAATTGACACTCACCACCTATTCGTCGATTTCAAGGCTGCATATGACAGTGTGCATAGAGACGAGCTATACAGTGCCATGTCTAGTTTTGGCATTCCTACCAAACTCGTCAGATTGTGTAGGATGACGATGGAAAACTCTCGCTGCTCCGTCAAGGTCGGTACCGAACTCACCGAGACGCACTGTCATGTGACTTCTTTAACATCATCCTCGAGAAGATCGTGCGTAACTCACAAGTCAACACCAGAGGCACGATCTTCCAGAAGTTAGTTCAATTGTTAGCTTACGCTGATGACATTGACGTGATTGGACGAACACAGCGAGCCGTCAATGAGGCGTTTGCTGGCATTGAAGCGGAATCGGCTAAAATGGGTCTTGCGGTAAATGAGGACAAAACGAAGTACATGCTGTCATCAAGGAAGGACACACAACATCGACGTCTCGGACGGAGCGTCACACTAGGCAGCAGAAACTTCGAGGTAGTTAAGGACTTCGTCTACCTCGGCTCCGCGGTAAACAGGGACAACAACATCAGTACCGAAATCAAACGTAGAATCACTTTTGCCAATCGCTCAAGAGGCAATTGAGTTATAAAGTCCTCTCTCGAGTGACTAAGCTCGCTTTATATAATAGCTTGATCATCCCCGTCCTACTATATGGCGCAGAATCTTGGACGTTAGCAAAGGCGGATGAGGAAGCCCTTAGTCTTTTCGAGAGAAAAGTTTTGCGTGCGATTTTTGGTCCTGTTTGCGTTGATGGCATCTGGAGGAGAAGATTTAATGACGAACTCTATAGGCTGTACAGCGACATGCGCCTGGTTAAGCGTCTACGGATACAACGCTTAAGATGGCTAGGCCATGTAGAGCGTATGGGCGCTAATGCTCTGGCCCGATAAGTCTTTGAATACGTGCCATTGGGGCAACGCAACAGAGGACGACCTAGACTGAAGTGGCGCACACAAGTGGAGAAGGACCTCAACCAACTTGGAGTGCGCAACTGGAGACAGCTGGCGAAAGATCGTGCTGGCTGGAGAGGCATGTTGGTTGAGGCCCAGGTCCACCCCGGACTGTAGCGCCACAAGAAGAAGAAGAAGAAGAAGCAGTTGTTATGTATTTTGTATTGTTTATAAGTTCATAAGTACTATTTAGTAAATTATTACATTTAAACTAAGTTTACGTCCTCATTTTATTTCTGAATTAATCATAAAGTTTTAAGAATATTGCTTTTATGATGCAACTACTGCCTTACAAACATACTTTTTGAACGCGGCTATCGGCAACCATTACCTTGTGGTGGAAAACACTATTCCTTATCTCCTTTGATTGTCTGATTTGTATGTCCTCTCCTTCTAATAGTTTTGAGGGCGTGGAGATCCACTGTACAGGCAACTCACACGTATCCTCATTTAAAGCTCCGGCACATAGAATACTTTACTTGCGTAGCGGCAAAGTATCCGTTGACGGTGAAGTACGTGAAGGATGGGGGTGACACAATGAATACTTCAACGCTCAGGTGATTTCATTCAAAAGTAGCCTTAACTACAATTTGTTTTGGGTATACTGTAGAGTGATTTGATATTTAGTCGAAAAAATGCCTTCAGGCGAGTTACTGGATAAACTAATGTGCGAACTTAAAGAATATAGTAACTCCAAAAAAAGCAACTGTCGATCCTTGGATCCAGACTTTAACCACAGCTCGAGATGTGCACGGTTTTTTCAATTTTGAAAAACCATACAAAGACAAATAACAAATAATTTTTTACGGCTTTGAGAATAAAAAAGAAATGTTTGATTAACTATTCAATATTCAGTCAACCTAACTCTAACAAACTTTAATTTATAATTCAAAAAAATTGTCTTGAAATGTCACAATGTGTCGATTGTCAATGCTGACTAAGAGAAAAGTTAAAAGCCGAGCTACTACATCCGTCGTGTGTGCGGCAGCGTTGGTCTATGAGCCACCTCCCATAAGAATACATGTATTTGTATGTATCTTTCAAAGTATTGCTGACGCTGACGCAAGTAAAGTACTCTATGTGCCGGAGGCTTTAAAAACAAAAAAATTCTGTCTGTGAATCAGCCGTTAAATTATGAGAAATGTTAGAAAAAACGCTGTCAAAATGAATTCAAAGACGGGAGACGAAGGAGATGACTGTCTTCCTATTGGTCTCTGGTAAAAACATTCAAATTATACCTGTCAACATTTTCATGACAACTTGATTATTAGATTACAAATCGCAGTGCTTCAAGTGACGCTTCTTTTGCGATTTTTAAAACAGTAAAAAAAACAGAATTTCATGTGTTTATTTAACACCCTCTTTTGATGGGAAAAAATATCGGGCCAGCCCAGCAATTATTCGAAAAGTGTAACAGGGTCTCTGCTCCATCAAAAACAACTATTTGTCGGTGCTATATTGACTTTAAACGTGGCCGTACAGACACCAATGATGCTGACCGCTCTGGAAGGCCAATTGAGGTGGCTACATCTGAAAACGTTAAAAAGTAAACAAAATCGTTTTGGAAAACCGCAAAGTGGAACTGCGTGATAAAGCTGAACCCCCAAAAATATTAGAAGGCGGTGAGTAAACTACTTTGCATGAGCATTTGTGCTATGAGAAAGCTGTTTGAATGGATGACGCGTTAACTCACAATGAACCAAAAACAAGAATGTATCGATGATTTTGAAAGCTGTTCTGGGCTGTTTCGCCAGAATAAACATGACTTTTTGCGTCGGTATGTCACAATGGACGAAACTTGGAACCACCGCTACACTTCAAAGTTAAATCGGCAGCCAGCGGAGTGGCCAGCAGCCGGTGAACCACACCCAAAGCGTCCAAAAACTGGTAAGCCTATGGCTTCCGCACAGAATTCTATTCATCGACTTTCTTTAGAAAGGCAAAAGGATCAACAGGGACTACATGACATTGTTGGTGCATTTGAACGAAGAAAGTGCAAAAAAAAGGGCCCATGTGAAGAAGAAAACAATTCTCTTCCACCAATACAATGAACCGTATTACAAGTCGCTGGCTACCATGGCAAATTGCACGAATTGGGCTTTGAATTGCTTCCGCATCCACCAGTATTCTCCAGATCTACCTCTTCTCAGACCTCAAAAGCTCGCCGGGAAAAGTTATAGCTCGAATGAGGAGGTGATCGCCGAAGCTAAAGCCTATTTTGAGGCCAAAGATAAATCGTTCTATTAAAAAGTTATCGAAATGTTACAGCGGCATGGGACTGATTGTATCACTCTTGGAGGAATCTAGGTTGATGAATAAAGTCGAATTTTGCCTTTAAAAGTGTTTCCATTGATCTGTTCGGGGACTTATTGAGTGATGTGTTATACCTATAAATATATATACGAGTTTTATGGTGCGACAGTTCACAGGGGAACCAGGGCCTAACCTGCTCACCAACACAACACTACTGGTGTTGTGCGCGCTACTGTTCTCTCGAGACTAGAAGGAACCTACAGTTTTTTGCTGTCTCCAAACGACGAAGATTAAGAAACTTTTTCTTAGACAATTAATACTTTTTGAGTGTTGTCAGTAGCTCGAAAGAGGTAATACCTCAAAAAATGCCAGCTGTTTAGCCGGATATTGAACCTGGACCTTCGGCGTGTTAACGCCGCACTCTAGCCACTACGCCACGGCTGTCATTCGAAACGACGTTGTTTAAAATAAAAAAAAATCCTCTAAATAATTGTAAGATACAACTTTGCTGCAGTTTACATTCAAGCAGTGGATTTTCATGATCCATTTTCATGAAGGACAAGACTGGCAACTGAAAGATGTCTCCTGCTCCAGCACTTGATTTTCGTTTCTTTATTCTATCTTGTCTTGGCTACAACTACATCATAAGCAGTGTTCAGTGTTACATGCTCACGGTGTGCATTTGTATCAATTTTCTTCAATTTTACGTTATTTCTTCGTGTTCATCAATTAAGCAGTCGATTGCAATAGTGTGCACTATGACCTGGCTATGACGAGAGACATTTCATCACATACGACGCATATATAGAATACACTATAATAATTAATAATAATAATTGTTGGCGCGACAGTCCATAGGGGGACCAGGGCCTAGCTTGCTCATCAACTACTCGTGTTGTGCGCGCTACTGTTCTCTCACGAGTAGGAGAGACCTACAGTTTTTTGCCGACTCCGAACGGCGAAGTTTGAGAAGCTTTCTTAGACAGTTATTTCTAAGAAGCAGCTCGAAAGAGGTGGTGCCGTGAAAAATGCGAGGTGTTCAGCCGGGAATCGAATCTAGACCTTTCGGTGTGTAAGCGTCGCACTCTGCCCACTACGCCACGGCGGCCACATATAAAATACACTTCCTGGTATAAAATAATTTGTTCCTCGGTTTGGCATTCAAAAGCGAATAAACTGAAGCAATACGAGGGTTGCCTTCTATATTTCGGGATTAGAGAACAAAATCAAATATTAATCATCGAAATAGCTTTATTGCTTTTCAAAATATTCCCCATTAAGATCTATACACTTTTGCATGCGTTTGAACCAATTGTCGAAGCACTTTTGCCACTCTGGTTGAGGTATCTCCAAAACGTGCATTCTGAACGCATCAACCACTTCTCCAAATGGCGAAAAACGGTGACCTCTCATTTTATTTTTTACGTACGGGAATAAAAAGAAGTCATTCGGTGCTAAGTCAAAACTATACGGCGGAGGACTCATCAAATCGATGTTTTGAGTGCTCAAAAATGAAGTTGTTTGAGCCGATGTGTGGGAGCTTGCCTTGTCGAGTGATGTGTTTTCGGCGGTTGGTTTTCCTGTTTTCTTGGGAGACAACTGGCAAAAAAATGGTTGTGTACCACTCAGAATTGACTGTTCTGCATTGTTCTAGTGGTACGGTTGCGACATGTCCAGTTTTTCCGAAAAAAAAAACAGGCGACCATTTGCTTGGAAGTGCTTCGTGCGCGATCAACTTTTCTTGGATTTGTCGGATACAGTCGACTGCTGTTTACTTGCGGGCTCATACGCATAAATCCACAATTTATCACCTATCACGATGTCATAGACGTGTTTCAATGCACCACGATCGTATTTTTGGAGCATTTCCTTCGACCAATCGACACGAGCCTTTTTTTGAGCGATTGACAAATTGTGTGGGATCCAACGCGAACAAATTTTTTTGACGGTCAAATGTTCATGCAATATTGAATGCATGCTGGTCCCACTAATGCTAATGGTTTCCGGAACAATAGCTGATTTAGGACGACCTTCACGAAATTCGTCTTGGAGTGAACTACGACCTTGGTTTAATTCACCATACCATCGATAAACACTGGTCCTTGATGGAGCTTCATCTCCAATAATTGAATTAAGTTCATCGATGCACTGTTGTTACGTTAATCTACGTCGAAAGTTGTACAAAAAATCGAACGAAAATTTTCACGATTTAATCCCATTTTTTGGGCGAGATGAATCATTTAAGTTTTTAAACAATACAAATACTTAAGTTGTTTAAGTTTCTGTAAGCAACAGAAATAGCGCTCGTATGTCAAAACGTTCTGAGTGCGTATAACCTCAAAAATGTCAAACTTTATGATAGAGCTGGCAGTTGCCAGATTGCAACACTAGGGTTGCCCAATCCCGAACTATTAAATTTTGACTTTGGATACATCGGGTCGTTTAACTGATCAGCTGGCTTGCACTTTTCTAAGCCAGGTAAAGATACCGCTGTTCATATCATGATGGCACAGTATGGGGTGCAAGATTTCTTTTATCGACTTGTCATTGTTCTACACAATAAACAAAAATTCGGTATTTGAAGTATTTATTGTCCTTAAGTGTATGTTTGTATGTATGTGTTTTACACGGTTACATCCACTAAAACCGACTGTTTGGTGTGCTTAATAGATTGGCCGAATAATTAGTCTGTACTTCGTTAAAAAAGATTCTGACCAGAACGTTTTAGTCATTGGTGACGGTTTGTGTTTTGTTTTTTTTTTTTTTTGTTTTTAATGCATTTTTATTTCTCTTATATGCTAGACAAAAATACTCAAAACTAGTAAATATCTAATCTGCTGATCTTAATTCTAACTTATTGACTCTTAAAAAGTTCTCTAAGTTAACCTAGTATTAATTTTATTTGCCTTTGGGCTTCTTAATAATTTGTCGTTTTATTTTTAATCGTTGTTGAGTTTATTGTAAGAAAAATCAACTGAATTTTTTATATTATTCCGCACTGGGTGCGATTGCGAATTTCTTGGTTTGTCTTTGGTAATAAATGGGTTAATGTACACCCAAGAAAACTTGAAAAACTTGGGTTATTAAAGTGCTTAACTTAACATGATTTTCTTCTTGTGACGCTACAGTCCGGGGTGGACCTGGGCCTCAACCAACATACCTCTCCAGCCAGCACGATCTTTCGCCAGCTGTCTCCAGTTGCTTAATATAATCAAAGAATAAAATTAAAACGTAATCTATATTAGAACAACTTAAACCTACGCTTATTAGATAATTACACTAAACTTAATCTATGTCCGTAACATACTACGGACGCGTGCACCAGGACGTATGTTGTAGTGGTGACCGTTTTGAAGTGATAATTACCGACCTTTTCGTTAATCAATTGAACAACTGAGACATGCAGGGGCTGTGGTTTCAACAAGACAACGCAACGTGTCACACAGCTCGTGCCACAATTGATTTATCAAAGGAATCTTTTGGTAACTACTCGTACAAAGTTTCAAATCACGGAACAGTGAAATGAATTCCAATATTGTGTGATTTAATGCCGCATAATTATTATCTACTTGGATATGTGAAGTCCCTAGTCTAATGAGCACGAAATAATTGACAGCAAATTTAGGACAACTTTCGCCACTACTTCATATTGAACGCTATAAGCACGGCTGAATGGCAAGGCATTTGTTTTGCCATGATGGACTATTTGGTCCAGTATATGGAACACCAGAATCTGTTCATGTACGAAACATTTATCTTTAATTGCAAAATATTCCGAAAGTGTAAGCAAATAGTTTCATTTTTGAAAATAGAAGCATACAAAAGGAGCCATATAAAGATACAAAACTCTAAAAACCACCTCTTTGACAATCTGTTTTTGAAATCTTTTACAGATTTTCGTCCAAAGCTTTAATAAACCGTAAATCCACGCCCATCATACACATTTTGTACAAATAATAGCCCTCAGTCCTCTAATACACCTTGACCAGGCTTTGAAATGAACGTCCTCTAAAAATTAAATCACAATAATGAATACCATGCAACAGCCCGGATTCTCAATTCAAATTAAATGACACTTATGACAGTTTATTTTGATTCTGCTTTTAACCGAAAACTCAATTCCAACGCGAACAGTTCTAACTCATGACAGTGCTCGTGGCAGTCATCGAACACAGCACATTCCCCATAAACCCCTTAAGCCCGATCATACACCGAACTTAATTACCGGTTTTATAATCAGAGTAAAAGACGAAATTGAAGTGACCTTCCAGACGCAACTGTCATGAACTTCAGACAATCGCTGCGACATGCCGCTGCTGCTGTCAAAATCATATTCAATTAGCCCGAAAAGCTTAATTTTGAGTTTCTCTTCATCCCCCCAAAATAGAGTGCAAAAGAAGAAAACAAAAGGCGATAAGCCGCATACGTAACGATAACGGCACAGCGGGGAAAAACAAATTCACACCAACCTCAGGAACATGATCTTCCGACGACAGTTGATTACCGCTCGCACTTAGACTCAAGACCAGTTGTGCGGTCTACAGCTTCCCACACAGTCGTCTGATTAGAGAATCTTTATTTATAGTCCAAGTACGGTCTGAAACTAGATCAGATCATGAGATCAACACTTTTCATTGGTGAGTACAAAATACTTGAGCTTCTGCTGCGCAGTTTCTTAAAGTGTTTGAGCTTTCTTTTAGGATGCCTCTTCCTGGCCGTGGTATACGTTCATTCGATAACTAGAATTGAACGTGTAGGGTCCATTCAGAAGCGATCCCCGCAAGTCTACCGCCCCCCACCGAACGTAACCTTCTCCAATCCCTCAAACTCCAGCCAGCAGTTCCAATGGACAAAGGTCAACAATCAGTGGGTACGCACCGACGGCAAGAAGCTGCCCGGTTATTCACCAGCAAACGTCCCCTACAACCAGAGTGGAGGCTGGAATGCAAATCGCAATCCCACACCACGCCCCAGACCCATTGAAGGCTATGGAATTGTTGTCCCCGGCAACAGGCCAGCGCAGAGACCCGAATCTCCTCAGCCTCAGCAACCTCAGCGTCAAAATTCGCAGTCATCCGGCGGATTAGGATGGAACCCCAACGCCGATCGCGCACTCACACAGGATATCCCTCAAACTACTCCCCGTCCAGTTCCGACCACCACCCCGGCTCCATACGTGCCTCCGCAAACCCCGCCACCAGCTTACCATCCTCCAGCTTCTACACCACCGAACGCGCCGTTCGGCTCTGGAATGGGCTCTCAACAGCGTCCACAAACCGGCTTCAACCCAGACGCAAGGCTTTCCTACGGCGGCATCGGTCCAGCCCCAGGTCAGCCCAACCAACGGGCAAAGGTAACACCACGTCCCGGCACCAACCCGTGGGGTGGAATATTTTAGTAATCCCACTCAAACTGTAAAGTTCCCCTAGAGTTCAATAAATACACGCACACTCCTCATAGGCAACAGCGACTTTAATTTTCAGTGTTAGGCGTTCACGGCCAGAAAGACTGCGTCAACCACTTGTCATTGTTCTGATTCCACAGTAGTGTGCCCTCCTTCGGCTCTGGATCTGTCGACTTCACTGGTGTCCACGTGCGATCCTTTGGGTCATAAATAAATGTTTTGTTGTCGCTTTTCGGTTGAGCATTGTCGTCAACCGGTTTAGGCTTCAGCTGATTAGGGTTGATGATCTCGTACTCCAGCGAAGGAGCGGTTAGCAGTGATCTGTCCACATTCTGTGGTCGAGCCGACAGCAGTCCCACAAAAGTTCCTAGCAAACACATCAGAAATAATGACTTTCATTGAAAAAAATAAAAAAAAATTAACGCTTACCAGCGACGAGTAGCAAGACTGCGATCTTCATCTTGACTAAATGCGAAATGACTGGAAAACAAGACGTCAGACAGAAACTGATCCGCGATACAAGACCTCACTGAGACCAACCCAAGCTGTGGAGCTTTTTGTGTTTTTCTGTTTTTGCGTAGTTTATACTTATTGCTAATTTATTCTGACGAAGCGAAACTCTGACGGTGAATGTGATGCGCGTCGCTTGAATGATGGTCGATGGTGATAAATATCTTGGTGGGCAAACACTGTTCGGCTGAACTTCATTTCAATAAATGTCTGAGTAAGATGAGAGGGGCTATGAAACCTGGCTACTGTTGAACGAAACTTATGGCTTTGCAAAGACCAGTCGAGAGTAGTTTGAAAGGAGTTGAAGTGTTTGAAATTTAAACGAAGTTGTGTTTTTTACAATCTTAACACTGATGTAAACCCTCCATGCATGCATTGATGGCTTGGAAAGGAGATTGTGATCTTGTAGCACGACTCAACATAACACTTCTGCATGCGTCTCATTCTGTCTGTTTTTTGTTCTGTGAATCGCATTAAAACATGATGGTTACCAAGAATCGGTGTTAGTTTGGGAGTCCGGTTTATTGATTGTGTGATAACATTAACGAGCGGATCTACTTGAAAGAAACTTTCACGATTTGTCTTCTTTGTGATGCAGTTTAAAAACTGATTCTTATTTTGTTGCTTTTGCGTTTTTGTCAGGGGACTTTTATATTTGTCTATGACGGTTATTTTCTTTCTTGTCACAATCTTTAGACTAGTGCCTGATTAAAATTCAAATGCAATGCAATACGACAAATCACTACTAAAGCGACTTTTAAGAAATTTCGGCCAGCGGCTCTGTTCAAATTATTTATTTACTTGACGTTCTTCACATATGACGTCTTCTTCTTCTTCTTACTTGACGTTCTTCACATATGACGTCTTCTTCTTCTTCTTATGGCGCTTCAGTCCGAGGGGACCTGCGGCTCAACCAGCATGCCACCCGAGCCAACACGATCCTTTCCCAGCTGCGTCCAGTTGCTCACTCCAAGTTGGTTGAGGTTCTTCTCCACTTGTGTGCGCCACCCTAGCCTAGGCCGCCCTCTGTTGCGTTGTTGCAAAGGCTCGGATTCAAAAACTTTTTGAGCCGGAGCAGTGGTGTCCATACGTTCAACATGGATATTCCAAATGATAAAAATTCTGTTCTCAAAAGTCCTAAATTTCTTCTTCTTCTCGTGGCCCTACAGTCCAGGGTGGACCTGGGCCTCAACCAACATGCCTCTCCAGCCAGCACGATCTTTCGCCAGTTGTCTCCAGTTGCGCACTCTAAGTTGGTTGAGGTCCTTCTCCACTTATGTGCGCCAATTTGGTCTAGGTCGTCCTCTATTGCGTTGTCCCAATGGCACGGATTCAAAGACTTTTCGGGCCGGAGCAGTGTTGTCCATACGCTCTACAGGGCCTAGCCATCTTAAGTGTTGTTTGCTTGATTAGGCGCATGTCGCTGTACAGCCCATAGAGTTCGTCAGTAAAACTTCTCGTCCAGATGCCATCAACGCAAACAGGACGAAGTCCTTGACTACCTCGAAGTTTATGCTGCCAAGTGTGACGCTCCGTCCTTTATGCCGGTGTTGTGTGCCCTTTCTTGATGACTGCATGTACCTCATTTACCGCCAGACCCATTTTAGCCGCTTCCGCTTCAATGCCAGCAAACGCCTCATTGACGGTTCGCAATGTCATCAGCGTAAGCTAGCAATTGAACTGACTTTTGGAAGATCGCGCCTCTGGGGTTGACTTGTGAGTTACGCATGATCTTCTCGAGTATGATGTCGAAATGATGTCGTTGTGTGGAATTTCACAAGGTGTAAACTTGCCCGATATGCGATCAAAAGGACGATGCCGCAAGCCACAGAACATATCGTCCCGTTTCTGCGTTAAAGTGAGATTGAACTATGGCAGGATTTTTCTAGCGGAATTTTTCGGAACTTCGACAAGTACATACAACTTTGACAGCTCGCACGCTGGAAGAAATTTGTATGTCGAGTCCGAACTTAGTTACAAAATAAATTAAATAAATAAAATTGTTAATCAAACCTAATATTTTCATTTGATACCAGGGTGTTTCGGGAAAAGGAGTAATTATGTAGGAAAATTACTGTCATATCATTTGGAGGCTTTATTTTACTGATACGAATCGTTTAAAAATTTTAAGCAAACCATTGGGAAATTACACTTATTTCCCAATGATTCCCAAACGAAAGATAAGTTCAGATTTTGTTATAACAAATCAAATATATGTGAGTAAAGCAAAACGTGTTTATTTTTACTTTTGTTTTTAATGAACAGTATAACAAGTATCGTTGGTTTCGTCGGACGATCATTGTATGCGTTGTACTTGGTGTTCTCTAAAGTGC
Source organism: Eristalinus aeneus (assembly GCA_955652365.1). Taxonomy (NCBI): domain Eukaryota; kingdom Metazoa; phylum Arthropoda; class Insecta; order Diptera; family Syrphidae; genus Eristalinus; species Eristalinus aeneus. Next base: position 47,091,467 of record OY019134.1, on the reverse strand, counting down.
TGCTCCTCAAAGAATTTTTTTTCATCTGTAAAAATTTCCAAAGCTTGTATTTTATATGCGGGAATAAAGTCGAACTGAACTGAATCACTTAGTATTTTGTTTTGATATAAAGATCGTACACTTTCTTCTGTGTGCCAAATTTTGTAAGCTAGTTGGATTTCTCTCAGTCAAAAGTTTCAGAGTTGTGATTGTACCAGGTATACCGGTATGAAGTGAGCGCCAAGATGCAAATGTCTCGATAGGGAACATTTGTTGTGAACGAGCCCTTATTTTTTTTGTTTGTTTGCTATGACATCTGTGAAAAATATTTAGCATACATCAATACATTTCGAATTTTGTACCAAAAAATGATGATTTGCGGAAAGCATTAATTTTTTGTTTTCATTTGAAGAAAAGTGCTGCATAGTCGCATCGAATGCTTGTCCAGGCATATGGTGATCATGCTCTATCAGAAGCAACATGCAAAAGATGGTTTCAACGGTTCAGAAATAATGGTTTTGATCTGAGAAATGAAGAACGTGGAAGACCACCAAAAAAGTTTGAAGACGCCAAATTGCAAACGATATTGGATGGAGATGACACTTTGAGTCGAAAGCAAATGGCAGCAATGTTAAATGTTGCACAAGAAACAATTTCTGACCGTTTAAAAGCTATGGGAAAGATCCAAAAGTGTGGAAAATGGGTGCCACATGAATTGGATGAAAGAGATGGAAAACCGAAAAAACACTTGTGAAATTTTGCTTCAAAGACACGAAAGAAAATCGGTTTTGCATCGGATTGTTACTGGCGATGAAAAATGGATTTATTTTAAGAATCCTAAACGGATTCTTTGGGACAACCATCAACATCGACTGCAAAACCAAATCGATTCGGCAAGAAGACAATGCTGTGTGTTTGGTAGGACCAGAAAGGTGTGCTGTAAAACGAGCTTCTAAAACCTGGTGAAACCCTTAATACCGATCGCTACCCACAACAAATGATCAATTTGAACAATGCATTAATCGAGAAACGACCAGAATGGGCCAGAAGACACGGCAAGGTAATTTTGCTCCATGCCAATGCACCTGCACACAAAGCAAAACCGGTTCAGGATACAATCAAAACACTTGGCTGGGAGCAGCTACCCCACCCGCCGTATTCACCAGACTTTGCTCCTTCCGACTACCATTTGTTTTCATCGATGGGACACACATTGGCTGAGCAGCACTTTGATTCCTACGAGGAGATCGAAAACTGGGTGTCTGATTGGTTTGCTTTAAAAATTGTTAGTCAATTTTATTTGCGTGGTATTCACAAATTGCCAGAAAGGTGGTCAAAATGTGTAGAAAACAATGGCCAATACTTTGAATAAAATGTTTTTACTTTCCCATTAATAATAAGTGTTTTATTTAAAAAAAAAAAATTTTATATCGGTATACCTTTTTATTTTTTTTTCAAGTGGAAGTAACTAGACATTTATAATATATGTGTACTTTTGTATGTTAATATTGCCGTACCTTCGTCGTCAGTCATTGTATTTGCAATGTTCAGCACTGTTGAGGTTTTATTAAAATTTGTTTGGTTTCATTGGAAATGTTAGCTGGGCTTGATTTCTGGATAGAATGTGGTATGGTCGAGTATTCAAAGCTGCGGGATATTTAAATGGCATTGCCTTATTATATTGGAAAATGAATTACTATAGGCTTATTTGTTGTTCAGTCACTGTCGCTTCGAACGTCCAAGCTGGAAGACATAGCCATTGCTTTTTTTCCGCGCCTCAAAATGCTGCCTGTGATGTTTCTCCACCACCTGTTTTATACAATTCGTGACGGTTGTGTGCGGCTTTCGTTTTTTTTTTTCTTTTTAATGCACTCATACTTCGGCTTCGAATTTTTTGATGATCGTATGTTCACGCCACTTGCATTGTTAAATAAATCTGCAATTTTACTCCATGCAGCAACTTTTAGTGATTGCATCAGTGTTTCTATTTTCTATAACGCTTCGAAGCTTAAACACCAAATCCTTTAATAATCGCGTTTTACTAGGTGTAAAATTAACAGTCCTCTTGCGCTTTTCCATGTAGAGGCCAACGTTTTCCATTCTGAATTTTTTCTTAAAACTTTGAAAACTCTTGCAAAATTATTAAAATTGAATATGGACGTTTATCTGCGAGCATAACCAGCTCATTAGCTCTAACACGACTAATTGCCAATCAATCCGTTCTGTTCACACCCATGCCATGTGAAGCTGGACACAGTTGATACTGCAAAAACGATCAAATAACTATACAGCTGTTATTTTTCAATTGAAAAACTGACGCTACTCATCTAGTAGACAAGGAGTAGAATAAATGTATTCGGTAGTTAACAATCAGACTGTTTATATGGCAATTGAAAAATCGGTCACTAATGTAATTTCTTAATCTTTCGAAGGAAAATCAGCAAGCTCTTGTGTGACAGGGAGCATACGGTTTCAGCTCGCACCATGTCAGCGCCAAACAGCCGCCACCTGATGCGAGCAAAGACGGGAGATTGACAGAAAAAGTGCTCTGAAGTGTTTTCGCTTTCTCCACAGGCATCGCATAAGGTGCCATCACTAAGCTCAAGCAGACTTTGGTGCTAAGCAAAGGTGAAGTCTCCTGCGAGTCGTCACACTCTTTTCTGTTTATATATAACAAGATAAAAAGCCGCGGATTTCTTGCTGACGTTCGGGAACATGTGATCGCCTTGACGTAGTGGGTACAGTGCGACGCTTACACGCCGAAGCTCTAGGTTCGATTCCCAGCTCAACACCAATTTTTCGAATTTTTCACGGCTCCACCTCTTCCGAGCTGCTGACAACACTCAAAGAGTAATAACTGTCTACAAAAAAGCTTCTCAAACTTCGCCGTTCGAAGTTGGCAAAAAACTGCAGGTCCCTTCTACTCGTAAGAGAACAGTAGCGAGCACAACACGAGTAGTTGATAAGCAAGCTAGGCCCTGGTCCCCCTGTGGACTGTAGCGCCAACAATTATTATTATTATTATTATTCGGGAGCATGCACTTGATCAGCCTGCATGCTGGAGAGTCATGTCATAACTGATTGTGCTGTCAGGAGACCCAACCGTCGACGGTAGCCCTAATCAAGGCGCGGGTAGTCCCAAGATGACTTCGAGAAACCCCTTAACCCTCGATATGAATATGTATTTGTTTGTAAAAATAAAATTGTGGATCAGAGCTGGAGGAACTACATATTCTTTGAGCGTCGAAAGTCAATAAGTAAGAATTCACTTGAACGGCATAAAACGTTATTAGATTTACTTTAATGGAGTAATAATCAAATAATGGTTGAATGTTGTCGTTATAGACAGTGGCATCAACCTATCAATGTCTTGCGACTATTTTTTCTTTTCACCAACTTTGGTTACTTTATACTTGAGCGGTAACCGAGAACTGGTTGATGTCCATCTGGGAATCAACCATCAACCTGGCAATGTCGTGCAACTATATTCTCTTTTTACCAACTTAGCTTACTTTATAATTAAGCGGTAACCGAGAACCGGTTGATGTCCATCTGGCCACTAGTTGCCAAATTAATAATCGCAAGTTGCAGCCGCACCGAAGGTTCAGATTCGATTCCCGACTAAACACCCCGCATTTTTTACGGCATCACGTCTTTTGAGCTGCTAAAACATTCAAAGAACAATTACTGTCTAAGAAAAAGCTTCGCCGTTTCAAGCAAAGTATTGTCGGTCCCTTCTTCTAGTCAGAGAAAAATTGAGTAGTCCTCCTTGTGGACTGTCGCGTTGTCAAATATAAATAAGTGCTGGACAGTGGATTATAGCAGCACAATAAGGCTGAAAGCGGAAAAACTCTTTTCATTGAGTCAGACAATGGAAGCTGAGACTAGTAAGGATTTGAGGGGAATACGGCAGGTTCCAACGCCTATATATTGTAAATCCCAGAAATTCGAAATTTGTTAATATAATTAACAGGTGGCCGCCTTGGCATAGTGGGTAGAGTGCGACGCTAACACACCGAAGGTTCAGGTTCGATTCCTGGCTGAACACCTCGAATTTTTCACCGCACCACCTCTTTCGAGCTGCTGACAACACTCAAAGAGTAGTAACTGTCTAAGAAAGCTTCTCAAACATCGCCGTTCGGAGTCGGCAAAAAGCTATAGGTCCCTTCTACTCGTGAGAGAACAGTAGCGCGCACGACACGAGTAGTTGATGAGCAAGGTAGGCCCTGGTCCCCCTGTGGACTGTAGCGCCACCCAATTATTATTATTATTAAATAACAGATAACTCAATAAGTCCCGGGACATATAGAGGGCGCCACTAACAAAAAATATTAATTTAATACTAATTTTTTGTTAATGGTGTGTTACACTGACAGCATGTGACTAACAAATGATTAGAAAAGAGAAAAGTTGTTTCTTTCGCGATAAAGTTTTCTTACTACAATCTCTATACAGTTCACATGGAATTCATGTATCGACCGCTCTGTACCCAGCTTCAAATAAGTTGAAAAAGACCTTCAATATGAAACTTTGGACAGTATAAGGAAATTCAATTCAATCAACAAAATTATTCCAGATGTCGAATGAACCCAGAAATCAAATCACCGAGAACATTTTTTTTTTTTCAAAGTCCCCAAAAATAGTTCAATGTGAATTGGATCATGTGTTTCACCACCAGTCTAGTGCCCAATTGATAGCTTAACCTCTGCGCCAACTGTCCCCTCTTACGCACACTGCCTGATAAGACTGGTTTTGAGAAGAACAAAATTCACAAAACACAGTGTTCGCCTTCGGGTTTTTTTATTTGTTTGTTTTTCTTGTTAACATCGTCGTCACTCGGTATGTTTTAAAGTCACAAATCTCTCTCTTGCTATCGTCGCTATGTCTCATTGATCTCCTCAGTCTTACAAAGGTGCACATGTTCCGCTTCGGACCGCTTGCACATCTATTCAAGAGATTCCGTCGTTAGTGGCATTCATTACGATTGGAAACGCAGATTAAAGAATACTTACTCGTTCCGCAGCGAGCGGCGCACTGCAGTCTTCCCATGTTGTGGTAGTTTACCGAGTCGCTTCCGCAAATTGGATTGTACTCAGACGTTGTTGGACACTGGGCCATGCACGCGTAGAACGATGGCGGCGGGGTGGTGGCTCGAGCAACAGGAACTGCCGGTGTTGAGTTCACATCCAAATTATTTCCATTTGGAAGGAAGGGATTCTGTTGTTGTTGATCATTCTCATTCAATTGAATGTTTGGATTGAAGCCGATGTTGAAGACCTGCGGGCGACCGGTTACCGTGGCCACTGCGAGCAGAGCTAAACAAGGAACCGGTTACAAGTGGGAAGGAATAACATCAGTTAACCACGAACTTACCACATAAAAGCACGGTTTGCATCCTTAACATTTTCGGTTTTATATAATTTTTTTTCTGGCGCGACTGCTATAGAACTGACACGATCACCACAAGCTGTGTGATAAGACTCAAAGATTTGGAGTAAGCAGCATTTTATTTATTCCATGTTCAGGTTCAGCATCGTGTTCTAGAGAGAAAGAGAGCGGACGCGAAGCGCAACCTGATGTGAGTAAGAGCGTTGCACGCCTGTACCATCCAATGGAAATCGGCCACAGATTGCGTCAATGAAGAATCAAATCCGAATACTTAATTTTCAGAAAGCATCACTTGTCGATTGTACCGATGACCATCGGGTGGTGAGAGAATCGGCTTGCGTGCGAGCTCACTGGAATCAGTCGGCCTGGGGTTTCCCAAAGCAAATTAGCACCCGATACGAAACTGGAATCTCAAAGAGATCACTTACGTCGTGTGAGCGAACTGTTAAGAGATTACAAATGCAAACAGCATGAATCGAAGAGATCTGACGTGCGTTTAATGAGACTTGAATTGAAAATGAGAATAAGGAGAGCGAGGGGGTGGTTTTTATTTGAAACCGGCTTCAACAGCTTTCGGGAACCACCTAGGCCTCACTCTGACTAATATGTGAATGATTTTTGTGGCATTTATTCGCTCAGTTTTTGTTAATCCCATTAACTGGGTGACTTCGGTTACTCTCAAATTACCCAAGCACTCTGTAACAAGAGCGTTGCAAGGTCTTAATTGCATCACCCTTTAACTCATTTACAAGCGGAAGGTTTTCATTGGAGTTTGATTCATTCATTTAAAGGAAAAAAACTTGATTTGTGTACCTAAGGAATCCCCTATCCTGCAAGAATTTTGCTTGTCAATTTTAGGGACAAATAGTTGTGCTCGTTTTTTTGTCTGTTTAAATTCTCTAGACTCCATGTTTATGAAACAAACTGTGTGAAAATGTGTAATAATGTGTATTTCACTAAGGGAAACATGCTGGAATACGAAAATTTTGGAGAATGTTGGAGAACAATTAAGGTGGGCTCTGCTGTTCAACAGTTGATGATGTTGATGCTCTGATACTTGGCCGAATGCTGACTGCAATTTGGTCAGATGGTGGATGTGTATTCTTTTGGCGTTGATTTCGGCGACCTGTCGTCCGATTTATCTTGTTTATGTTAGAGAATAAAATTTCCAACCAAGAAATAAAGATATGGCGAGGTGGAGGCATTGGGAAGAAATAAAATTTCTTTAACTTTGAAAGCGGCTCCGTGTGGCTTTTCCCGAACACAATGGCAAAAGGAGCGTGTCAATAGAATGACGCCACTTCAAGTCTCAATCGTGGCTTACATTTCTTTGGACCTTATAGAATGATATCCAGCGACTAGATGGCGCTTAATGACAAAACTAACTATAACAGATGAAATGCCTGTTGAAAGTAGGAATTTTAAGTTTCCTTTCCAACCTTATGTGTCGAACTTCCCATGCACGGATGAAATGGATTGTATCACCTTCAGTTTGAATATTGATTTATAAAAAATTTTGAAAAAGGAAAGACGTATCTTATGTAATCCTAACATTGAAAGAAAGCATTTTGCAAAAATTCCTTCGGGCAAAACAAACTCTTTTTTAATTGTTCTGTTCCTAATTTTATAGAAAAAACGTTTTTAAAGATGATGCCAATAGTCCCACACCAATTATCGAGGAATCAGCCTTCTTAACATTGCATACAAGATCCGCTCCGCCGTATTGTGTGAGCGTCTGAAACCGTTTGTCCATATTCTGATAGGTCCCTATCTGTGTGCATTCAGGCCAAGGAAGTCCACGATAGACGAGATCTTCACACTACGGCAGATCCTGGAAAGGATCCAAGAAGTAAAAATCGACACTCACCACCCATTCCTCGATTTAAGGGCCGCATATGACAGTGTGCATAGAGAGCTATACAGTGCCATGTTTAGTTTTCGCATTCCTACCAAACTCGTCAAATTGTGTACTGAACTCTCGCTGCTCCTTCAAGTTCGGTAATAACTCACCGAGACCTTCAATGTCAAAAAAGGTTTTAGACAAGGCGACGCACTGTCATGTGACTTCTTTAACATCATCCTCGAAGATCGTGCGTAACTCACAAGTCAACACCAGAGGCACAATCTTCCAGAAGTCAGTTCAACTGCTAGCTTACGCTGATGACATTTATGTGATTGGACGAACACAGCGAGCCGTCAATGAGGCGTTTGCTGACATTGAAGCGGAAGCGGCTAAAATGGGTCTGGCGGTAAATGAGTGCAAAACAAAGTACATGCTGTCAAGGACTCGGCTCCGCTTTAAACATAGACAACATCATCAGTACCGAAATCAAGCGCAGAATAACTCTTAGCAATCGCTGTTTCCTTCAGCTCAAGAGGCAATTGAGTAATAACGTCCGACTCAGCTCGCTTTATATAACAGCTTGATCATCCCAGTCCTACTCTATGGCGCGTAAACATGGACGTTACTAAAAGCTGATGAGGAAGCCCTTTGTATTTTCGAGAGAAAAGTTTTGCGTGCAATTTTTGGTCCTGTTTGCGTTGATGGCATGTGGAGGAGAGGATTTAACGATGAACTCTATGGGCTGTAGAGCGACATGCGCCTGGTTAAGCGTCTTTGGATACAATGCCTAAGATGGCTAGGCCATGTAGAGCGTATGGACACCACTGCTACGGCCAGAAAAGTCTTCGAATAAGAGCCATTGGGACAAAACAACAGAGGACAGCCTAGGCTAAGGAGGAAGCTTACGAAAGATCGTGCTGGCTGGAGAGGCATGTTGGTTGAGGCCCAGGTCCACTTCGGACTGTAGGGCCATAAAAAGAAGAACAGTCCCACAGGTGTCTTCGATAAAAGATTAAAAACTCATAAGAAAACAAAGGAACATACAGCACTATTAATTTCTTAAAAACATTAGTTCCCATCCTCTTGTGGACTATAGTGCCATCCAATTTTATTTTTAATATAAATTGTAAAGGGGTGGTCGCCGTGGCGTAGTGGGTAGAGTGCGACGCATACACGCCGAAGGGTCTAGGTTCGTATCCCAGTTCAACACCAATTTTTCTAATATTTCACGGCACCACCTCTTTCGAGCTGCTGACAACACTCAAAGAGTAATAACTGTCTTAGAAAGCTTCTCAAATTTCGCCGTTCGGAGTCGGCAAAAAACTGTAGTTCCCTTCTACTCATGAGAGAACAGTAACGCACACAACACGAGCAGTTGATGAGCAAGCTAGGCCCTTGTCCCCCTGTGGACTGTCGCGCCAACAATTATTATTATTATTAGGTTGCCAACTAGTTGCCAAATGCAGATATTTTTTAAAAATAAAACACAATTTTTTCAAGGAACGAAATAACTTTACTCTACGAGGGTTGCATTTTATATTTCGGTGTTAGAGAACAAAAACAAATATCAATCATCGAAAATAGCTTTATTGTTTTTTAAAATATATCCCGTTGAGATCTACACACTTTTGCATGCGTGTGAACCAATTGTCGAAGCACTTTTGCCACTCTGATTGATCCAAAACATGCACGCTGAACGCATCAACCGCTTTTTCAGGTGTCGAAAAACGTTGACCTCTCATTTTATTTTTTACGTACGGGAATAAAAAGAAGTCATTCGGTCCCAAGTCAGGTGGATGACTCATCAAATCGATGTTTCGAGTGCTTAAAAATGCAGTTGTTTGATCCGATGTGTGAGAGCTCGCCTTGTGCTGAAGAATGATCCGTCTTCGGCGGTTGGTTTTCCTGATTTCTTGCAAAACAACTGGCAAACAAAATCAGAAATCGGGTACCCGAAATTAGAAATCGGGTACCCGAAATTGGGAATCGGGTACCCGATTTCTAATTTCGGGTACCCGATTTGAAATTTCGGGTACCTGATACCCGATTCCTAATTTCGGGTACATGATTCCAATTTCGGGTACCCGATTTCCAATTTCGGGTTTCCGATATCCGATTCCCAATTTCGGGTAACGGATTCCAATTTCGGGTACCCGATTTCCGATTTCGGGTACCCAAATACCCGATTTCCGATTTCGGGTACCCAAATACCCGATTTTCAATTTCGGGTGCCCGATTCCCAATTTCGGGTATCCGGTTTCAATTTCGGGTACCCGTTTCCAATTTCGGGTGCCCGATACCCGATTCCCAATTTCGGCTAACGGATTCCAATTTCGTGTACCCAAATACTCGATTTTCAATTTCGGGTACCCGATACCCGATTCCCAATTTCGGGTACCCGATTCCCAATTACGGGTACCCGATACCCG